>PTEX01000176.1:1620461-1675249 GCA_003342815.1 Eudromia elegans | reverse complement strand
GATTGTTTCCTTTTCCAGGATCTGGTGCTGGAGGAGTCCATGTACGCGCCTTCCTTTCACCATTACCTCATTTCTGGAAAGCTTCATCTAGACTGAGAATTATACCCRTGAGTTGACTTTGTATAGCAGCTTTYGGCATGTCTAAAGCCAGAGCTTTTCTCCATACTTCATTCCTACMTATSSAAAAATCAGTCTATGAATGTTGCTACTCTTCGACTTTGATGTTAGTTTCCTCTTTTACTGGTCTCACTCTGTGATTTTCACTTTGGAGTTTAGAGTCTGCATTGCTGTTAGGATCACACCAACCCATCTCACAGCCATAATAAGCTGTGCCATGCATTAGCTCAGCCCAGGTGGGGAGCTGTTCATGGGGGTTGTTGACACCTAATGGTTCATTGTGTTTGGTGTCCCGCCTTATTTCATCCAGTTTGGCCACCAGACAGTGCTTGAGGATGGTTGGGGCACCTCTCCTCAGTGGTTTTAGCATTGCAGGATTYRCTATAGCAGATAYGGGTGCATTGTCAGGTTCTCGATCATGTATAGCCTAGATACAGGCAGCTTTTGTGACAGCAATAGATAATTCACTCAGTGATTTGACAGGGATTCTGGAGAGTTCTCCCCGGTCCATTGCATGTATTCCTCCAGCCCACTAGGCCACTCTGCTGGTGAYTGAGTGTGGAGTATCTGGTGGGTCAGGTCCTAGGTTTAGGAAAACACAAGGGCCCCAATAGCCATTTGCTTTGTCTCCCTCAGCATTATTCAATCTCCACCACTCAAGCAGACTCGCCACAGATACTCAGTTTCAGTTTTCCCTGGTTTCCTGCTATACTTCTCTTGTAGGTTAGTAAGTTGTAAAGGGTCSCAGGGAATGATCCTGGTAGTGTGTCAYGGAGCACCACCTCGGRGTCCATCAGTTTTTCTGTTTTCACTATAGGTYGAGCTTCCTATACAGGACGTTCCGAGGGATATAAGGGGTCACCGTCATTATCTCAGCTATTATCCTTTGACGTGCTGGTACTCCCCCAAATGTCCCCATCCCACTCTTCAGCGGATACTATCAGTTTCTTTCTTTGTAAAACATCAGGAGGTCGAGGAGCCCATAAGAGCATTATTTCTACCATTCTTCATGTTATGGAAAGTGATGTGCTGAAGAAGGGCAGGAGGTGTATGGAAGAGTGGCTGCTTTTGTCCTCGCTGGGCAGCTAGTGCAACATATTAAAGAAATGGGAGACCCCATGGGTGACTGAGGAGGGAAGAAAGCTCAGAGACAACGAAGTCGCATCTGGCCCTTGCTAGGCTCACCTCCTTTTGAAGCAGCCCTTTCACTGGGCTCACTATCATCATCATCACTATCATCACTATCATCATCATCTCACTATGATTCTATGATTCATTCTATGATTCTATGATCTCAAGATGCCTCTCCCTACCTCAGCTACACTGTCATCCTGTGACCTCCTGAGAGATCTCTGTGCCACAACCAGCCATCAGGGACAAGAAAGGAGAGATGGTGCCAGGAGCCAGTGCACAGAAGTCTGATAGGGAAAGGGCAGGAGAACAGAAATTGCTTCCAGTCTCAGCACAAGTGGGCTCCTATGATGCAGAAAGGGTGAAAGAAGCGAGTGGTAGGACAGGGAAAGAAGGAAGGAAGGCTATAGCATGAGAAGCGATGTAGGCAAGGACAATGCAGTAGTGTAAAATGTGCCAGCATCTGAGGAAAGCCCCCAGGGAAGCAAAAACACAAGGTCCCACTGAGACTTGAACTCAGATCGCTGGATTCAGAGTCCAAAGTGCTCACCATTACACCATGGGACCTCCTCTTTTTGCTAATTCTCTAGCATCACTGAGTGGTGTGGTCCAGACTGATGCATGAGTTTTCTCCTTGACCCTGGCAATGCCCAAAAGTAGCATTTCTCCAGGGCTGTGGGGCACCATGCAATCAGGGGGCTCTTCTGGAGGGCACTTGGCCTCTTTGTAGAAGCCTGTCATCCTTCTTGCAAAGGAGCTAGTGCCCTCATGATGGGCCGCTTCCGTCAGCAGAGATGTACCTTGGCACCGGGATGGTGGAAGCACATGGGAGGTCTGATGCTGAGACAAACGCTACGCTTGGGGTCACACCTGAKTCTCATCCAGACCCATGGTGCATCTCCAGGTTCTCTGTCTCTCCACATAGATTTCACTGAAGASACTTTTCCTTATGGAAGTCCACCTCCTCCCCAGTGCTCAGGCCACAGATGTTTTCCTGCTCTACTCCTACCTCCTCACTGGGCAATAAGTATGTCCTCTGCTTTACCTAGAAGCATCCCAGTATCAATGAGGACCCCACTAGGACCCCGCTAGAC
The DNA here is from genome assembly GCA_003342815.1 of Eudromia elegans. Taxonomy (NCBI): domain Eukaryota; kingdom Metazoa; phylum Chordata; class Aves; order Tinamiformes; family Tinamidae; genus Eudromia; species Eudromia elegans. The sequence continues at coordinate 1,672,907 of PTEX01000176.1, read as the reverse complement.
CTCCTTGCTAGACAATAAGCACTCATGTTGCAACTGTACACTGGCCACCTAGCTCCTGCACAGTAGTCAGCTTCTCCAAAATTTTTGRCACCAAATGACAAATCCAAGGCACCATTGGGGAAAGGGAGGACACCCAAGCTACTTGGTAAACCCAGGTTATCTTTCTCTCAGGACCCTAGAGAAAGGACTGTGTGAAAAGACAGTGGTCCTCCTCTCTGTCCTGATCTCAACTCAAYGTTACCACATTTGTCTTCCAATACACCTGAATCAACTGGTGCTTCTCCAAGAAATTCTTGTTAGCTGGGTGGTTGTCACCTGCCTTCTCTGAGCCACAGGTCCTTAGAACAACTTCAATGGATAAGTAATCTTCTTCAGGGCTTCAGCACACACCATCCTGGGTGCACTCACAACCCATCAGATTCTTTTGGGAATAGTAAATGCTACAGCATACTGGAACCAGAGGGCTGCTGGACACAGGCAAATCTTCCCCTCCCAGGCTGTGATATTTGAAGCTCTTTTTCCTTGGACATGTGCAAAATCTGATGAGCTCAGCACACTACCCTTGCACCTATCTTCTCACACCAGCATGGAACTTCATGTCTCCCATGTTAAGAGTGAAACCATCAGGCACTAGGACCTGCAGCCATAGCCCTATTTGAGAGGCTATGGCCTCTCTGAGTATTCCTGCCTCTGGTGCCCAACTGCCCATGTCCAAAGAGTGGAAAGGACATGTGCCAGTGCAGCCTTGTCCTGAAAAAGATTAAGAGAGCCAGAAGTTTATACACAGGATATCTGCTCGCTGTTGCAGAGGCCTTTGGGACAGGTAGTTGTATCTGAATAGTGAAGGCAAATAACTAAAAAACCACATACAGATCCAAACCAATCTCCTGCTGTGTGTGGTTCATCACCTGTTTCATCACTCTTTTTATGGCCCCACTGGACCCACATTTTCCCCTCTCCCAACCTCGCCAGACTCATCACCTCCAAACCCTCACACCTGGTAGGTCCTAGGTTCCTTGTAGTCTTTCTCTTCCTTCTATTGGTCTTGGTTTCTCTGCCTTCTTGTTCCTCAAGGCCACTCAGACATTGACTAGAGGTGTCTCTAATCCCCAGATTCACCATGGCCAAAGAGTACAAAGGACATACATACACTATGAGCACTATGAGCACTATGAGCACTATTGATTGGTATTCAGTTTAGAAGGAGCCTAGAGGACTAGTTTGAATATAACCAATGGCTTATTAAGTAAGTCAATCAAATCACTGTTCTGTTTCACATATTCTGAGTACCTCCAAACTAATTTTAGAATTGGCCTTTTCTTTCATTGAAGTATAATTCATATACATTCATGTACACACAAGTGTGTTTGTTTCCATGGGTGTATGTGCATATATCTCTATGAAAATCAGTGAATAAAACAATTRTGCCAAGAGTCTGATTATCAGAAAATAATATTCCACATTTTAAAAATGAAGATGAAATTATTTAATGAAAATGTAGAAGTTGTCATTCTGTGTTTTCATTTTTATATAGTGTATATATATTATATATATATATAATAAACACTAAAATCTCTAGATAGAACTACAAAGTTTTGAATAGAAGGTTTTTATTAAAATAAGTTGACACCCTTCTTCTCTTCTCTTCACCCCCAGTGAGGCCAAATCTGGAGTACTGTGTCCAGTTCTGGGCTCCCCAATGCAAGAGAGATATGGAGTTCATGCAGCTAGTCTAGTGAAGGGCTACTAAGATGATTAAGGGCATCTTCTGGAGCATTTCTTCTATGAGGAAAGGCTGACTGAAGCCCAAAGAAGACTGTGGAGGGATCTTATCAATATCAAGGTGAAGGGATGCTGTCAGAAAAAAGTAAACCAGATGACAGGAGAAGAGACAAGGGGCACAAAGTGAAATAGAGGAAGTTCCCTCAGAATATAGGGRAAAACTTTGTGTGAGCAGGGCAGTTAGACTACATGATTTCTAGAGGTCCCTTCCAACCTCAAGCATTCTTTGAATCTGTCAGTACCTGGAATTCMGTGCTTTCAACAGCTGAAGAATGAAAAACCAATTTATGTGATGAATCTGGATGCAAAGCTCATGTTGACTCCCTTTGCTGCTTGATCCCTTATCTCTCAGGAGAGGCCTCTGTAGAGCTCGTGTGTTGACTATGTGTCTCTTCTGTGATTTCAAATTGCAGGGCACCCGCAATTCAACAAGGACCATGTCTCCTGGGTTGCTAAAAAAATATCAAATAATTCAGTTCCCTGCCTGAATCTGAAGAGAGAGCACAGAGAAAGCTGCAGAAGTAAGTAAGAATTTTCTTGTCTTGACTCTATTTTTTTCCCCATTTTGACTGAATTACCCCTAAAGATCTGCGTTCAGCTAAGTCTGATCAGTTTCTTTGGCTTCTTGAACTAAAATATCACTATGTTTAAATTTMCAGTTTAGCACAGTAATATACAATTCATCATAACTGTCTATGAACCAAAGCTAATGTCAAAGTTCRACAGTATTATTAAAGTCTATCCATCTCAATTCAAAATAATAAATTTCAGTCATGTTTGAACACTTGTGAAATACATTAGATAAATGAGAAGCCTTTCTGTGTGAAAGTTAATMCCAAGCACAAGCAAACGTATGGCATGACAGCAAGAGGCCAGGGTGCATACTGCCAATGATCTAAAATGCAGTAGAAGTCTTGCTTTAGGCACCGGAATTGGCCCTCTGAAGTRCATGTAGGCAAATGTGACCCAGAGACAGCTATTTGCCTTGGTGCTATTGCCGTACAGAAATGTATGATGCTGTTTAATTGTTGCTGTTATTGTCTCTTTATTGTTTCAGGATKAAATTCTCTGAAGAAGAAATGTTTGGACCACACAACCACAACCACACCACTTCGGTGGTTGTGTTCGTTATCTTGGGTTTTTCTCATCGCCCAGATATGAAAGCCTTTTTCTTCATCCTGTTCCTGTGTATTTACATCGTCACAGTGCTGGGAAATCTAATCATCCTCCTTGTCATTAACGTGGAMCCTGCCCTCCACACTCCCATRTAYTTCTTCCTCAGGAACCTCTCTTTTCTGGAGATCTGTTACACCTCTGTCACCCTGCCCAGGGTGCTGATCAGCCTTCTTTCTGGTGATACGTCCATCTCCTTCACAGGTTGTGCTGCACAGATGTATTTCTTTCTGTTCTTTGGGGCAACTGAGTGTTGCCTCTTAGCTGCTATGGCATATGACCGCTACAGAGCTATATGCAACCCTCTGCATTACATGGATATCATGAATAAGAAGGTATGCATGCAGCTGGCTGCCTCCTCGTGGATATGTGGCAACCTTGTAGCCGTTGGGCACACTGCCTTTGTCTTCTCTCTGCCCTTCTGTGGCTCCAATGTGATCAATCATTTTTTCTGTGAGATCCAGCCAGTGCTAATGCTGGTATGTGGRGACACTTACTGGAATGAGCTCCAGATAATTCTGGCTGCTGCTTTTGTTATCCTGGTGCCTTTCATGCTCATCTTAGTGTCTTACGGGCTCATCATTTCCTCCATCCTCAAAATCAGGTCTGCCAAAGGAAGGTACAAAGCATTCTCTACTTGCTCCTCACATCTCACTGTAGTCACCATATTCTACGGGACTGCTGTATTCATCTATATACGTCCCAAATCCAGCTATCATCTGGATGTAGACAAAGTGCTCTCTCTGTTCTATTCTGTGGTGACCCCCATATTGAACCCTATTATCTACAGCCTTAGGAACAGAGAGGTGAAAGAGGCTCTCTCTAAAATGAGAATGAAGCTGTTTCACCCCAACTCTTAGGTCAGTTCCCTTCAACTGAGCAACCATCCACAAATATTTCACTTCAGAAGAGGCATTGGCACATTTCCGGGGGGGTATAGAAAAGACTGATGATTAAGATTTAGGATAAAAATGATTCAGCTCACCTATGTTCAAGAAAGCAAGTCTCTAAAGAAAGGCATATGCTAGCATTTGACATATCTGTCCTCTAATTGCCATTTTAAAATATGTACATCTTGAAAAGAATGGGATGTCTCATATTATAACAGGTATATACCTTTAGGCATAAGAATTACTACCTTGATGTCTATAAAATGAGCTAATACTGCCAGGACCTAAAGATCTGCTGCTCCCTGTAATCCCCTGGGATGTCACAGACATCAGCAAGGACTTGAATATATGATGTGAAAAAGACTTGCTCCTTTCTGCAGAAATGGCTGAGCAGTGGGCAGGTACCAGGGACATCTCCCAGTAGCATGGACACCTGCTATGTGATACACAGGATTGACTACTCTCAGTTGAGACTATGGAATGACATATGTGACCCAACACATGCCTTTATAAAGGGATGAATCAATGTCCTGACTTCAGTGACTCGCTCCTGAGCTGCTTTCAAACAGGCATCCAATGTCACTTGAAAATACYCTAGAGTACTGGAGCTCTTGGTTATAATGTAGAAGATATAATGTAGAATGTCATGGAAATTCCATAGTGTYGTCTATGGGACAACATAGATGTCCTTGTCATCCCTGCCAGACCAAAGAGGAAGTCCTGGACATCCTTAGTAATCTCAAATGGCACTAATACACATGTTCAAGTRGAGGAATCAAGCCCTAAATCTACACTGAGTGTAATGGAAGCTTAGACATCTAGTTTACCTGGGGACATCTGAATAAATGTTTGAAAAAGGAATCTAATTACATCCATACATCTTAGATACTTGCATTCAGATGAAATGACCATAACCCAAACATCATGGAGACTAAATCCACATTCAATCCATCCTATGACGTTGCAAGACAAGATAAATTGCGTATAATAAATCTCGCTTTTGTGTGATAGTTCCTCTATCAAAATAGAACCTTCTCAAAATTTTTGTGTGACATAACCATTGATCTTCACTGAAAAGGCCTTCTAATTTTGTACTGAGATAGTTATCATGTCTTACATTTCCATTACATTTTAAGACTACTTTAAGTGACAAAGAGGTGGAAAGAACAAAGAAAACCTATTCTCCTCTTTCATACTGTTAATTATAATTAGGAATGGGAAAATATTTATTTCAAAGTTTATAATCAATTATAAAGAAAAGTAYCTGAATTGTGTTTTATTTACCTTTTCAGCATGTTCTTCTGTCTCATAATAATAATAATAATGATTATCTATATTTGTTTAGATTGTCTGAGTTTTTATTTTCCAAATACCTCTCTCAAAGTACTACCAGGGAAATGTCTGAGGAATGAAAGTTTATTGGCCAACATTCTGTTTTTTGTAATGAATGTGCATCTCACAGAAAATATCAAAATCTTAGAATATTGTCTAATATTTCAGCTTCTTCTTTAATTAGGTGAACCTCACTAAGGTGTGATTCAGCTCATACTGAAAAAGCCTTTAGGTGAATCACACTCRTGACATTTCTTTTTTGATTTTGACTACTTTCTCACTTTTGTCTTAGATGAAATTTATCTTGTAGAAACCTGAAGATAGGACCTAAGAGTAGCAATCTTAAACTCTATGATTTTAACTCTGATGATTTTAAGATGATTTTAAGAGTCTGTTGTTTACAGAGGTAAATATTTTCCAAATCTGCATTCAAAGCAGCAGTCCAGATTAACACATCTGCAGCATTCACATCAGAATCCAGTATCATCAGTATCAGAATACTTTGTGTTTCATTTATTTTCAGAAACTGAGTCAGTATTTACCAAGTGGTGCAAAGAATTTTGTATATAGACACATGCACACACACCATGGTTCCTCACAGTGAGGATGGGTTTCTTCTCAGACGTCTTTGGCCCTCAAATAAAGGTACTGATGAGACATGCTGGCAGCRTGTCTGCTCCTTGGGGCAGCCACATATCTCAGTAATGAAAGAGCTTCTCTCTGTCCTGCTCCRCTCTCATACCTCTGTCTACACAGACACGAGCCCTCCGTCAGCATCTGATCCTTTTATGTGTTAAACTGAATGTAATCTATAATGGGCAGAAGTWATAAGTTTTAAGTAGCAAGGGGCTGCAGTGGTGACCAATATGGAAGGAGGCCATGAACTATCATGTACCAGTTGAAGCCATGCCCATGAAATGAAATCATTTCATTTGCCTGAATGATTTGAATAACCTTGATCAAACAGGACCTAGACCACAAGAAGCTTTATAGCTAATCAGGTCCCAGTGTGTACTGGTGCATGAGGTTATTCCARCCACACTTTCCCTTGTTGAACTTCACACTGTTCCTTTCTGCCTCTTTCTTCAAACCAAACAGGGTTAGGAAGTAGAAAAAGCCCTTTTCAAGGCAATCAGGAAACTCTCTATATCATAGAGGCAGATTCTTTTGAGGAATTTTAATCTACATGAAAACTACTGAAAAAGCAACTTGGTGAAWGCAAGCAGTCAAGAAGATTTTAGAAGGGTGCTGGGGTTCACTTTGTGATACTAGGTGGCCAAACAGGGATGACATACAGCTGGATCTGCAGTTCACTAACAATAAGGAATTGCTGAGCGATCCTTCCTCTGGGGAAGGATTGTGGTAAACAACAAGTTGAACATAAGGCATCTGTGTGCCCTATCAGGAAAGAATAACAACAGCATCTGGGCATTTACAAGAGCATAACTAATAGATTAATGGAAGAGATTATCCTCCTTTATTCATCGCTTGTTAGACCACATCTAGATGTTGCTTCCAATTTTGCCCGCTGCCTCCTAATAAAGGCAAGAAAGACATCAGAAAAATTGAGTGAGTTCCGTGAAAGGCCACTGGATGAGTCAGGGAACTGAAGGACTTGCCCCTTGAGACTCAGCTGAGGAAATCTGACTTTATCAGACTGGAGAAGAAAAGGCTTTGGGAGACACAGCAAGCAACCTTCCAGTGGATGAAGAGGTCTCAAGTAGGTGCTGCCAGACACCTTACAGTAGTGTGTGTCAGACTCCTTACCCTAGCATGTGATGGGAGGACAAAAGACAAAGGGCATAAACTGAAACAAGAGAGGTTCCAATTGGATATGCTCTACATATACTTTTTTTTTTCATGACAAAAGTCAATCATTGGAGCAGTTTGTAACAGAGACTGTACACTGTCCAATCTTGTCGGGTTTCATGCTTCAACAGGATAAAACCCTGACCAGCCTGGTCTGTTCCCATATCTGCCTTTGCTTTGGGAAAGGGATTGAACTAGGGATCTGCTGAAATCCCTTTCAATGCAAATTATCCTATGATCYAATATATCATCTGTATGTATCATATGTATATAATCTTGCCTTACCTTGTGACTGGAACAAGTTTCTGTAAAACCATTTGCAAATTAAAGTAGTAGTAGTAGGTATTAATTTAGATCTAGTAGGGAAGCCCACAGTTTTCAGTACTATATGTTGCACATTTAAAAAATTGTGTAATTAAATCTACTTGGATGTGAAAAGAAAAAAAAAAAGATAATTTCCCTTCAAGCTTTCTTCGTCAGTAAAATTTCTTTTTGGAAAAGCTATTCTTGTTTAAGATTGGAAAAGGTATGCTTTGACATTTTATTTGTTCTAGATTGTTTTTAACTGAAAAGAACACTTAAGTAGGAACTAAGTAAAAAAAAAAAATCAATTTTTCTCTCTTTTTTTTCTTACTTTTATTTMTGTTTTATTCCTGTAAGTTTCGGATGAAATTGAATATTATGAGAATGAGCCGTGGAAGTCCGTCAGTGGTGAACAGGCAGCAATAGCTTTTGTTTGCTTGACAGCTTTCCCAATAAGCCACTTAAAAGGTGCAGCCTAGGTAAAGTGAGATGTGCTATGGRAATGCCCTGGACTGAAATCTTTAATGCATTTCTGTATGTTTTAAAAGTATATTTATCTTCAAAATAGAATATGACTTTAAAATTATTTGAGCTGCTACGCTGAGCTTCTTCCRAAAAGGGCAATTAGGTTAGCCAAAAGATCTATTTATCTGGTGAATTCGGATTGCAGTTTCTCCAGAGGGCTGCTTCTCTTACAAGCAGCCCCTTGTCTGCATCCATATAATCAGTCCTGTGTAGCTGGAGTGCCCCATAGAGTGTATCTATCAATGGGATTCCTTACTGGGGAAGATCAGAGGTTGAAGTCTGTGAATGGTACCATTCAGTCTTACTCTGTGCCTGACATGAAAGTGAAGACTGACCAGGAAGTAGTTGGGTCTAAAGGGTGTTCTATCCAGTACCATGTCCATGTAATGAATTAGTAATAAGGATCAAACTACTGATTGAAGGATGATTAAATTCATTGGGTAACTGTTTTTCAGGTGTTGCCATTAACTAGGCCTCAACACGAAACCAGTAAGTTACCAGCATATCCAGTCTTCAACAAGGGCTTAAATACAGACTGAAGCTTCGGTGCTACCTGATGTATTCACAGTTTGGAAAACAACACCGTAAAAATTGTATTATTTTACAATGATTGTCACATATTATTATATGCATTGGTTCAGATATAAATAAATAGATGACTCCACCACATACATCAGCCTCATTATAGGTATGGGAAATTGAGATTATTTTTAAGAATTGCATTGCTCTGAAACATTTTTTTAGTAACATAATCTTCACAACAGTTTCATTCTTCAGTTATAAATTATATATTTAGTCATACTATCTAGGAAGAAATTATGAGAATGCTGGTAGATCTGTGTGTGTTTGTACTCCTCCATGACAGAATATTCTGACAGTGCTCTTATGTTCCTATGTTTTTCTGAGTGTAAGTATACTTAAGAACAAGCAAATGCATATTTCCTTTTTTCTTTTTATTTAATTTATGAGCCATTAATGAGTAGAATTTTCAATGCAATAATTGGTGTTGATTGTGTCTTAGAATTTTTTTGCTTCTTTCAATGAAGAGGACCCCTGTGGGGAGTGTGTCTGGGTTTATGTGTTATATATTCACATATTTGTGCATGTCTTTTAAGTATCAGTTAGATAAGTGATATCTTTATAAATTATATATCGTTTTGAAATTTATTCTACATTTCTTTATATGAAGTTCATATGTTAAAACTTACATTTYATGAGAGAGATAAAGCATAAGGAGGGAAGTGGGGAAGGGAAGGAGGGAAAAAAGAATGCCAAATTGATAGTGACCTTCGTAAAGCTGTTCCAAAGATATACTTGAGCATCATAATCTTTATAGACAACGTTTTTATCACTTAGCTAACATATTAAAATGATGATGAGTTCTTTAGCAGACAAATCCTAGATCTTTCCAAGAGATGACAAACGTTACAGCAGTACTGGAATTCACGCTGCTGGGTTTYGGTAGCAGCCCACACTGCCAGATCCTGCTATTCACATTGTTCTTGGTTATTTACATCCTTACAGTCGTGGGAAACATCATTATTATTTCMGTGGTAACACTGGAGCCACAACTTCATTCACCCATGTTCAAGTTTCTCAAGAACCTCTCTTTCCTAGAGATCTGTTACACCACTACAATTGTACCCAAGATGCTGGCCAATCTAGTGTCGGAGAGGAAGACCATTTCTTTCTCAGGTTGCATGGCACAGCTTTACTACTTTGTTTTCTTGGGAGCCACTGAGTGCTATCTCTTGGCAGTGATGGCGTATGACCGGTTCCTTGCAATCTGTGATCCCCTGCAGTATATCACATCGATGAATGTTGAGTTTCATATCTCTCTGGCTGTGGGTTCCTGGGTCACTGGTATTTTCACTGGCTTTCTGCCATGTCTGATGATCTCCAGGTTGCATTTCTGCAGTTACAATCTAATTGATCACTTCTTCTGTGATATCCCTCCTCTGCTGAAGCTCTCCTGCTCAGACACCACTGTCACAGAAGTTGTCATTTTCATCCTTTCTCTCCTGGTCCTTTCCAGTTGCTTTTTGTTGACTCTTGTCTCATACCTATTCATAATTCTTAGCATCCTGAAGATTCCCTCTGCCTCTGGAAGAAGAAAGACCTTTTCCACTTGCAGCTCACACCTTATAGTAGTGACCCTGTACTATGGTACGATGATTTCCATGTATGTTCGTCCCAGCTCCAGCCTTCCCTCGCAACTCAACAAGGGTATATCTGTGCTCTACACAGTGATCACACCGCTTCTGAATCCAGTCATCTACAGTCTGAGGAACAAGGGATTTAAGGATGCCTTGAGAAAAGTACTCACTAGACATCATCATATTCATGCTCTGTAAATCCGGGTTACTGCAGGATTGATTCCTGTTCATATCCAGGCTCTTTGCTGAATCCTGCTCATAGGACAGAATTCTTACTGCAGCTCTATTACAATAAGCATGAGTTACAGTAAAATTTCTTTTTGTTTTAACCAATTTAATTTGGTTATTTCTAGAAACTGAAGTGACTGTTGACATATGTTACATGCTTGCTTTCTCATTCTCTTTGCTTCCATTCCTGTCTCTTTGCTCATAATTTCATTTACTTTTTATTGCTATTATAATATCTGTCTGAATCAGAAAAAAAAAGTAAGGTAGACAGGAAAAAATGCACATTCAATGGTGAATATTTTAAAATTATATTAATATTTTAATTACGTTTTATTTGTTTTCTTCCTTATAGATGCTGGCTCATTTTTTCTCTTGCTTTGCCTGGTCAGTTATGATGAAACAAATTTCTTTGCATGAAGTAGAAAAAATGTATCTCTTTGGTGAGGAAAATGTAACTGAGAAACACATTTTTATAATTACAACAATTTAATATTAAAAGAAAYCGACATTATATAGCTGAAGCCATTCTTCAACTGTTTTTTTTTTTTCTTTTGTTTGAAGGAACATTTCAGGTACTTAGACATCAATGCATACTGTTGTATTAGTTCACATAGGCTATCGTGGCTGGCTGCAGGAGATAGTAAGATGTGATATAGGAAACATGGAAGACATGCATCCTTCCAGACCACTTACTTTACTCTAGTTCATATTGAATGCTCCATGGGCCTCAAAATGACATTAGGTCTCTGTGATTAGGCATCTCAGACCCTCCTTGCAAGTCTACTGATGACAATGTAAGCTGAGATACCTATGTCACATCTAGACAGCTACTGAATAACTCTCATATTTAGAAGTTACAGAAGTTACTTTATGACAGGGCTTATCAAGAGTCTAGTCTGAAATAAACATAAATACCATTATGCTGATAAAGACAGACATTTAAGATAATCAAATCACTGAGTCCTTACTATAGTCTGCATCCAGAATAACAGCATTGTCTGCACCCACACCTTCYCATTGACCCTATCTGAGCCCAAAGCACTTAGAAGCTGCACCAGAACCTGCATAGAGGGCTGTCACCCTAAGTGATTTTTTGGCTAAGTCTGCCTATTTCACAGTTTAATTAGACCAAGTTTACTTGCTGGCATTCATCCTGAAGTATTGCATTTTTCATGTCTTTTATTAAGTAATCTTTCCTGATTTAATAAATAAATTTGATCCACACCTTGAGGAAAAGACATAGTTTGAAAATTAAAAATATACAAAATATCCAAAAATCCAATGTGTCTTCTAAGTTTTAATCCATTCTTTTTTTTTTGCCTAAAATGCTTCTCCAAAACTCATCCACACTTGGAAAATACTTCCAATACTATTGCAACTATATATTTCTTTTTTTGAAAGGAAACATTTTGTGTATAAGATGCATATTTTCATTCCTAGCATTTTAGTTAGGAGAGTATCCACTACACTTCTACCTAATTTCCCATTTACATAACACAATCAGCTGTCTATTTGCCTCTCTATCAATAGTCTTTTTCTCCAGCAYTGATATTTGTCCTACCTAATATTGGTCTGTTGAATTCTTGGACAAATACTAATCATGGTGATTCTCMTTATCTCCTCTCCTAATCATTCTTTCTGCCTATTTTATTATACTTATATCTGTCAGTCTGTGTACCTTCTGATAATATGCCCATCTCTGTCAATGTGGCCATGGGCTGTTGTGTTGACACATTTTACCAAAACATGTGCAAGTGTTTAAAACAAAAGACTTCCAAACATTATAAAAGCTTGCCCACTTTTCAATTATTTCATACATGCCATAGGTTTGGGTAACTACAAAGGTTGATTATCTGACTCTGTGCAGTTAATTTTAAAGGAAAAGCACAAGAAGGCATTGAAACCACCACAAAATTTATGAAGTAGTTTCACTCTTGCTATGGGAAGAGAGGCAGAGAAGGAAGAGCATACAGGAGACACCTCAGAGACCAATGAGAGGTATTGTCAGAGATGGTCCGCAAGTTGTTGGAGCCCAAAGATAGTATTGCTCTTCTTTTTTTTTTTCATGTCAATGTCAGCTCTCATGGAAAATTTGTATTTATCAATTAATTTGAAACATGTTAATTTAATTTCACTGGTTTAAAAAAAAAAAAAGATGCAGAAGACACCCTGTTACATCATATGCTCATTAAAGTTGCCAAGTCTAGCAAAACTCCTCTTAGAAGACATCTTTTTTTTTCCTACTAGCCACTTGGTGATTGTATGGTAAATAAGTAAGCTTATTATAGTTTCTTCCCTCAAACAAGCTCTTGAGGGAACATTTCACAATGTGAAGGGAATACACAGCAGTGAGCTTCTCTGGAGTTTTAATGAGGCTTGCTAAGGGCTGCTGAGATGGAGTTGTTACTGGAAATCTAATTTGCCCTCATGAGGGGTTGATTAGACGAGAAAATTAGAGGCATGAGGAAACGGACATGAAAGAAAAAGAATTAACGGACTTTCTTGTCAGGTGTTTCTCTTTGATGTGTCTGTCAAATAAAAGGATCAGGTAGTAACCCCAGTCTATCTAAAGGTGGTGCTTTCAAGCCCTCATCTGCTTGAGGTTCCTGGCTGGTTGGTTGGATGTGTGGGACAGCAAGAGGGGACATCGCTGTATGTCTATGCTCCCGTAAGGAAGCAGTGGCAGCACAGTAAAGCTGTCTGCATGGACATCTCTTCCTGTTCTCCTGATTGCTGCGGCAGAAATCAGCCATGGGGCTGTGAACGGGCTCTGTGCTGTGGTGCACCTTGATGACACACCCATAACACATGCTGTGACTCTTATTCCATCTCTGACACACACAGGCATACAAGTGCATATCAGTCTGGCCTAAACAGTCTGACTAGTCTTGTCCCCAGCCTCCCCACCCTGCCCAGGCTCAGGGACTGGTGCAAAGACCTGAAACCTGGCCCTCTCCACCTCAGCTTCCTTAATAGCCTCAAGTCTAGTCTGCAGCTTGATATCATATAGATGGTAGCCACCTGTTCCACACAGAGCCTATTCCCTGCTMTAGGCCTTGCCCTGCCAGACCCCACTATGCAAAAGCTACCTCTCAGTCATAAATCACAGCCAGCAATACTTAATACCTGCCCGTACTATTCCCAAACTTTCTTCCCCCAAAGAACATCTTTTTCCTACATTTCCAGAAATTGATTGGTGATACCAGACATGAAGATCACCTTTTCCCAGGTGATATGCTATTCCTCAATGATAACTCACAGGCACAAGTTAACCCAGTCCCGCTGTTTAGCGGGACTCATTTGTCTAGTTCCTCATTTGATGGAAGCTCCCACTCTTTGTTTCGTATATTCTTCCTTATTTCTAAATCTTGGGAAATTCTCTGCAGMAATCCTGCCTCCTAGATCCTACAACTTCACCATGTCTCTTCCAGCTCATTCAATAGCTCTCAGTTCTGAACAGCCATCACTTTCCTGGAAGCATTCCATACAGAATGTTCAATTCCTCTGTGGGAGTTGCTTTGGGTAGGGAATCAAGACTCCTAACTTCACAGGATGTTTAAGGTTGGAAAGAATCTTCTACATGTCCCATTCAAGCAGGATCACCTAGAATGGGTTGGCCAGGGTTGCATCCAGACACCTTTTGAATATATCCAARGATGGAGATCCTCTRGRCAACCTCTTCCAATATTCAATCWCYCTTAYTTTAAAGAATGTTTCTCCTCAGATWCAGATGGAACTTCCTGTATTTTSAGTTTGTGGCCATTGCCTTTTTTCCTRTCGCTGGGCACCACCCGACTGAGCCTGCCCCTGTCCTATTTACACTCTCCCTTCAGAAACAAACTCATACTCATTGACCAGATACTCCCYGAGCCTTCTCTTCCCCAACACAAATCAACTCAGCTCTCTCAGATTTTCCAGATATAGGAAATATCCCCAGTCCTTTAAGCATCTAATTTAAAGCCCTAATTTAGAGTCACTCCAGCAGCTCCAAATCWCTCTTGTTTTGGAGTGCCCAGAATTGGACACAGGATCACCTTTCTTGACCTACTAGCCACATTCTTCCTAATGCACACCAGGATATCAGTGGCATTCCTGGCCACAAAGCTGGACCATGCTGGATCATGGTCCACCTGCAGCCTGCCAAGTCTCTTCTTAGATACTTCTTAGCAGAGCTGCACTCCAGCAGGTCAACCCACAGCCAGTAGTGGTGCATGGAGTTATTTCTCCTTAGACGCAGATCCTTGCACTTGCTTTTGTTGAAATTAGGATCAAATAAATTTAGGATTATTGTTCTTGTAGCTATTGAACACTCTACAATTGTGCTGCCAAATTTTGTGCATATCTTTATRTTTTTGCATAAGTATTGCACAGTGCAGAGATTTCAGCAAAGAAGAGGAAGTAAAGACTTAACGTCCTATACAAATTTTGCTACCACATGGGGCAGGTCTGGTAAATTTGCCTTAAATTCCCTGGTAGTACCTATGTAAACAAATCTCAGCCCTTTCCTTTAATCCTTCCTTCCTTTAACCCTGACTTAGGGGACATAGCAGTGCAGTTCATCACTTGTAGACCAGTGCCCYGATCTGGGAACATGGCAGAGGACTGGGGACAGAGGACAGTGCAAAGGGTGAGCCTGAACTTGTGGGGAACCTTCTAGGGGCTCCACTGTCCTATGGTTTCCATGGGGAATTTAGGGACCCAGCATATAGCTCTTCTGGGGCAGGGCAGGGACTTGGCACATACCCCCTGCTAGAGCACAGCTTCCTTAAGGCAGGGCAAGAACTCTGAACCAGGGCTCCTCCAGAGCACAGACCTACCATACTGCTCCCCAGGGAGAGGGGGCTCAGCACATGGCTCCCCCTGTGCATGGATCCAGTACATGGCTTCTCTGCRCACAACTTTGCTGGGGCGGGATCTGGCACACAACTCCTGCATGGCATGGTGGATCCCCAGTACATGGTTCTCCCACCTCCTGGGTCCCCTGTGGGATTGAGCCTTCCACCCTAAAGAACCTCGTTCCATGATAAGAGATGAGAAATTATAGCTATAATTTGTAATAAAAAACAAAACCAAGTTGCCCTCTGAACCATCCAACCAAAGAGTTGGGCAAAGGACCCAAGTGTCCAAATTAATCTCCTCCCCACATCAAAAGAGGAACAATTACAGGAATTTTGGTCCTCAGGAACTGACTCATGTGCCAAAATCCCTTGAGCTCTCTTAAGGTGAAGCCACATTTTCRGGCTCCCTCAGAGGACTCTGGTGGCCAAGTTCATGGGATGCCAGGTGATTGCTGGTCTGGGGAGTCTTTCGGGAGTTCTGACGCCACTGCCAGGTAGCCCTGGAGGAAAGAAAGAGGCATCAAGAAAGAGTAGGAGACTCCCGTCTCTCCCATTCATGTGAGGGAACAGGAAAGTACCCTGGGGTCACCAGGCAGTCAGAAGGAAACTAGGGGATCTGAAGGCAACTGGTAAGGTCTCAAAAGCGGCCTATGGGGCAACTGAAGGATCTATGGGGCAAATGAGAAGTCCTTGAGAGCAGTATGGTGTCAGGGGTTTCTTGAGGCAACTCAATAAAAAGGTCCCAAAGAGTGTCTAAGGGGCAATGAGTAGGGTCTGGAGTCACYAAGGAAAGATAGTGGGTCCCAGGGGCAATTGACTGTCTTCGAGGAAGAGAGGTCATCTGCAGTGGTCCTGGCAGCAAGTAGGGAGTCTCAAAATGAGCTTGGGGAGCATGGGAATSCCAGAAGTATAGGGAGGGCCCAGGTGTCTATGATCTTCCTTGGGTCACCCTGAGATTTTGTAGGGAAAACTGGAAGGTTGGGAGTCCAGGGAGGAATCTTGGTAAGTCTATGGAGGTCTCCAGACCCTGGGTACCAGGGGCTTGGGTTTCCCACGTCAGAGAGACTCACACCAGCAGCAGGATGAGCGCCATCGAGCTGAGTGCTAGCTCCAGTCTCAGCAGCTTTCTGGGATGTGGRGGTGTCCCGTGTGGCCAGTGCAGCACAGCCTTGAACTGGGCCTGGAGTTCCTGCTCTGCATCCATGGAGCCTCCAGACACTGCAAGGGTCAAGATACATRTGAGGGGATATCCTGTCACTCCCTGCTGTCCCAACATCAGGTTCACAGGTGTCTGGGAGCTCCTGTTCCCCTTCACAAACCTCACTGCTTCCACAAGGATCCAGGTGTCTTGGTGCCCCTGCTCTACCCTATACACCCCCTATTGTCCTGTGGGGAGACAGGCATTGGGGAATCCTTGCTCTACTGCGCCTTCCCACCATGGACCTGGTAACCTGTTCACTCCCCCTGCCCAACACACACACACACACACACACATACACCCCTTCCTGATCTCTGCATCCAAGGGCTCTGCTCCACCCTGCAACCCTATTCCCACCACTGCCCCCAAAAGACCCAGGAGTCTAGACACACCATTGAGGAAGAAGTACTTGCGGGCTACTATCTCGTCATGAGTCCCCAGGCTACAGGCGATGGTTCCCAGAGGGGGGTCCTGAAGGATAAGTGTGGGGGGTCCTTTCATTCCCCCTTGCAGTTCTTCAAACAGTGTCAGATCCTGTGTGCGCAGCTGCAGCATGAGGGGGACACATGAGCATAGCGTGGCCCAGGCTTATGACTGTATACTCACATCCTTTGCTCACACATCTATATGCACACACTTGTGTCCTGCACTCACTCCTTGTGCCCCCTGTGAGTAAACACGCATGCACACTCATGTCCCACATGCACGCACACAAGACAAATGTGCACGTGACCTGCCTCCTGCTCGCATGTACCCTACCTGTGGTTGTGCACTTGCTCACACTCAYGCTACTTACAGCATAGCTAGTCCTCAGGCCAAGCAGACACGCATGCACACGTACACAGGCAGACTTTGATGCCCAGTCCTTTTGTGAACACCCCTGCACGCCCAGACTCTCTCTGCGTGTGCACGGGCAACTCACATCCTTGGCGAACATCCAGGTGACGGGCAGGTCTGGTGGGGTGGCAAAGGGCACGACACAGGGCAGCATGACGGCTTCACCCTCRCGGGTCCACACGTCCTCTACTAGATGCACAGGCAGGTGCACACTCACAAATGTTGGTGTACTCATGGGCACCTGTTTATATCTACATGCACTCATGGCAGGCATGGGCTGGCACATAGACTTGTACATGCTCATGTACACTGGCTAGGTCAGGCAGTCATGCCCACGTGCAGAGAGGGCATGCCCACGTCCAGTGCCTTTGATGTGCCCAACTTTGGGCACTTTGGGGTGGCATTTTGCCCAGCCTTKTCTGAATGCACCTGTGGCCACCTTACCTGGGCAATCCAAGGGAAACTGGCAGTCCACGAGGCGACAGGTTGCACACTGGAARATGCGGGCAGCCAGCTGGTAGCCTGGGGGAGTCAGACTTGGCAGTCCTTGGAACAAAGGGGGCAGGCAGCAGGATGGGAGACAGGTGATAGTGGGATTGGTACTCACCACASGGTGGGACACAGGCTGGAGCTGGTGGGAGGGGAGAGAACCAACATTAGATYGGGGGCTACTGAGGTTTCACCTTCCCATGATGGACCCATCCCTCGTCCATTCCAGAGATGGATGGGGAGGGTCTCTGGGATGAGAGTCTCCAGAGTACGGGTCTCATGTGGGCATCCTTACTGGACCTGTACCTTCCTCCAGTTGTCTTAGCTTCATCCAGATTCCATCAACAGCCTCCTGCAGAACTACCTCAAAGGGCTCTGAGAGGGTCCATGGAGTAAAAGTGAGGTCATGCACCCCATCTCCTAAATTCTTATACAGTCCTCAGACCCTAGAGACCCCCTRCACAAATCACCTGGACTCCATGGCACTCTGGAGTATCATCTATCCCCAAACATTCCTTAAAATCCCTTAGACTCCATAAAACCCACAGGTATAGCCCCCCAGGAGTATCCAAATGCCCCCTTGCAGCCCTCAGACTCCCATGGATCCCCCACCCCAATATTTATTTAAGGCCTCCATGCCCCATTCCTCACATTGGTCTATATTCCGTATTCCATACCTTGCCCCCCAAGCATGTCCCACCCCATTATGTGCCACATGTCCCATGCTCACGCGTGCCCCCTTGAAACTCCAGGAAGCGCAGGGCATCCATGATAATATCCTGAAGATCCTCACGTTGCCCTGAACCTGGGACCAGCACAGGGGCACTTGGACTAGCAGAGTGTCAAGACTTAGGAGGTTCCAGTAAAAGGTAGTTCTCTGGGGTCCCAGTCAGACCTGGGGAGAGGTCCTGGGGAGGGTCAGGAATCAATCTGTGTCCCTGAGGTCTCAGTCAGGGTTTGGAGGTCCCAGGCAGCCCCTACAGCCCCAATCAGGGTTGGAGGGTACCTAGATCCCAGTCAGATTTGGGGCCCCAGGGAATCACCGGGATCCAAGTCAGAGTTGGGGAGGAGATCCCAAACAGGTTTGAAGGACTCTGGTGAGGTCCCTGGGATTCCAAGTTAGGAGAAAGGGACCTAGGCTTGATAGTGGGTCCTTGGAGTTCTCTTTGGGGTGGAGTCCCAGGGTGCTCGGGATTCTGGGCAGTTTTAACCTGGTCAGGGTGGGGGTCCCTGGCTGGGATGGGGGTCCCGAGAGGACTAGGGAGTCCTGTTCAGAATAAGGGACCCATTCAAGGTTGTGGTCACCCAGTTGGCATGGGAATCCTGGGCAGGAAAGGGTCCATGGCAGGGCAGGGTTCACCATGAGAATCCCCACATCGCACTACACACCCACAGTAACAGAGGCAAGGGGCGCAGCAGCCTGGACGAGGTCTTCGAGGCAGCGCTGGTGTTGGGGGGTTCCGGGGAGTTCCCCGGTTATATCACGGCAGAGCTGGGCCCGCTGCAGGGGAGGGCCAAAGCAGAGCAGGCAGGGGGGCACTCCAGGGAGCCAGGAGGCCAAGACGACCAAMCGCCACCATCCGGGCCCCTCCATCCAAAAACCTTGTTCCCTAGGGAACAAGAGCGCCAGCGCCAGYATGAGGGGCAGTGGTCGCCACTCCATGGCCCCACCCCACAGCACCTGGACACCTGGATCACAGAGAGCAGTGGGGTTCCAAGGCGGGGCTGAGATGCCTGGGTCCACTGTTGGGGGAGGTCAGGAGCATCTATAAACTTCAGTACCCTGAAGTGTGCGGAATGGAGACCGGACTCCAGACCCTACRGTCCCCTCATTTGATTTCCCCAGTCCTCTGCTTTCAGCTGCTGCCAGTCACATTACTTAGTCTTCCCAAATCCCCTCTATTTTAAATCCCCATCCCTTCACTTACATCATCTACAGTCCTGTCCCTTCAACACCCACAATCCAGTCCCTTGCAGGGACTCCCATGCACCCCAGTGTTCCCCTTACAAGATCAAGCAGGGGCTCTGGATGTCATACAGGCCCCCAGGGTCACTCTACAGATGAAATGGGAAATCTGGGTGCTGTAGAGATACCTTAGGTTCATTGTATGAACTASTCAGGGGCCATTTTGGTCAGGGGCCATAAAGATTGTCAGGGACACAGTGGACAGTGAGAGAATCTGCTTCATTGCAGTTATCAGATCAAGGAACTTCTCAGTGCAAAGGGAACAATAACTACCAGGAAAAGCACTGAAGAAAATACAGAGAGACAAACAAACAATAAAAAGACACTGATATACAAACTGTAAGAGAGATAATGGAAAGAACAACWCTCTTCAGTCACTAATTGATGTGCAACTAAGAAATTACAGGCGTGGCTTTGGAGCCAGAGGATCAGCCTGGACTTYGTAACAGATAAAAAGGGAGGAAACAAGACATGAGGATTTTGGATATCCAAGGTTTGCAGAGGTTATGGTATAAGAAATGACTGGTTACATCTAAATAGCTGACATGCAGTGTGCTTGAAGGACTGACTCCTGTGAGCCCTAAATGCCAGCTACTGGCAGGGCTGAGGTGAAAGGAGTAAGGGTCTCAACATCAGCAGTTGGAGCTGGGACATATGGGTTATAAAGCCTGTGCGCCAGAGCAAGAGCTGCTTGTGGAACCAGAGTGTTGGCATTTTCCAGTAAGTGTGCATATTTGTGCATCGGTTTGCATATTTGTAATTTGCCAGAAAGCCTCAAGTCGGACTGGCCTGTAAGAAGCTAACATAGCAGGCAAGGGGGCTTCGGATCCAGACGGGATAATCAGATGGACATAGAAGCCATGCTGATACTTGAAAAATCTCCAGATTTGTGTGCGCTTGTGAACCAGAGAGTGAGGGCACGTATGCTTTCATGAGTGAACTTTGGTATTTATTAACTGTAGAGGCAGAAGGGGATTGGCAATCTGTGTTTTATGTGGGTTTAGTTAAAGATGGTGCCTTACCTCTGGTAGTCTGTGTAGCTACTGTGCTAGGATCCTCTTTGGGTGCAGGTATGTGTACATATATCTCTAGAATAGATGCTAAGCCTTGCTATTGACTAAACCTGCAAACAGGAGAGCAGGAACAGGAGACCTCCTGTTGTTTCCACTGTCCCAGGATAGAAAGAGCTCTGGGTCTCCATGCTCACTGGATTGGACTCCAGCATCAGGCTGGGAGAAGCCCTGCATCTCTCAGCCTGCCAGATATGATGGCCCTCCATATCATCCTTTAACAGTGTGGGTCCGTGTGAAATCACTTCTGCTGGAGTTGATAGGYTGGAATGGGTTCAGGACTTCAGCGGTTGCAAGGCAAGCATCAAGCACATGCTAGCAAAGTGGCAGCAGCGTCACTTTGAGCAGATGACAGGCTGGTCACAGAAAAATGGCTGCAGTATTAGCTGTGAGGCCACCCTACATCTGAARATGATTGTACAGAAAAGAGCTTACGGTTTCAATGCTGACAGTGCGGTTAGACCAGCGTGACCAGACATTGCCCTGCAGCCTGGCCCACCCCAGAGCTTACATTTATCTCTGTACCTGCATCTTTGAGTCAGGCAGCCTTTCCTGGCAGGACAGCACACTCCAGTCGCTGCTTTGTAGCCCACTCAGACTGGCATGGATGGAGCTGTGTCCATATTGGCACCCACCAAAAGCCCCAGTGCTTTTCTTGCCCCTGGTCATGCCTGACAGGCATGAGTGCAAACACTCCCCACTTCCACATGCATGAGCACACCACCCTCATGACATCTCTGAACAAGAGCCTGGACAAGATCTCCATCCCAAATCCATAACAMCACTTGGGCCATTTTCAGTCTGCCAATTGTGGCATTTGGGCCAGAAAGCCCTGCCCAGTGTGTCTGTGTGTTGCATTTCTGTTCAGGTTTTGACTCTGAGGTTCAGGGTCTGCCAAAGATCTTCCCAAGGCAGAGAGCAGAAGTAACAGAACATGCATTGCCAGGTGGGACCACAYGTATCTCCCCTCTCTGCTTCTGGAACAGCATCCTTCCAAGGCACAGGGACAGCAGTGCTCACAGAATCCKCTTTAATCTCCGAGCACATCCGGAGCCACACTGGAGCAGTGGCTGTATTTGCAGGCTGAGAAAACCCTCTCTCCTTCCTCCTCATCATCCTCCTTCGTCTCGTTAGTTGGTGTCTGGAGACTGCTCTTCTTCGGGTGCCAGTGGCACAGGTGCCTCAGGTACTTGATTGTCCAGGCAGTGTTTGCCTCCAGCTGGCASAGCACCTCATAGCAGTTGCAGGGACACTCATCCTGGCTGGTGGTTCCCAAGGGAACTGAGGGAGGCTGTCCTGTCTCCTGGAATGACAGGGTAGCATGATGAAAAGGGTGGGAGCCTCAGGGCATCAGACGTGTCTGGCAGCTTGGCCTCATTTCCGAAACTCAACCCTCCCCGTGTTGATCCACGCAGCAGGTTGTACCGAGAAGACACAGGCAGCACCTGTGTTTCYCTTCCGACAGCCTGGACCCCTAGGGACACCATGTCCCCACTTCTCCCTCTGAGTCTGAGACCATGCTCTGCACTCACCTGTCTCCAGCGCCTTCTGGCTTTGCAACAAAGCCAGCCCGCAAGCAAAAGCCCACAAAGCAAGCCCAGGGCTTGGCTGCACAGAGAGATCACCCGCAGCACCACCAGGCTTATATCCATCCGGGCACAGAAGGGCCRGAGCTGGTCCAGGGGGTAGGGCAGGCAGCAGTGTTGATGCTGCGGGCTGCTCTCCAGTTTCTCCATGTCATCAGGGAACATGTCCCACGCAATCTGGGCCCAAGTGGGGCGGCCTCCAAGGTCCAGGCTGCCAGTGTGCAATAAGGCCAAGAGAAGAGCAAGCACCAGGCAGAGATGTTGGCTGACCATGGTTCTGGTCCCTCCCAAAGTTAAGTCTCTGCAAGTGATGGCTCTAACTCTTCACTGAGCTTGGCCAGTGCCTGCCGAGATCGAAGAGCAGCCCTGAACATGTGTGCAGTGGGCAATGGATTGCATACATCACCAGCTACAAATCACTGTCATCAAAGACCTTGTGATGTCATCAGGCATCCAGAAGTCAGGGAAGATGGAGGTAGCATAAAGGAGGGCTGGAGGAGCCAGATTTTGAGCCCTGCCACTCCCACTGATGTCCTAGTGGGGAGGTCTCTCTACCTGCTATCAGAGCAGGCCTGAACCCTATGTGCAGTGGTTCCTGCTCCATATCTTCAGTGAGCAGGAGCTGGCTCAGCTGCATGACCTTGCAATTCTACGCACATTTTTCCCACAGCAACAAGAGCCTCGGAGAACACCAGGTACGTTTCACTGCAGGAATAAAAACTCCAAGGCACCTTCCTTCTAGCAACGGTAGGATAAAAACTCCTCTTTTCCCAAAAAAGCACAAGGCATTCACAGCAAGACTGCCATTTCCTGCCTCAAGTGGAGCTCCAAGGCAAGCACAATTGCCTGCTCTCATTCAGTCCTATTTTTTCCTTTTGCTTTCCAGCTGCTGCCATGCAAGTCACTTTCAAGAGGTTCTGTGACTCGTTTCTCCCAACCATTATCCTTACCTTCAGTAATTTTTTTTTCAGGTTAGACTTTGAAAGGATTCCACCAGCAAGAATCATGTTAGTCTCAATTCATTTTTTTCCTCTCATTTACCTAAGGGGAATTTTCTTTTCAAGCAGAAGTGCTGCTGTTTCATTGCAACTAAGTCTTCTCATTTGCAAAAGAGAAGTTTTGCAAAAATATCTCAGGCAGARTGGACAAGAAGACATATCCCTGAAGCTGCTCCTTGGTGGAGCTCAGTTTTAACTGTGCTGCTGCCGCTCTGAATGCCCTTTTCCACGGGAAGACCACGCTCCAGCTGCTACCTCTATGATACAATACCATGTGCTCAGTGTACCACACCATAAAAGCTCCTCAGTGACCACCTTGGTCATGAAAACTTGCAGGTCAATGGAATCACAGCATAATTGAAGTTAGAAAGGTCGTTTGGAGATCATCTAGTCCAAATCCCCTGCATGAGCAGGGTCACCGAGAACACATTGCAGAGATGGTCCCAGGTTCACCATTCATCTAGTGAACAGGCAACAATGGATGTCTGTGGGGTCCTTTAAGAGCAAAGTCATTCTCATTCCTGTAGCACTAGGGACTGTCCTGATGTCAGAGCTGGAATAGTACAAGGTCGGGTCTCAGTGGAGTAGCAGGGTGGTAAATTTGACTGTTAACCACAAGACTGGCGATTCAAGCCCACCCAAGGGATGGAACCTGCTCAGTATTCTGGGTTTTGCTCAGAGACACCATGAACTAATGAAAAAAAAAACACAGAAATTCTCTGCAGCTTCTCCCACAGTGTTTGCCTTTCTAGTGTGACATCAATGTTGACTTATGGCAATTGAGCACAAGGAAAGACCCATCTTCTTAACAGGCTGCTGTGTCATCAACTGCCAGGCTGGTGCGGTGCCAATGACCTTCCTGTTCACACCTGTGTGTGCAGAGATGGGTCTTGCTGAGAGGTGTTACACTGGGCAAGAACAYGGAGGAGATCTGGAGGGAAAGATGTTCCCTCACATGTTGTACCACAGCTAAGATGTAATAAATCAGGGTTTAGTCAATGCTGTCTCATGTCATCCTCCAAAGAAGAGAAGAAAGGGAAACAGGAACAGCCACAAGAGAATCCCAAAAGTTTTTCTGAAGTATCTCATGGCCATGTCTTCACMAGTCCCTTGGTATGCTGGGAATCTCCCTGTACATCCTCTGTTTGCARGGAATGCTCTTTTCTGCTCCCAGGAGCTGATTCTTGTGCTAGGTTTTTGCTGTCCTTAATGACCTCCCTGCTTTCCTGAACTCTTCTGTCCTTCAGAGCTGCCTCTCTTGTTCCATCCCATGGAAGAGCTCTAAGCTACTCCTTCAGATAAAGGCTGTTCCTCAGTTTTCATCTTTTTGAACAATCCCTCCAGAAGAAGTTATGGACCATCATTGCAGCACTCTAGCCATGTGAGTGATTCCACTGCATCTCGGTTGTGTTCCAGGGATAAGGCAGTCCTGTGATAGCTTGTGCTTCCTGTCTGTGTTCCAGGCTGATTACATTTGCATRTATTTGGGCTGCAGCACCTCAGCTGTGGCAACCACTGAAGAATTGTCACAGGAAAACCCAACATACCGCATAAGTGGGAGGTACCTCCCTCCAAAGTCTCCACTCTAGTCTCTGCGCTCTCAATGTTTTCTAGTTCTGCTTCCTCTGAACCTCTTCTCTCCTGCAGATGCTATGAACAAGGACTGTTGTAATGATGTTTTCAAGAGGGCTGGATCACAGGTTGCCCAGATACAAGGACTTCTTCAGTAGCACCTYGTCCTTCTTGGACATTGGTTCATCCCCATCACAGACCCTAATGTGCTTCAGAGGCAGCTCAGGAAGCAAACCCCTCTCCTGTGATTCCTGCACAACAGCCAAGCTCTGTTTCTGCCTCGTCCTGGGTATTTCAGGGTTTGCTGTCTTAACCTTCATTACCTTTCCCCTTGCTCTTTATGTCAGCGCGTCTCTGCTCTTAAATGGGGCAATTGCCCCACTATAGGGATCTGACTGTTTCAGGTTCATAGTGAATGGTTCTCTTGTAGTAGTAAATATCTAAGGTCTTTTCAGAAAGAAAATGTAGAAGGAAATTCAGAAGAAATTTCTCACTTGCCCCTCACCTCATACCGTAGAAGGGTGTGGGTCTCACTGTTGCTCAGTTAGAGCAAGGAGACACTGTCACATTACTTGGATGTACCTCTGTATCTTCATATGCCACTTGGTGCCTGTGTGTGAGCAAATGATTTCTGCCCTAAATTTCTATTGATCATAGTGGGAGCTTAGACAAGCGGATCATAAGATGCAGACATGTCCACGCTGCTGCTTTGGCAAGGGGAATCCCACCTCCTGTGTGTTTGTGCAGTTCACAAGAGGGACCCACTCCCTCCCACTCCACCCCAGGAGTTATAACCTGGCATAAGATGACCAGGTTGACTCATTTGAATCAATACCTGAAACATGGGAAAATAAGCATCCTTCTTGTGCTCATGTAGATGTTCTGCCTAGATAGGAGATGCAAACAGGAGCTTCCAGAGTGGGACTTTTCTACTTCTCTTACAAAAAATGATCAGAAAAAATGCAATCATGGAAACAACCATTTCCACTGTTTAGAGACAGGCCCTGGGTAATTATTTTAGTCTACTTCAGTGAACCTTTCCCAGGAGGATGGAGCACAAGGGACCAAGAATATCATGCCTTCACCTGGGCCTCTGAGCAGGTCCAGGTTCCTGGGACAAAGAGACTCAAAGCAACCTGGCAGCAGTGCTGAGAGACAACTCTGCCCAGGAGTAGCTACCCTGCATATTACAGCATGGCTCAAGGAACTGCCTGCAGGTGCCACGATGAGACAAGGAAGATGAATGAGATGAGTAAGACAGAAAGAAATGAATTATAGCCTGGAGTGTGAAAAGAGCTGACAGTTCACTGGTGGATACATTTTCACAGCCTCTAAAACGGTAAGTCTCTGCCTGCAGGGCCATGTAGGTACTCTGGGGGGGTTTCCAAACCTAGTACATACCACAGCTTTACTGGCTCTTCCATTTTCGCTTGTGGGGGGCAAGCGATGCTTTAAAACAGGGAATCCCTGCCACAGCCTCACAGGGACCAGGCACCTCAAGGACAGTGCAGGAGTGTGCACTGGACCTGTCCAAGGCTGTGATTTCAAGCAGTGTCTCTGTGCCCCGGGGTGCTGTATACGTGGGGCAGTGACTCTGCCAGATGTGAGGGTCTGCACCCAGCCTGCCTGGGGAGCTCTGCACGGTGCTGTGRGAAGTAGCTCTGTGTGAGAGGAGCACCAGGACAGATCCATTCTGCCACTGAGAAAGTGCTGCATGGGCTTGCTCTCAGCTCCAGCCCACCCCGATGACATTTCTGAGGGAGCTTTTCAAGACGAAGAAGATAGAATTTCCTGAAGTAAATTTCCCAAGTCTCTATTTTAAGTTTTGTACCACCTGGTAAGGGGAAATGGAAATGAAGCTGTGAGGCTTGGACAAGGGACTGAAACTCAGCGAACAACGCTGGTTCCGGGAGGAACTTGTGAAAGTCACTTCACCTTTGTCTATAAACAGCACCAGCAGTGCCTTTGCTGGCCTTCCCAGGATTTATCTGACTTGCTCCTTTGCAAATGCAAACAAGGGGTGACCTTAGACAGTGCCTTTTTGCTGGGAGGTTTCTGAAGGGCAGAACTGGGCACACAGGGGCAGGCTTGGGGTCTGTGAGCACTGACAGGAAAAAGACATTGGTAGAGAAAAACAGCTTCCAATGGGACCGCTCTAAGCATTTAAGATGTGGTTAGAGAATCTGAGAAAACTAAAATCAGAAATGATGTAGGGGGGAGAATTTTGTAAACTCCCTGTGATCCTTTTCAGCGTAGACACTTCCCCCCGTATTTCCTCTCTTACCTAGCAGAGTCTCTGCTCTCAAGACCATGGAGAGCGGGGCACTAACCATATCTTCTGCAGCTAGGTCATCAGCAGATGAGAGGTCTATCTCTCCTGTCCCAGTGCCCCCAAAAGGAGCTGAGAGTAGCTGCTTTGCAATGTCACTGCCTCCAAGGCTGTGCACGTTTCTGAGTAAGGTGAGGTCTTTCCTGAGAGCCAGTCTCTTCTTTCTTTGTAGGAGTATCACAGCAATTTTCTTTGCTTCTCACTCTGCATGCTGCACTTGTTGCTCTTGCCTCCTCCTGCCTCTCCCCCAGTGTCAATGGCGGTAGGGCAGGAGGGCTCCTGCTCTGACATTGATTCTGAGCATCCTGCTTGCAGGTGTTTTCACGGAAATAAAGGTCCCAAGCCCCCTTTTCTTTCTTCAGGCTGCGCAACACAATCCCTGGGCTTAGAGAATGAGATAAATCCACTTTAGGAGATATCAGTTTAGGTCACTGGACTATCTCTGTAGGGTTGTCCTGAGAGATTGTGAACATGAGCCCTGGAGACAGACTCCAGAAGGGCACAGTTTCTTTTTGGCTTTAATATCTGAAAGATTTTTCTTTCATCATTTTTCCATAGACGGGCTGAGAAAGAGAAAACTTTGAGATTTGCAGGACTCCTCTGCTGTCTGCACAGTCCAGCTTCCTTTTCAGAGTAACCTCTAAGAGCAATCATTTCCAGCTCAGAGAGGTATAAGCACAGTGCAGCTGGCAACAAAACTAATGGACTGAGCATCTCTCCTGCCTCTGAGCACTAATGTTTATACTGAGGATAACAGAGAGGCCAAGGATTTTTACTGTGTAAAAAAACATTCCCTAAATGTAACTAGGCTAGCTAAACACTAAATAATGTGTATAACTGGACAAAACTACTGTACCTCATCTTCTGGAGAACAGGGTGTGAACCTTCGTTTGTGAAAGACTGCATAGTTCAGAGCTTTAACTCTCCATCATCCATACAGTTTCTGGAGAGCATGTGGACACAGTAAATTCATGTGAGCTAGGGTCTACCTCCTCCGAACAAAAACCTCTGCAGTGAGTCAGATCAATATTGCCTTCATGAGCCTATTTCTATTCTTTTTCCTGTGCAGAAGCTTGGAGTTGCAAGATGTCATTTTCTGATATGGATACCTCCATCAAACAGGGCAAAGTAGGAGGACATGACTCCCTCCTTCTTTCATTTCACAGATAACCTGTGTACTAGTTTCACCTCTCATGGATATAAACAAGGAATATCCCCAGTGAGCCACTGGAACAAATTCCCCTTATTCAAGAGAGAGAATCCATACCCAGGAAAGGCACTCCCCTCCTTCTCCCTTAATGCACAGGGCTAGTTGTCATCTCCCATAAAGCCACGGCTTTAAAGATCAGGTTTGCTTCCTCTAAAGCTTTTATTAATTTGCCAATGTTTTCTTTCCTCCTTGGACAGTTACATGACCGGGGCAGCAAATGTCCAACCACAGCTCCTTCAACAAATTTCTCCTCCTGGCGTTTTCAGACACATGGAAGCTGCAGCTCTTGTACTCCTTGATGTTCCTGGGGATCTACATGGCTGCCCTCCTGGGCAACATCCTCATCATTACAGCCATAGCCTGTGACTACCACCTCCACAACCCCATGTACCTCTTCCT
Source organism: Eudromia elegans (assembly GCA_003342815.1). Classification (NCBI taxonomy): domain Eukaryota; kingdom Metazoa; phylum Chordata; class Aves; order Tinamiformes; family Tinamidae; genus Eudromia; species Eudromia elegans. Next base: position 1,644,217 of record PTEX01000176.1, on the reverse strand, counting down.
CCTCAACCTCTCTGTCCTGGACCTTGGCTCCATCTCCACCACGGTCCCCAAATCCATGGTCAATTCCCTGAGTAACACTAGGGCAATTTCCTACTCAGGATGTGCTGCCCAAGTCTTTCTGTTTGTCTTCTTTATCTCGGCAGAGTTTTATCTCCTCACTATCATGGCATATGACCGCTTTGTTGCCATCTGCAAACCTCTGCACTATAAGACCCTCATGGGCAACAGAGTTTGTGTCAAAATGGCAGCAGCTGCCTGGGCCAGTGGTCTTCTCAATGCTCTCCTGCACACTGCAAACACCTTTTCAATACCACTCTGCCAAGAAAATGTTGTAGATCAATTCTTCTGTGAAATCCCCCAAATCCTCAAACTCTCCTGCTCAGACTCCTATCGCAGAGAAGTTTGGGTTACTTTGTTTAGTCTTTGTTTAATCTTTATGTGTTTTGCTTTCATTGTGCTGTCCTATGTGCAGATCTTCACTGCTGTTCTAAGGATCCCCTCCGAACAGGGTAGGCACAAAGCCTTTTCTATGTGCCTCCCCCACCTGGCTGTGGTCTCCCTGTTTGTCAGCACTGTCATGTTTGCCCATCTGAAGCCCTCTTCTATCTCTTCCCCATCCCTGGATATGGCGGTGGCTGTTCTATATGTTGTAGTGCCTCCAGCAGTGAACCCCCTCATCTACAGCATGAGGAATAAGGAGCTCAAGAATGCACTGAGGAAACTTACTGAATGGACAGTATCTCACCATCAGTGAGATGCCTCTCCTGCTCCAAAAATGAYTCCTAGGGTTTATCAGGCCATACCTGTGCTTTCTTCACTTGTTCTATTTGTGATAGGACAGGGCTGTTAGTTCCTTCTTTCCTTTCTCCCTTCTTTCCTTCTTCACTTTTCCTCTCTGTCCCTTTCCCCCTCTTCTACATCCCTCCCTCCTTCTCTGCTGTTTTGATTGATTCAGATGGATTTGTGGGCAAGGACTACAGCTGTTCCTATTATTAAAAGAGAAGGAAGAACTTGCAGAAACTATTTTTTTCTCACTGAACTCAGGTACTCTAATGGAAGAAGGGGAATTTTCCTATTGCAATGTCTTTGTTTTGCACTAACACCAGGGGAGTTAGATCAGGTGACTAATGCCCAGGGAACATGTGCAGTAGGAGAGCTCAGCTTTGYGCAGAAAATCTCGCTGTCAAGAACCGATTGCCCACAAAGGAAACAGAGGAGTCCAAAAACTTTATTCAAATAAAGGGAGAGTCTCCCAGGGTATAACCCCTGGGCAGTCTCTTAAATTACAGGAGGGCGCAGCCTCCTTTTATCCTAATTTCTCRAYCGAGGTATGCCCTCTCCTTTTWCCCATTGCCTAAGGTACTCAGAAGTTACGGACTTCCCGGCCCACCTAACGTATGTTGCTCCTTGATATGTTYCCCCTCCCTGGTCACACATCGCATGTCTAATTAAAGTGACTTTATGCCTCCCCAGAGTGTGAAAGTTAAYATGCACTAGCTCATTACACTTSCGCCTGCTCTACTAAGGTTCATCCTGGGGTCATTTTGTTGATAAGCATCTCTCTGCCCCCCTCCTGTTTTCCCCTGAGGTCAACTGCACCCAATCACRTATGTATAGCAAGACCTGCCTGTCTGTACTCCCTAGGCCTGYTCACCAAAGGATGTGGAGTATTTCACACATTTGTAAAGGCACAGGCTCCTTTGTTCCGCTCAGCCTCCCTAAGCACAGTTATGCTGTATTTCAGCGCAGCTCTTCTGTATAGGCAGCTGCATACTGTCACTGTGGTCTGACCCCTTCTCCCTCCCCAGATCTAACTGTCAAAGATGTTTCAATCTGAGCAGCACTTCCACACCAGGATCTCCCCTTCTTGAAAGAGGAGAGTGTCTCACAAGTCATAGAAGCAGTACCAGTGAACACAGGAGATGGAGAAGAGGAAAGAGCCTGACTGCTGTATGTAGGGCCATTGCCTGGGCCAATTTGGGTTGTATTCACTGCCATAGCAGGCATTCCCTCATGGCAGCCTTTGAGTCAGAGATGCAGATTTCACAGGGCTACAGCACTGGCACACCTTATTGTTGAGCTCTGGCATACCATGTATGTCTGTAGTACTCCTGTAACCTCACAATGGTTGCACCTTGGTGTGCAGGATCAGACAACAGGCAGCTCTGTGTCACATGTGGTTTCCACAGTCACATGTGGTTTCCACAACACCACCTCCCTAATAAAAAGGTCTCTAACCCCATCAGTGTCTGTAGAATGGGCTCTTCTTCCAAAGGCAGAGTCAAGAATGCTTTCCAGGAATTGCACCAGAAGAGGGCTTGCTGCTTGCTTTTTGTTCTTCTCTAGCTCCAGGGACTCCATGKGGTTAGGGTGAGAAGTGAGTGGGGCCCCACAAAACATGAGGCTGCCAAGTGATTTGACAGCGCTGAAGGGATGAATTATCGTGGAGAAGGGTTAAGACCCTGTGGAAGCTGTAAGAAAAGTGTGTGAGAGCAAGAGTGAACAGATGCCCAAATGGCAGTGGTCTAAAACAAACGCACATGAATTCCAAGTGATRGAGAACAGGCAATTTCTCTTTTTGCCATCTAATGTCTCCAATGTCTAAACCTACTATTTCTTTTAGTTTGGAGCGATAAGAAGAAGTACTAATAGCCAAAAAAGAATAGCTTGAATCTGTTCACATGCTGGAAGGCTTTGTGTGGCCACCAACTGAATCAGAAACCCCAGTCAGTGGAGGTGAGAAGTTGTTCCAGGGAGAACATTCACATTCTCTTCAACTGAGGAAAAGATGTTTAGACCAGTTGATCATCTTGACAGATATATCTGCTTATCTAACACAAAGGTTATCCTCTTTGACCTTGAGATAAGGTTGAGGTAGAGTAAGTCCTCTAACGGTGCAATGCCAAGTTCATTCCAACAAGAGAACCCTCTGTTTTCCCTGGGATCAAGTAGGTAATGGGGCTGCAGTGACATATTATCATCTTCTGCAGTATCATCATCTTACAGCTCTGTTTGACAGAGACAAGAGCTTGCACAAGATGACAAAAAGCTCAGTTCTATTGGGAGCTTCCAGCTTTGGCAGTGCCAYCCTGGCCATCTCCACCACAGAGTGTCCTGTGCTGTTCCTCTTGCCTGTGCCTTTTTTTTTTCTTTTCCCTGAAAACTGTAAACACCTGACCTGCTTCCCAACACGATCTTACCCTGACACCTCCCTGTCTCTACTGATATCCCTCTGTCCTCATTTTTCCTTGAAATACAAAGCCAGAGGCTGATAACAGTCTCTCCTGGTGACCCGCAGCACCACACAGCACTACCTTCAAGTGACATTCCGCTTTCCTAATATTACATCTGAAAAGCACAAGGTGCAATTTAGGTTTCTATCCCCTTCTCATGCTGTTTCCCACAGGCAATAAAAGCTCCACCATTGCTGAAGCCACCATTTAAAGTCACAGGCTACTACTGTACTGCCCTTCAGCTCTACTTTAGTAGGATAAGTCCTCAAGATCTCCTCATGGATGGAGTTATTCCCCTCTAGGTGCAGAACTTGACGTTTCTCTTGCCAATCTTCATGAGGTATGTTATTCGAATGACCCAGGTTTCTAAAGGTCCTTCTGGACTGAAATGTCTCTGTGTCAAAACAAAACAGAAACAAAAAACAATAAAAAACAACGCAAATGGGAAAAGAGTACAAAGATATGTACCGACTGTATCAGATACAGGAAGTTCTCCCTGAATTTGACTGTGAGGATAACAGCATTGGAACAGGCTGCCCAGAGAGGCTGCAGAGTCTCCTTCTCTGGTGATCCTCCAAACCTGCCTGGATGCCACCCTGTGCCACCTGCTCTAGGTGTCCCTGCAGGAGCAGGGGGGTTGGACTAGATGATCCCTAGAGGACCCTTCCAACCTCAACCATTCTGTRAATCTATGATTTTGGACCCTGATTGTAACAAAAGAGCAAAGAAGAGTGTAACTAGCATAAGACAGGTTTTACTTCCTCTAACTCAGTAGCATCAAGAAAAGGACATGGATTAGGAAAGCAGTTTAGATGGAAAAGTGAAAAGCYGAGCTATGAATTGCCATTCTCATATCACAAGGTCAAACACCTGAGATCAATAGTCCATGTCTATTTCTGGGTAGCTCATCCTTATACATTGCAGGGGGACTGGACACTTCCAAAAAGCAATTGTTTTCTTTCCCTATTATTACTAGGACCTTTGGACCAAGATGAACTATGGGCCTGTGATGGAGGTGCTCCTTCCCCAGCTCAACCTGCCTTCTCACACATAGTCCTAATCAGGAGTTAACTATTATCTGATTATCTGATTATCACATTATCTGATCCTGGCAGTTGCCTCCCTGATTTCTTCCTCAGCTCAGACATTAATCATTAATAACAGTCCAAATGTCTGCATGCTGATGGGAAGATAAGGCTACCTGCGCATACCAGCCAACAGTCATTTCTGAAATGAAAGAATGACTATTAGTCAATCATCTTATCCCATAAATATGGGGATAGCCTGAGAGCCCATTGAGCTTYCCTTGCATTGCAGCGGGCTGCACGCCAGGATCTCCCTTGAGCAAGGACGCTTCTCAAGGAGAGTACTTGGAGTTGAGATATCCTTGCCACAACAGACTTGTGGTAAGTGAACTATAGCGTGCTCTTTCTGAACTTGTAAACTTTACTTTGCAACTGTGCACAAAATCCCTTAGCCACAAACCAGTGACCATGTCTGGGACTAAGATTGGATCCAGTTGCACCCAGACTCCTCTCAGGAGGAGTTTGTAAAGCAAGGGGGTCCAATCTGAACCCCATGACTCAACGGGAGGGTCCTTGGTAATTCCGTGTATTACCTTGAACCACCATGCAGTAAATAATGTGACCTTGCCATAGAATCTCATGAAACGACTGTCCACATCAATAAAAYCTATTATTGTTTCTGGATGTCTGAACTGTGCAACAAAAACTCTAGCCCTCCTGTTCACTGTGAATTTTTGAAGGGGAAATCTGTGAGAGTGAGTGGCAGCTCCTGTAAAACATTATACTTTTAACAGAAATTTTAATTTGCTGATAGGTCAGCAAATGCRTATGACTTTAATGCAAGTGGTGATGGCACTTCTGCCTCAGTACCTGACTGGCCAGTAGCAAGGAGGCTACAGGTATGAAGAGCGTATTGGCTCAAGATCTCCTCAAGTGGAGAAAAGGGGCTAAACAAGCACATTTACACCGTGTGCTCATTTCCCAATTATACTGTGGGTCCAAACACAGATCAGATCATGGAAGTCCATCGCAGCATAAGATAGGGTAGGATAKACACAGGATAGGATACACAGCTGTATATTAATACAACTCCTCTACTTAGTGTCACTGATACAATGCATCATAAGAGTTTTTATATAAAACTTCTTTATTGGTTGCTATTTGAGCCCAATACAAGAAAGACTGCTTACAGGCTGTATTTACCTACTGCTGTGTGTTTCAAAAGTAAAAAGACATTTTTCTTTTATCAACACCCTAATAAATATCACCTGTTTTCATCATGCCATTCACTGATACTACCAAAACTAGAATAGCAGTGAATAGAGCTGCACTTTCTAAAGAGCCCACTTTACCTAACTTGCACTCCAGATTTATACCAGAGATTTATAATTAGAGATTGAAAATTATGCAAAAAGACAAGTTGGTTTGACTACAGTTGTTACAGGAATGAAGGTCAGCAGTTACGTCTTTTGGAAAGGGAAGATCTCCCCCTCACCACCACCAGCCAGCTTGAGATGGGGTCAGTTACACAATGGGGGTTGTATTCTCCATTTGTGGGACAGTTAYRCACWGCAGCTCTCATRCYTCATCCCAATCTTACAGTCTTTTTRTATCCCCAYATGGCACTGGATCCCTCTGCAAGGTCTCCTCATCCCAGTTTTGCAGGAATCTGCAGCTGACACTTTCCCCAACATCTCCACTCTGGGGAGGAAGATATGTCAGTGAGTGGAGGGCCTCCTGCCAGGCTAGGCCTTCTCCTCATCTTTGGCCTCTGGGAGAGGTTGACAGGGCATGTAGCCACTCCAGGGTGCCCACTTCTATCTGCTCCTCCTCTGGAAGTTCATCTTCACGGGCTCTGASGTAGTTGTGGCAGTTTGAAGGAAGRCAGCACAGTGGTCCCAGATGGTCAYGCCTACCCTTCCTCTTGGTCTGCAGCACCAATTTCTTTCTCCTCCACCTAGCTCATGGCTGGACTCTTCCATGGCTGCAGGAACACAGAGGTCAATCACAGGCCTTTTACCACTCCTGGCCTGTTTCTGTCTCTAGAAGAGCTGAGGCTGCTGCTCACATGGGGAGCTCATGGTGACGGAATGCCTGTGGATCCCCACCCCGGGGGGTCTGCCTGGCTCTACCCCCATCATAGTAGGGAGGTCCTGAAGTGCGTGAAAGGTGCCTCCCCAGACAGAGCCAAGGCTGCAGACTTCCTCCTTAGGACCTTTCTCATGCATGGCAGCAGAGGGAGCTCCCACATCAACACGTCTGCTGAAACAGAGTGACTTCCTTGTCGCATCAGCCCTTCCATCGCTAACAACTTCAGGCGGAGATTCACTCAGAGGCCAGAGGGATGTTCCCTGCCTGTCCTCCCTTCTGCACAAACACACCTCTAAAACAAAAGTTCAGTTTGTCATTGTAGACAAGCTATGGGATTCAGTGGGAAAGTGCTTTTTAACTGCACCAAGGCTGCTTTGGAACCAGAGGCTCTCTCTGGCTCTTCTTCCACAATGACTCACTGAATATTGGTGAGAGCAGGGAAGCAGACTCCCAAGGGATGCCTTCTACCTGACCCAATATCACAGCATTGCCTTGGATAAAACCCCATCCTACAAATTTAGCACCAAGACCRCTAATCTGTGTTACAAGTCAGCTGTTACATGGAATGCCCCTTTGCTTTTGAATGACAATTTTTCTTCCTTTCTTTTCTGGGACAGATGTACAGTTTTGGCTAATTCTGCCTATGATTTGCTGTATTGTTGCTCATGTGCATTCCTGGAAAGTAGAAGGATACAGTAATGMACTCTCACGTTTGTGTCTCATTGAAACACGCTACACACTTTCTACTTTGCCAGACACTTAAGCCTCAGGAGCATGTCCTCATAAGCTCTTGCTGTTAATATAGGTAACATGTCCAAGGCAAACAGTTTTCTCACACAAGGCTAAGACCCCAGAGTTAACCAAAGACAGTTTTTCAAGGTTCACCCTTCACTGTGAGTTCCAAGAACCCGAATTTAGGCCTCTTTCATCATGACAACCCAACACCACTTGCTTGGAGAGGGGCAAGATCTTGTGCAGCAGACACTATGGTCTAAACCCAGGCTCTATATTCTTTGAAGTCAGCCCATCTAGGGGAGCCTTGTCTGAGCTTCTCTTCCTTGTAAGTGAAACTTTCTCCTCCTGGTGTCTTTTTGTCCAATTCCTTTCTCAGGTTTGTATTCTGAAAAGGAGGGCCTGCTAGGATACCTTGGTCACCTCAGGGAGTTTCCTTGAAGAAGGAAACTCTCTCAGAAATGGAACATATTCTTGAACCTCCCCTTTGTTCTCATCCATGCCAATTTGTTTTGTTGGCACATTCAAGATAAGGATGTGGTGTTGTAGGAGTTCACAAGAAATTAAAGGAGGAGAGTCTAGTTTTTCAGCTTCCCAACCACAAAGAAGTTCTGACGGGAGGCTTGGAGATTTTGAACAATCCGAAATTTACGGCAAACAGYGGAATCATTGGGAAAGTGCCTTTCAGCCACACAAATAGCTCTTTGCAGTCTGCAGCACTTCCTGGCTCTTTTTCCGCAGTGAAACACTGTAGATGGACAGAAGCAGGGAAACACTCCCAAAAGATGCCTTCTACTTCATTACTTTGACTCTAACCCCATCCCAACATGGGAAATACCAACATCTCTAAACCTCAGTCTCAACTCAGTTGTTAGCTTACCTTGTAGGTCTTTTTGCTCCTCATAGCTGCCTTCTCTTCCCTTCTTTCTCTAGGCATCRTATGTGGCAGCATGGTCAGGCTCTCCTTTGCAAAGGAGCTTTACTTCTGCAAACCTGGAGTCCAGAACAACACAGAAATGCAACCTAACATGTAAGTCTCAGCAAGATTTCCTATATCCCTCCCACACAGACAGAAGGCTCAACTGAGATAAACCCTGTGCAGTGTGCCAGGCTCTCTTTTTGGTCTTTCCACCCTGTCAGAAGGGGCTCGGAAAGGCCCCAAGCAAGGCACATTCTTCTTCTAAAGCTAGGCTTTGCAATGTCCTTCTAGAACATTTTGTTGTTTGCTTTTCAGGACTGGTAGAGGAATAATGCTGCTCAGTGACATGATGGAATAAGAAGATCAGCATTCATCAGGGTCTGAAGGAAGGTGGAGAACCAAGACTTACCTCATTCAGCAGCAGATCTTCACGGTCATCACTCAGACATGCTATCAGAAACATTAGCAGTATCTGAGGAATAASAGAAAAAAACATGTCATGCTTGAAGTCAACAAGCTCACCACCATCCTGCTTATGTCAAACCAAGACACAGGGACCAATCACTGCCTCCACTGCTAAAACCACCATGAAAAGTCCCATGAAGTAAGCAGTGGCAGAGCTGATATTTTAACAGACTTCCAACTAGAAGAGCTCTGCTGACACCAGCAAGTCTGAGGACAGAATAAAGACAAAAGAAAGACTTTAGATAAAGGGCTAACTCTCTCTTCAATAAGAAGATTTCTCCAAGTTTAGTTCATTTGAGTTAATCAAAACAGTCAGAGCCATATCTTTGCTTTRTATCTTCCCAGACCCCTGCAAACAAGGGAATTTGTCCCCTCACAAAGAAGTCAGCCCTCTCAGTGTGACGAGTGGCTCTGAGACATCTGTGCTTGATCAGCAGTGCAGGTGGCAGTTGCAAAGCCACAGGTTTCTTTGGAAAGARTCTTAGATTAGCTGATTCCTTGAGCCTGCAATGGGAGAATGTGATGGTGTCCTCCTTTTCCTCCCACACTACCCTAATGAGCACTCTYCCTCAACCTGATCTCCCTGTAAACAACATGTAACTAGGTATTAACTGGGCATGCAGCAACTTAGACCCATCTGGCATGAAAATTATGAATATGAGAATTGCATCTCCCCCCTCCCCCTGTAAGCAGGGGTCTACCCCACAGCCCTTTGATCTATCCTACATGGCAGCAGGATGCATTGCAGAATCTCCTTTTGAGTGTGGATGCCTCTCAAAGTTACAYCCGAAGCTGAGAGATTCCATACGTCTGACAGATCCTTGGTAAGTGATTAATAGCAGGCCAAACTTTGCAAACTTTAGAGAAATTTTGCTAAGTTACATCTCTGATTGATTGCATACATAAATCCTTGGACATAAAGCACTGACCAACCTGGGACAAGGACTGGATCCAGGTTCACCAAGACTCCTCTCAGAAGGAGTTTGGAAAGCAAGGGTGTCCATTCTAAACCTCGTGACTCAATCTGTGTGTACACGCACTTGTGTCTCCCTAGCACTTCCAGTTGACCCTGTCTTCCATACAGTAAATAACTGTGTGAATTTTGCTGTCAAACCTTGATAACTCACTCTATTTATGTRTGAACGTTGTTGAGTCAAGGAAACATATTGCTGCTTGTCTCTTCTGAGTGAAGTGCATCSTTCCTCACTCATCCATGACAGGAAGACACGTGCAGGTAGGCATCCAACACCCTGCTCAAGGCAGGTCCCAGTAGATGAGGTATATTGTGGCCTTTTCCAGGGAAGTTTTGATTATCTGTATGAGGGAGATCTGAGAACCTCTTTGGATCCCTGGAACACAGTTTGGCCACCAAACTCTTACACTTAGGGAGAAAAAGGTTTATTCTTAACGTCTAGGAAGACTTTCCCATTGTCCAATTTGTCCCTGTTGCCTCTCATGCTCTTTATGTATGCCTGCAAGAAAATCCATCAACACCTTCCGTGTGCCTTCCAAAGGAGCTGTGCACAGCATGTCTGGCTTTGTCTGGTCTAGGCTGGACAACACCAGCCTCTCCCAGCTCCTCCTTATAATCCCCACACTTCAGCACCCAGCCACCTTGGCCTGACTGCATGACTGCAAAAGAGAGAAGAAAGATTATCAGTTTGGAATAAGTTGTCCAAGCTTGCAGTCCAAATTATGCAGCTCACCCTGTTGCAAAATGTACTCGCCACCCCTCRCTCAGCAGTCTGGATTAACTCTGTGGCCATTTCAAACACTTTGCTCTAAACTGCTAGCACGGTCCTGCCCTAGAATAAGTATCAGGCAATGCGCCTTTACCCCCCAAGCTCCCATAAACACAGAGCTATCACCAAACACAGCAGCGCATCAGAGATTCATAGCAGCAGCACYTGGACTACAGCACAGCCAGGAGCCTGTCACCAGCAGGCCCTAGAGAGCCTCATGCACGTGAGGAAGCAGAGCTCTGTGGTCACAGGGCTTTGGGCAGCTCTACAGGATGCTCTGTTACCACCTCAAAGAATCCAAAAACAACCTATAAAGCCTCAGAGCTCTGCAGATCTTTCCTCACTAAAAACRCCCCTCTACCATTTTCAACTCTGTTTAAGAAAGCTGACCCTGCAACCTGTGCCTGATACCAGATGAAGCTGCTGCTGTCTTAGAAAGACATGAGGCAGTTCTCATTCCCTGGTTCTCATTCCCTGAATAAGAACATTTAAAGTTAATAATCTYACTGTGCTTAGGACCAAAATTTGGTCCTGATAGAGCCAGAATTCTTGTCACTTAATAGAGATGACTGTTGCCCTTTACTGGAACTAGATAATCTCCAAGCAAACAATGTGGGTGAAATCCCAGCACCATACATGCAGGAAGCCATCCCATATGACAGACTTGCAGYTTAATCAGCTGGGAAGATACAGAGAGATGCTACAGGGTTTGGAAGGGGAAAATCCAGCAGATCCAGTGGAAAAGAGCAGCATCAAGATTCGAGATCAAGGAGTTAGAGTGCAAAGTAAGATAACAGGGTCTTTCTAGAAGATGGGACCACAGATTGGGGACCTGCTGCTTCAGTTTTTGAGAGTTCGAGTGGGTGCATAAAAAAAGTTACTAAGGCAGAGTTCGATCTGTGCCCTAGACAATCCTGCCCCTACAGCTAGTACCCTGAAGTATAAAAATTTGAGTAGCCATCTGTATTAGTCACATAAACAAAAGATGGCCCTAGAGTTCTCCAGCCAGCTTTAGAATACTGTTACTACCTAGAGCGCATGCACACACAGAAAAAGAAAAAGGAACAAGAAAAGTGTGCTTATTCTGCAGCAGCACTAACGTCCATTTAGGTGTGGTCAGTCTGGAAAAGCTGGTCAAATGTCTGGTACTGCAAAGAGGACTTTACTGAAGGGGAAAAATAAACCAGGAGTACTTAACAGTTGAATTAACAGCTGAACAGACTGAGGACAGCAAGTACAGCCTCTTTTTTATGGTGCTGTCCAAAAAAAAAGAAAAAAAAAGAAAAAAGAAGAAAAAAATAATGTACTCTTCTCTTTGYATGGAGGGAAGAAGACACTAAGTAGGGTACTACTTCCTTAAAGAAGAAAAGGCACATCACAGGTCATGTACAATGTTCTTGTAAGACACAGCAAAGTAAGAACTCCTAATAGGATCTTATCGTAACAGCTCCCCAAGGGACTGAGGTACCTGGCTGACATTTTTGAGCTGAAAGGCTCAGCCTCCCTCTGCTAAGCATGACCCTCAGAATAGATTTTGCTGAAACATCCTGCAGCCTTCCTTGATTTTCTGCATGCAGATACTATTACTGCAGCTCTGACAGCTTAAATAAAACAGAAACATGGCTGTCATCCTCTAGGTCCAACAGAAAAGCTGGCAGTGAAGTGCAGACTACGTTACATTACTCCTCCAATAACACAACCTTAGACACTCAGCTACTTTGACACATACCTGATCCAGGAGCTTCATCCTTAGTCTCCATTTCGGCCCTCTTCTGATTTTCCTTTGAGTCGTATTTGGAGAACCCTTTGACATGCACGGTTGATGGCTGAAACATAAGACAGCAGCAGGAAGACAAAGTTAACAGAACTGGATCCGAGACAAGAAGCACTGAGCACTTCAAATCAGTTGCYCTACTTCCTCAGAGAGATTCCTATATCCAGAATAACAAGAAATCTAYGGTTCTTTCTTCCCTAAAGGAAAGCAAAGGATTTCTTATCATGCATGCAATTTGGACTAATCTGGAGAAAAAATCTTGTTTTGAGAAGGTCAACACAAGATTGCATCACTGACACACTTTTCTGAGGAGGTGGGAAGGGCATCTGCTAGTATCAAAGGACAAAAAATAGGTTGAAGAAAGTCAAGAACATGGTCACCAAAACTCCTCCCAGCCTTACACATCCACAATGAACAGGGAAAAGAGAAACAGTCCCCTGACAGAAAGACCAACAGGGTTTCCCCTGTTGGCTACCCCAGTTTTTGGAAAACACTAGTGTCACGGCTGCTGGTTTTGTTTGTGGGGTCACTCGTCACTCAGCACCGGTTAGGCCAGTGCTGATCGCAACGTAGCTGCTGTCTATGGTCTGTTGTGGTCGCTTCTGCCTCAGCGCGTGACAGGCCRCAGCTGGTGAAATGGCTGCTGCTTGTGCTTGGGAGGTCACTTGTTCCTGAGGCCCTGATGGGCCAGCGATGGTCACATGGCAGATGTCTGTAGTGCTAAAGTCACTTGTGCCTCCTTGCCTCATGAAAGCAGTTCTGGTTAGCAGTTGTGGTCATGTGGCTGCTCGTTGTGCTTATGAAGTCGCTTGGTCCTGAGAGCCGGATAATGCAGGCCCAGGCACACAGCTGCTCTCTGTGATGGCGAGGTTGCTTCTGCCTATGTTCCTGAGCAACGCTGGCCAGTATGGGTTGTGTGCTTACGGTTTCTGCCCGTGGTTTCATTGGTGCCTTATTGCCTCAGGGTCTGTCAGGGCAGCGCTGGTCGTGCGGCTGCTGCTCGTGGTTAGGAAGTCGCTTGGGCCTCAGCAAGAAATAGGCCAATGCTAGTGCAAGGGCTGCAGCTTCTTGCTGTGAGGTTCCTCCTGTGCCGGTGACCGTCAGGCCGGTCGGTGCTGGTCACTTGGCTGCTCTCTGTGTTCTCGAGGTCACTTGTGCCTCAGTGTGTGACAGACAAGTGTTGTAGCTGCTGGTTTTGTTGGCGACATCTGCTGTGCCGCAGTGCCTGGGAGGCCGGTGCTGATCGCAACATGGCTGCTATGTGTATTTTTGTACAGGCTCTGCCTGTGACTCGAGGACAGCTGCTGTGTGTGTGTTCATGAAGTCACCTGTGACGAAACGGACTCGGTCTGGGRTGCAGAGTGAGACAACTTTGTTCTCAAACCCTCTTCTTTCATACGCTCTTAACACAAGTCTTGTGAAGCACTGCGGAGCTTACAACCAGTCAACCTCTTGGGAGGTGTGCAGTTGTTACCTTCCTCCCYAGCCCTCTTCCTTGTCAGCTGATCAGAGGTTCATTCCTGCACGTAGATGCAGTCCTCCTCCTTTTTCCAAGGCCCCTTTACTGACTCTCARTTCTGCCCTCGAGACTCCCACAGATTACCAGGATAACCCAGTGTTTCTTAAATTTCTTTGATCTGCGGGCACATTTTCTACTGATGGTGAAAACTCCTTCGGAAATGTCACATTAAGGCTGCAGGATGGTGTATACAAACTGGCCAGCTTTCATGGACCCATTAGAAACGGCCTGAGTAGAAATTCCTACAAACTACTACAATCAGACATGAGGACAAAGTAATTCCACGGATTACAAAGAGGCAGCTTTTAAGAATGACAAAACCTTGCTAAGAAGCTCTGTATGGACTGGYGGCAAATCTATCAGAGGGCAGATGTCCTGTGTTCAGCTCACTGCCTTTCATTAGCTTCACAGGAGGTTGCATAGGAGCTGGCTGGAACTGTATGACCCAAAATGCTTCTGGGAACGCAAGATCTACTTTACTGGCCTTGCCAAAAGCACAGTTCAGTGCAGCTACCTCCATAGCAACTCTGGGAGCGAGAGACTTCTGCTTGCGCTAGTTACAAGCACAGCCCAGAAACCGAGCACCCCATAGTTAAACTTGTCAGCGAAACAAAGACAGACATACCAGGAGGGACCGGGCACTTCGCTCTTGCATAGATACAAAAAATCTAGGGAAAAAGAAAAAAATAAAAGTTTAGAGGACTTCCTCCAATGCTTATGAGCAGAACACAAGGCACAATACTTACATCCTTCTTGTTGCTCAGGACAAGTTACCACATTTTCCATAAAATTATCAAGATTCATGCATAACGAAAGGCTGAAAAATTACTGCAGGTTTTGAGTCACTTGCCACTAGACTCCAAAATGCTCTGTGCTAATTCTGCAGCAGCACTAACTCATTTAGGTGTGGTCAGTCTGGAAGAGATGGTCAGAAGCCTGTTACTGCAAAGAGGGCTTTACTGAGGTGGAAGAGAGAAGTATATTAGTAGTACTTACCAGTTGAACAGTCCATGCAACACAAACAGGTGGGCATAAAAGATTTCCCGGAGTCCACTCGAAACTGAATATCACTTAAGCGGGGGTTAAGTGGGGAGTGCTGCCAGCACGCTGTGGCAGGACTAGAACTTAGAAGAGACACAAAGACAAAAGTCAAGAATCCTTATCAATGTGAAGTCTTCCATTCGTTGGAAAAAATGCTGATTTGTAGAAAATAAGCATTTATGATTTTCATCCCAGTCAGTATCACTGTGGGAGCTAGTGAACTGCTCTTCTAAGCAGTCTTCCTCTGCCTCATTGTGTGAAGCCTGAGATGACTTTGAATTTGTCTGGCATTCACATTTTTGCATCTTTTTGTATTCTGCATTTTCTCTTCCTCCTCAGACAAGTCACATTAGGATGTTGTCTTCCCTCAGATCTTTGAAGTCATTGCTTATCAAGGCAGATTCAGACTTTTTTGCTGCTGCTTCCTCAGTCTGTTGGTTCTCATCTTGGGTTGCCTCAGTATCACTGCAGGTGCTTTAATTTGTGTCTTCACTCACCTCCATTTCATCTTGAACCATCTTTCTCTGAGTTGCAGCAAACTCATATATTTCCTGCAGCTCCTCTTCACCCACTCCATTGTCATCTTCCTTCTGGCATCCAGGGTTCAGCGCAGCTTCTTCCTCGTCTTCACCCACCCACACTGACTTGAAGAGCTCTTGGAAGTTCTCTGCTCTGCTGTCACTACCTGCATCATCTCTCACAGAGATAAGATGATCTTCTGCATCTGCTCCAGAAGACACCTGGCCCTTTCCGGTGTGCTTTTCGCACTTGACCACAAGTTCTCTTAAACCACACCTGCCATGATATAAGAGAAATGTTAATGTTTCTCCTTCCAAATTCCTCAATGTTATAGTTTCTGATCAATCTAGCGAGTTTTATACAAAAAGTTAAACTGAATTTGTGAATATGCTGTGCTAAACTAGACACGAGCTTTCATCATTATTAAAAATAAGTCAATAGCAATTTCAGGTTTTCCCTCCATGCCACCATAACCCTCTCAGAGGTGGTTGTGACCTCAGAGGTGCAGCCAGCAGCACTAAACTGGCTGCTGAGGCAGAGAGGCAGATGTGGCTTCACAAATGCAGCCACCAGCACAGGCATGCCACTAGGCTCCGAGATGTAGAGGCAACAGAGCCCTTACGAGCACCAGTGAGCGTCATTGCTCTGCCACCGGCCACTGAGGCACAGAGGCAATAGTGACTTCACCAGTGCAGCTAGTAGTGTTGGCCTGACAGTGGCTACTGAGATACAGAGGCAGTAATGGCCCATATGACAAGCAGTAGTGACAAGCAGAGCCAGCTGCACTGCAGTGCCCCTGGCCATCAGAGGAACARGGGCAGTAGTCAGCTCTAAAGCACAGTCAGCAGCACTGGCCTAACACAGGGCTCTTTGACACAAAGKCAATAGGGACCTCAGAAAAACTGCGTCACATCCCTGGGACTAGCCCATCAGGGGGCACATATAATATCAATCTCGCAAGCACAGCCAGCAGTGTTAGCGGGTAACTGGTCAGTGAGGCATGGAGGCTATGGTGACCTCACAAGCACCACAGCTAGCACCAATACCCTGCCACAGCTCAGTGAGTGACAGAGGCAATCGTGACCTCACAAGCTCTGCGACTGGCCCATCAGTGACGGTGCCAAATGTAACCTCACCAGCACAGCCACCATCACAAGGCCTACCACTGCCCAGAGAGTGACAGTGGAAATCATGGCCTCAAAAGCAAAGGCATGTGGTTGCCATTGGCTGCTGAATGACAGTGGCAAATGTACCCTAACAAGCACAGCCCCCATCACTCAACTGCCACTGACCAGTCTGTGACAGTGGAAATAGTGACCTCACAAGCACAGCCAGCATCTCTGGCCTGCCTCTGGCTGATGACCAACAGTGTCAATATTGATGTTATAAGCAGTCAGTGCACGTGAGTTGCCAGTGGCACATAAGAGATGTACAATAATGATGTCACAAGTACAGACAGCAGCATTGGCCAACCRTGGAGTAATGAAGGCCAGCAGCAATAGTGAGCATAGAAGTACAGCCTGTGGCAGTGGTTTGTCACTGGGTGAGGAGTGACAGTGGTAACAGTGACCACACAAACAGAGCCAGTAGCTCTGACATGACACTGGCTGTCAGTGACTGACTGAGGCAAGAGTGACCTCACAAGCATAGCCAGCAGCTCTAACCTGTCGTGGGCCAATGAGGGACACTTGCTATGGTGAGCTTAGAAGCACAGCCAGCATCATCAGGCTACCATTGGCTGGTGAGTGACAGTGGCAATCATACCTCACAAGAACAAACAGCAGCACCGGCCTGTCACTGGCCAATATGTGACAGAAGTAATCATGGCCTCGCAAGGACAATCAGCAGCACTGGCCTKGCAAATGAGTGAAAGCGGCAGTAGGGACCTCACAAGCATATCCAGCACCTCTGGTCTGCCATTGGCTGCTGAGTGACTGTGGAAATAGTTATGTCACAAGAATTACCATAAGCTCCAGCCTGCTGCTGGCCAGGGAGTGACCATGGCAATAGTGACCTCACAAGCACAGCCAGTAGCATAAGGTTGCCACTGGCTAATGAATGACAGAGTCAAGGGTGACCTCACAAGCATGGCTAGCAGCACTGGCCTGACATCAGCCAATAAGTGACAGTGGCAATAGTGACCTCACAAGCATGGCCAGCAGCATTGGCCTTCCACTGGCCATCATTGACAGTATCAATGATGATCTCACAAGCACAGGCAGCAAGTCTGTCCTGCCTGGCCAATGAGTGGCACTGGAATAGCAACCTCACAAGCCCAGCTAGGAATTCTGGCCTGCCACTGGCAAATGAATGCCAGTGGGAATAGAGACTCCACAAGAACAGGCAGGCTGCAGTGGCCTGCCAATGGACCCTGAGTGACAGTGACACTAGTGACCTCACAAGCAGTGCCAACATCTCTGGCCTTCCACTCTTACAGAGAGAGACAGAGGCAATCGTAATCATGTTAGAAGCACAGCCAGTAGTAACATTGGCCTGCAACTGGCCAATGTGAGAGAGTGGCAGTAGTGACCTCCCAAGTACAGCCTGCAGCTCTGGCCTGCTGMTGGCCTGTGAGTCACAGAGGCAAAAATAACTTCACAAGCACAAGCAGCAACCCTGGCCTGTCACTGGCCAAAGCCTGACAGTGACAAATGCGACCTACCAGGCACAGCCAGCAAGGCAATAATAATTGCACAAGCACATCTGGCAGCACTGGGCTGCTTGTGGCCAACGAGTGACAGTGGCAATCCTGACCTCACAAGCACAGCCAGCAGCACTGGGCTACCACTGTCCAGTAATCTCGAAGGGAAGGGCTCCAGAGCAGAGGCTCACACCAGGGGACCTTMCCTAAAGGAGGAAAACCACGGCAAAAGCCAAGAAGCAGGAAAGCACAGGGAGAGGCAGCCCCAGCCCCTCGCTGTCCATGGGGCAGCACCAAGTCCCTGGTGAGAAGTGGCTCTGAGGCAGCGTGGGCAGTGCCAGCAGGGAAGGTGACCCAACCGCAGCCTCCAGAGAGCACAAGTGACCAGGACCTGGCAAGGCAGTGGCAATTAGCACGGGCATGGGGTGCAGGGGGTGTCCTCCCGGCTTGGGAAAGGAGCTCTCCACACAGCCTTTTCCATCAGTGAAGAATCAGCCAAAGCCATGGTCTCTACTTAGCAGAGAGCCAGCAGCAGGAAGACTGGGGGGACATAGACTGAGCTGCCACATGTCCATGCAGCAGTGCAGGTCTCCAACTGGGAGAGCCAGAGCTTGTCAACGTTACCAGGAGCAGCAGAGACAACATCTGCTTTAGGTATGAACAGGTGGACGAACTGCTTGGCCTGGTGGTGGAACTGAAGGAGGAGGTTGAAAGGCTGAGAAGCACCAGAGAATGCGAGACAGAGACAGATTGGTGGAGCTGCACACTGCGATCATCTCAGGAAGCGCAGCCGGGAAACACCCCAAATCCACCTGAGGATCCCCTGCCCTATTGTGGTAGGAGGAAGGAGGCAGAATTAAGAGATGAGCAAGAATGGAAATAGGTCCCTGCTTGAGGTGGCAGGAGAGGCCCCTCCCACCCCTTCACATGACCATACRCAATAGGTATGAGGCCCTGGAACTTGAGGGACAGGCAAATGAGGCCATTGACCCAGGTCTATCTAGGAGGTTGTCTAGAGTGAGGCAGTCAAACTCACACCTTAAGACTGCCTTGACTAAGATGAAAAGAAGGCTAAAGGTTGTGGGTAACTCCCTTCTGAGAGGAAGAGAAGGCCCAATATGCTGACCAGACCCTTCCCACAGGGAGGTCTGTTGTCTGTCTGTGCTCAGGAAAGGGACATCACAAGAAGGCTCCCAGGTATCATACAGCCCTCTGAGTACTGTCCGCTGTTGTTTTCCAGGTTGGCAGCGAGGAAATTGCCAAGAAAAGGCTGAAGTCCATCAAAAGGCACTTCAGGTCACTGGGGAGTTCGGTTGAGGGACCAAGAAYGCAGATGGGTTCTCATCTGTCCTCTCAGTGTCAGGGAAGGACWCYGAGAGGAACAGGAGAAACGACCTGCTCAACAGGTGGYCAAGAGGCTGGTGTGGGCAGTTGGRTTTCGACCTTGGGGCATTCTATACAGCACTCATGCTCTGCAGCCCTTGTTCTCTTGGGGGACTTCAGCCTACCAGATGTTTGTTGGAAATGCAGTAGGGCAGACAGGAAACAGACGAGGAGGCTCATGGAGTGTGTGGAAGATRGCTAGCTATCCCAGCTGGTAAGTGAGTCTCTCTTTGAGGACAGAGCAGGACTGGTGGGAGGTGGGGTGGTCGGAGGCCATCTTGGCACAGTGACCACAAAGTGATCGCGTTTTCAATTCTCGGTGAAGTCAGGAAGAATGTCACCAAAACCCTTACATAGGAATTCCAGAGGGCAGTTTTTGGCCTGCTTAGGACAGTGATTGGGATAGTCCCTTGGGATACAGCCCTGAGGAGTAAAGAGATCCAGGAAGGCTGGACTTTTCTCAAGAAAGCCATCTTAAAGGTGCAGGGACAGGCTGCCCCCATGTGGCGAAAGATGAGTCGGAGGAGAAGAAGACCAACCTGGCTGAACAGGCAAAACCCTCCCATCCTTGTACCCTCAGCCACGTCTCCGTGCACTGGGCTCCATCCTTTTTCTCACCACACYCTAATGGGTCTCTGCTTCCAAAACATCCCCCACAATCCACCCCCTCGACATCACCCCCCTCCTCCTGCCCCATGCCCACATACACCCCATAATCCCAGTCCCACCAGGTTCCCTCAGTAAAGTCCATTCATGGCCCTGAGGGAGGCTTGGTCCTACACTGGCTTTGTTATAGGRGTTTGTCTGTGCAGGGCACCATGGGGCACCATGGGTTCCACTTCCAGTGTCACCTCAGTCCTGGGGTATGAAGACATGAGGGAATCCACTTGGGGATGGTGGGAGTACCTGTAGGTGCTGGTATCAGCCTGGGTCACCTCACAGAGGGTGAAGGTGGCCGTGTCCTCTGGTGAGGTGCTGAGGCTGGGTGGGAGCCAAACTCCTGCCCTTGTGCTGGATGAAGGTGGCCCCATATGTTRGCTGGCACTGGATGGTGACCTCTGCCCAACCCTATGCATCCCCTGGGAGTCAGGGACATCATGAGTGGGCTGTAAATGGGATCRGCTCAGCTGAAGCAGAGACAGTGGGACATGGCCCTGTGGAGACAGCCTGAGGACACCCCCTGGGCCATAAAGACCCCAGAGACACTCCCACACCCATGGAAAGCCCACGAAACCCTGCTTCATAGAGGTATCACCAGAGCATGGGGGACCCCTTTGTCCCCACTATTGCTCAGTTGGGACACCCACAACATCCGCTAATCCATGCAGTGATAGTCAGCATCCACTGCCCCGTGGACACTGCAGGTATGTCCTGTGATCCCTGTCTTCCCCTGGGCACTCTTAACCCCCAGGAATGTCCTGGCAATGCCTACAARACTTCAGGTGGCTCCCACAGGACCCAAGCACATGCTGCCAAGGACCTGTATGAGCCTGTATGGTGTGGCACTCTAGAGCCTCCTTGTRCACAGGGCCAGGGTGGGGGGAGTGGGCCCTACAGGTCTTCAGGTGGTCCCTCACGGCCCCCATGTGCATAGGGTCGGGGGGAGAGGGTCCTGCAGGCCTCTGGGATGACCCCTGTGGGCACAAGGCTGAAGGGCCCTATGGACCTGACTGTGCCCCGCCCCAGGGCCTCCAAGTGCACTGGGGTGCGGATTCCTACAGACCTCCATGCAGTCCTCCAAGGCCTCCATGCACACACTTCCAAGGGGCCCTACGGGTCTTCCTGCGCCCCCCTGGGGACACCATGCACACAGGGCCGGGGGGCCTTACAGGCCTGTTGGAGGCTCCCCAGGGCCTCCATGCTCAACTGACCGGAGGACCGTACAGACTTATGGGCGTGCCCCTAGGGTCTCCATGTGCACAGGGCTGGGGCCCTGCAGGACTTTGGGTAGCTCTCTGGAGCCTCTGTGCACATGGGGCTGGGGGGGCTCTATGGGCTTAGGTGCAGCCCTCTGTGTGCATGAGGCTGCAGGGGCCCTAAGGTTGTAAGTGCAGCCCCCTGGRCCCRTGAACACAGAGGCCYTGGGAGGCTCTAGCAAGACCYGTAGTGTTTCCTCCAGCCCTGCATGCATGGAGGTGCTGGGGGGCCGCCCATAGGTCCAAAGGGCCCCTGCCCTGTCCCCATGCTCATGGAGACCCCTTCGAAGCATCCAAGTTTAATCAGTGGCTGCTCTGCTGCACTGGAGCTCGTGGTGATGACAAAGGCAATGGCACAGGATGGTTCAGAGCAACTCCCATGGGCCAGTAGACACACWGTTTCTGGAGCCGGTCCAGGTGCCACCACCATGGCCACGAGGTCCCTGTGGCCATGGAGCTCGCAGCGGGATCACGGCTGCGCGCCGAGGTTCCCCCGCTGGCAGCAACCGTCCCTGTCACAAGAAATGACAGTCGSCACCGCGAGTGCGAGCATGACTCCCCCCAGCAGAGAGGCTGTCGGCTTTGCTTAGCGATGACTCCGCGCCACCTCCCCGTTGCTCTCCAGCACCCATGCGCGCACACGCGTGCACTCTGCACACAGCTCACCTCGACAGCATCCTAAACCGCCACCTCCACCTGCATTTCTGCCTGGCAAGGAGCAGCTCCGTGTCACCTGTCCCCATGTGACCRGACCCCATCGCTTCCATCCTGCACAGGGATCCGACAGGAAGGGAGCCATCTGCTTGCGTCCTATTCCAATCAGGTGTCAACAGCGTGAATGGATCCTCTTAATTTTCCCCGGCTGCTGGGGAGCTGTTTCATCTCCCTTCCGCCTAATCCACGGCGATGTGTGATATAGCATAAGCTAATATAATGGGTCATGCGGGGATTTACATCTCATTACTGCAGGTTAGAGTCCCGAGAGGAAGGATGAGTCACTCTTACTTGAATATAGCTTGGGGATAAGGAGCAGCTCAGCTCCTCGAAAAGAAGTAAGTGGGAAAAGAAGCACCTGGAGGGTTATGGTGAGCCTGGGCACAGGGGCTTGGGATGTCCCCACCACTGGAGGTCCCAGAGAATGGTCACCTGGTGACCCTAATGGACGTGGGATTTGCCCAAGCCCCGCAGAAGGAAATTTCCTTTTGCGCCATCCCTACGGAGCGGGAGATGCTCTCCGAGCGTGCTTGCCCCGCGGGCTGCTCCATGCTTGCCGCGCATCCGGAGCACTCTGCTCGTTGCTTGCCAGACAGGGATGCTGCGCGGGCACTGACCCGTCTAATCCAGCTGGAAAAATCAGTCCTGACTTCCAGTCTCTTGTTGTTAGCGAGCGCTCGCGCCCGGCGCGGAGGGAGGCAGAAACCAGCGCTGGGCGGAACTGCCAGCACCGCGGGGGACACCGGAGCAGCACTTCAGGCACCTCGGCCACTTCAGGCCAGTGTGACAGCGACGGGCCCGGGGGCTCGTTGCCGAAGAGCCAGGCAGAAAACGCCAGCACTGCCTGTCGGTGCCTGAAGATTCGCGAGAGGAAATGGAGAAAAGGGCAGTTTCAGACCTCTTTGTCACTTCCAAAAGCCACCCAAGATGCACACMACCAGCGAGGGCTGCTCGTGGCCCCACGTCCCTGCCAAGCTGCAGTATTTAGCCCAGCAAAATAAACAGTGTTTTTTATTTTCCCCTTTCCTTTTGAGGACAAAGTGCTACCTTGGGCGAGGGGGGAGGGAGCGGATGGGCTGCCCCCCCTCCCTCTTTCGCCGTATTCAGCTGCTTCCCAGCTGTTCCAGCATTTTAATCCGCGGAGATTGTCTTTATGCTTCCTGCAATCGAAGGATCCCACGCCCCCCCACCCCCCAAGCCGGGAGCAGAGCTTGGATGTGTGCTTGGGTATTTTCCATGCCAGGGGAAGGAAAGCGGGAGCAATGTCTGCTGGAGCCAGGCCGGCCATCTGGAAGGGAGGTGCCGCACAGCCGCGATCCGGCTCCTGGGAATAGCAGGAGTGGGAGTCGGGAGGGCCTGGAGCGCCAGAGAGGCTCTGGGGATGATGCAAGGAATTCAGTGCCTGCTCCTTCCTTGGCATCCTCATTTGAGTGACCAATGAGTGCGAGGGTCCCCAGTGACCTCTGGCACCTCAGCCAGGCAGCACTTGTAGGAGCGGAGCGGCTTTTATTGGAATTAATTGACAAACAGCATCAGGAAGGAGAGGGGCAGGGTGCCGGAGCCCAACCCCTGGGCAGCGGGCGCTGTGCAGGAATCTTCCCCGCTCGCCTGTGGATCTGCTCTGCAATGCGCCCGCCACGGAGCGTCATTGTCTGCTGTTACCCCATGTGTGGAGACRGGCACAAGGCAGACGTGGGTGCACGTGTGTCCCAGCAGTGCCACGTCGGCCTCCAGGCTGGTGGCACCCGCCTCTGCCGTGTGCAGGACGCTTGGGGGTCGCCGAGCGTGGGGCTTGTGAGGTGAGGGACACTCATGGTTCAGGGTGCAGGAGCCTCAGGGATTCTGGGCTGCAGGACCTTGGGGTGCAGGTCCTTAGGGCTCCCAGAAAGCAGGACCTCCCGGTTCGGGGTGCAGGAGCTCAGGTTTGTGGTGCAGGAACCTCTGYGCCTTGAGAAGGCCAGGATTCCTAGTGTGCGGGATCTCGGACATCCAGGATGCAGGACCTCATAGTACAGGACCTCAGGCTTGGGATGCAGAACCTC
>PTEX01000176.1:1596883-1619955 GCA_003342815.1 Eudromia elegans | reverse complement strand
CGGAGCGGCGCGGCCCCGCTGAGCGCCGCCGCCGCCGGCACGGGCAGCCCGGGCACCGCGGGAGCCGCTCGCCGGGACCCCCGCCGCTTGGCTCGCCGAGAACCCCCCGCTCCGGCGTTCCCGCGCCCCCCGGCTCCCAACAACCCGCTCTCCCTAGTCCTCCCGCACTCCCGCTCTCYGGCTCCTCCTAACCCCGCTCCCTCCTAACACACTTTCCCGTAACACCAAACCCTGGTTCTCCGGTCCACGAGCTCCCCYGTTCCCTTGTCCCCTTGAGCTCCCCGGACAGCCCAGCCATGGCGTTCATGGTGAAGAGCATGGTTGGGGGGCAGCTGAAGAACCTCACGGGTGGGCTGGGCGGCGAGGAGAAGAGCGAGGGCGAGAAGTCACCGGCGGAGGCGCAGGGCATGACCCGCGAGGAGTACGAGGAGTATCAGCGGCAGCTCGTGGAGGAGAAGTGAGTGCAGGCGGCCCCAGGGCCGGGCCTGGGGGGCGGCACAGCCGGAGGCGGTTAATGACCCCCTGTAATCCCTTAAGCCGCTTCCTCGCCCAGGAGATGGGATTGCTTTCTCCTTTTGGACTGTGTTGTGCTGGTGCCGGTGTCATGGGGGTACTGGGGCGGGTGGTGGATACCTGGGAGGGGGGATGGAGAGGAGCSCAGCCACCCTCCTGGAGGGGGAGCACATATGGGGCGGGGAGKCTCCATGGGTCCTGGCCCCGTCACRGGGSCYGTCGGCCACYGGTAACTGCGTCCTGTTCTCCGCAGGATGGAAAGAGATGCCCAGTTCGCACAGCGCAAGGCAGAGAGGGCCACCGTCAGGTCCCACTTCCGAGACAAGTACCGGCTCCCCAAGGTATGACCAAGAGCAGAGGGGCTCACGGGGAGCACAAACCCCCCAAAACCCTTCCAGAGGCTCCATTAATGGAGAGGAGGGGGAGACWGGGGAGACCCCACCTCCCCAGGGGCAGACACAAGGACCTGGCCCCGGCCACCCGCTCTCTTGGTATCCAGTGGTGGGACCCCTCAGTCGCATCCTCCAGCTGCTTGGCCCTCTCCTAACTTCGGCTCGCTCCATGTCATCCCAAATTACACCTTCTGCGGAGGATTAGCCAGCTCCTCCGCCTGGATTACTTGGCCAACATTCCCTGGCTGAATCTCTCTTTCAGAACTTCTGCCCAATGAGCGATTCACCAGGAATAACCTAATCAGCGGCAATTCAGCCGTCTTTGGCCTCACTCCTCTCGCCCCAGCACCCCCTCTCCAGCGCAGGCCTGCCCAGCTGCTCGTGCTCAATGCTCCCAACTGGAGCTGGGCTAATTTTAACTGAGGGAGCTCGGCCATGCCAGGGGGTATTGTCCCCAGTGCCCATCCTGTCCAATCTGGATGAATGCTCCCATCCCCATTCCCCTGCCAGCGTATAAAAAGCTGGAGGATTTGTCCTCCTCTGCTARAAGAGAAGAGAAGATGGAGATTTTTCTCTAGGGGAAGCGGGCATTTGTTCAGACATGGCCCCCAATGCGGCCACTGCTTCTTCATGCTCGAGATRTCCCTTCTAATATGCAGACGAGTTTCCCCTGCTCATTACTGATCCCGCTTGACAGTCGCTCTGCCCGGGGGGCTCCTTGTTGCGGCRCTGACCCCGCTCCGCTCACCAGGCGCCGCGAGCGAGCGGGTGCTGCGGGAGCAAACTGTGTCCAGCCAAATGCTCATCGTGGAGCTCAAGGGATGCTCACAGCATCGACGTGGGCTGTGCCAGCTCCCTTAGTGCACGTGTGGCCTTTGCATGATCATGGGAGGGACGGAGGGACATGGGTTGGCCMACAGCCCAAGGCTTGGATGGCTAGCAGGGTTCTAGGTTGGCTACCAAGACCCCGGGTTGGCTACCAAGACCCTGGGTTGGCTACCAAGAACTGGGTGGGAGCTCTGCATGTGCCGCCAGATTGCTCTTTCCCAGCGCCTCCGTGTCCTCACGGTGCCCCTTACAGAACGAGACGGATGACAACCAGATCCAGCTGGTGGGAGGYGATGTGGAGCTGCCCAAGGAGCTGGCCAAGATGATCGAGCAGGACAACGAGGAGGAGGAGGAGAAGAACTCGGTGATCGGGCAGCTCAGCAACATCCAGAATCTGGACCTTGACTCACTCAAGGACAAGGCATCGGCCACACTCGAGGACCTCAAGCAGTCAGCTGAGAAGTGTGCCGTGATGTGAGGCAGCCGAGCCCCCCGCGCCCCCGTCCCGTGCTCTCCGGTGGCCCYGACGTGCCCGTCCCCTTTCCCTCTCCGGCCTGAGGTGAGAGCAGGCAGCCCCGGTCCCCGCCGCGGAGCCCGATGCCCTTGGCACGGTGTGGGGCCGGCTGGCTGGCGGTGGGCGCCACGCTCCTTCCCGGAGGAGAAAAATACACAAAAAAGAAGAAAAGGAAAAAGAAGTCCCGGGTGCAAGGGAGAAATACCTCCGTATGTGTCGTGCTGTAACTGTGCCTGTGCCCTGCTGGGTGTCCGCACCTCCCGTGCTGTCCCTGTGACCCGGTATTCTTGCCGCCGCCGGAATAAACGCCCGGAGATGTCTATGCAGCTYGGTGTGTCTTGGAGCTCCCTCTCTTGCGCCAGCATCACC
Organism: Eudromia elegans; assembly: GCA_003342815.1. Lineage (NCBI taxonomy): Eukaryota > Metazoa > Chordata > Aves > Tinamiformes > Tinamidae > Eudromia > Eudromia elegans. The sequence goes on along the minus strand of PTEX01000176.1, from coordinate 1,617,339 downwards.
GGTCCCCGCGGTCCCTTGGCGCCTTTGCCCTCCACAGCTGGAGGCACAAAGCTGAGGGGGAACAGAGCTCCAGCACAGGGCGGGCAGGAGAGGTGGACGGTCGGACACAGCGTTTTGGAGGCACTGTGACCTCCAGAGCCCCAAGGACGAGGCTTCACACACACACACACACACACACACACACACACACATCCCAAAACCTTAAAAGCAAAGAATTAGGGGGGATTAAGGCCAGGAATCAGCTCCCTCGCTCGTGTTTGATAAAGCTCCGTGTGATTCCCCGAGGTCCCTGGCCGTGCCAGCAGGGCAGTAGCTCGTCCTCGCAGGCTCTCCTTCTCCACCGTGCGCTCCRGCATCCCACGAGCCCTTGGAGAATTTGCACCCTGGCCCTCTACGAGCCCTCAGGGAATCTCCACCAGTGGCTACTCTTAGAAATAACCCCGTCAGGAACAAAACCTGGGCGCCGCGGCGGTGGCCGCTGCTCCGGCGCGCGGCGGCCGCGCTGCCACGTCGCTGGCATCAGCGTGCGCACTGACATTTGGGCAGCACGCGGCAGGCCCTCATGCGGAAGGGACWTGGATGCGTCCCGACGCCGCGGGCCGGCCCGCAGGGACCTGCCACCACGCCAGCCACCCCGGGAAGGGCTCCGTATGCGCCCATACGGCTGCGAGCACGTATGTAGCATCCGTGCGGCAGCCGGCGAGCTCGCGTGAGCCGCAGAGGGGGGCGAGCGGCTTGGAAGCTCTCTAAAGCCTCGGGCCATAATCTCTGCTCAGTTTTTTTTTTTTATAAATCAGCCCAGCGCAGTGTGGCATCTGTCCGGGAGCTCTCCGGAGACGGCGCTGGAGCAGCCTGGCTCCCGGCGGAGCCCGCAGCGCCACGGAGCACAAGGGAGCGGGACGCACGCGAGCGGGAGCAAGCGGCGAGGAGGGCGGCCGCAGGAGTCCCCGGGTACCCCAGCCCCTCCTGAGAATTGGGGGGTATTTGGGGGAGCGCATTCCCACGCTCAGCCCTGTGCACGCTGGCCGGCTATACGCTTTACGTAAAGGAAGATGTGGAGGGAAAATAAGGTCAGAGCGCGTGTGGCTGCTCGTGGCTCAGGGCACGTTGGGACGGGATGGGGAAGGGACAGGAGGATCCAAGCCAGGGTCCCCTTCATCCTTGTTTGGAGCTGATTCAAGGCACCAAGCCAAGACTGGAGCGTTCGGAGAGAGGAAGAGAGTATTTAATAAAGACAATAAATTACATTCCCTTGAAATACAGCAGATTCAAAGGAAAGCCCCTTGTTTTACAGGCACCACTGCTCCCACGGCTGATTGTGCCTGGGACAAAGGAGGTCCGTGGGGTCGGGGGAGCCGTCCTGGCCGGACCCTCTCCCAGGTCAGTACCTGCTCCTCGGGAGCCAGGAGATGGAGCAGGAAAGATCACCAGCAGGAGGTGGAGAGGCTCCSTGTGACATCCCGGGGTACCCGAGCACTAGCAGCATGCACAAAACACCCGCGTCTCCGCTGAGAACTGGGAACACCTCAGAACACCGATGAAAGGCGCAGGCCGCATCTGTCTACCCTGAAGTCTCGCCCCCGAGCCTGGTAAATACGGGGATTAGCACCGGGGCCCGTCTGTCTCTGTCAGTGCAATTAGGTGGAGTTTTGCAAGACGGAGTGGAGGTAGTCAGTGCAGTGACCAAGGCACGGCCGCAGGATCCCAGAGGGAAATCAGAGCCACTACCTGCCCCGCAGACGGCTCTGGCAGCAGGCRCAGACCCACGGCTCCCATCCCTGCTGCCGTCAGGGGATGGTCTCCCCCGAAAGCAGTCGATCAGCACGTARGAAATATCTGTCGGGAAAGGCAGGAGGCGAGCGGGGCCGGCGGGAAGGCTGCCCGCTGCGGGGGAAATTCTGCAGGAGGCCAACGCCAGGATAAAAATACTCAGCCCGTCGCAGCCAGCGGAGGGAATTAGGGTGGAATAACCTGCCTGCTGCGGTCACGGCAGGCTGCTTCCACAGACRTTCACGGCAGGGCTCGGAGGGAACTCCTCGCACCGCGAGCACGAGCTAACACGTCCCACGGGGCACGGGCAGATGGCCCCGCAGAGCCGCACGCTTCCCTCGCTCCGGCAAGGGCGAAAGGAGCAGCCAGGCAGGAAGAGATGACGGGAAAGGCGGCCCTGCCGGAGCCCACGCCGATCCATACGGATTCGTGCAAGGAGAGGGAAGGTTCCACGATGCATCCGGCACCAAAGCCTCGATGGCAACGCTGCAAGGCTGGACCAAGCCCTAAGGAGCTCATGGGCAATCCAGGCTGCCCTATGTCACCGTCCTGGCCATGGGCCGGCTCCGTGGGGCATCACTGCAATGTACAGGCTGTGCCGGGGAGGAAGAGGGAAAACTGTGTCATATGGCTCAGGGACAAGAGCCGCTGCAACAGCACCAGSGTGTCCTGGGGCTCCCGACACACGAGCGAGGCTGGGGATGCTCTAGGGTAGCCATGAAGGGGTGGATGAGGTTCAGCCAAGCTCTCCATCACYCCTACCATGTGACTGTGTCCCCAAGGGACCCCCTGGCATTGGGAAYAGGAGAGACACCCCCGGCACGGAGCGGCAGCGCTACAGCCGCCATCCCTGCCAGCTGCGGGGGCTTAGAGCCAGCAAGACAGGGGATTAAAATAATAATCATAACAGAAATGCTCGGAGGACACGGGAAGGATTTGCAGGTCACAGGGGGCCGCCGGGGCCCACGCAGCCTCCCACGTCACTCCAGCCCCAGCTGCGACAGGGATCGTGCCTGAGAAGGACGGAGAAGACCGAGTACATCACGGGCTTGGGGACGCCCTCCCGGTTGGTCCTCGCTGCCTGCTGTGTCCAACAGTTCCACCCGCGTTTCCCAGCCAGGGTTCCAAGCGAAGGGGCTTCCCCAGGTCCGCCCTTGCAAAGCACTCCCATCCTCCCTGGCTCCCGACAAGGAAAGAGGGACGGAGGGAGGGGACAGGGCAGGACGGGTGCCACACTCACAGGTCCGGACGGACTCCGCCAGCGCCTCCTTGCCCATGGATTGTGCCTCGCGCATCTGGCATGAGAGAGGAGCCTTGGCAGCCTGACCCCAGTGCCCCTGCTCCCCCTACCCACCAGCAAAGCCTCCCTGGCAGCCCTACCTTGATCTGATCTTTCAGGTACTCCGCTCGGCCCATCAGCGCCTGGATCTGCAACACGGAGAGCTATTTTCAAGCCTTCCCTCCACCTCCCGCCATGGCACGCGCTGTCCCCAAGGAGATGCCACCTCCAGCTTGCCAGATCTGGCACCCACCTCGGCGTGGAGCAGCTCCCGCCGCCTCCCCGCGGGCTCTGCTGGAGAGGGAAATGGTGCCATCAGACACACGCACAGGGCAGCCCCGGCTGCCGTGTCATGAGCCACTGTGGCCACAACTCACCAGCCAGGAGGAGCAGCAGCTCACCCAGGCTCTGCTGGTAGAGCTCCAGGGCATCCCCGTCATCGCTGCCTTCCTCCTCCTGCAAGGGGCCCCGTGGCGGGACAGTCGGGATCGGGACACACACAGCACGGATGCTCCTTGTCCACCTGGGCGCTTCCCAYGGGAGCCCCCAGCTCCAGGACTCACCTTGGCAATGGCTGCGGAAGCCACCTCCAGCGCAGCACAGAGACGAGGCTTGTCCTTGGCCATCTCTGTAAGGGGACATTGCACAATAGGCACCACAGAGCAGCCCTGGGCCTCGCCCCAAAKCCACAAGAGGTGTCCTCCCTCTGCTCCCCTGCAAATGACCCCCCGGTGCCTTCCCGTCCCCCATTTGAGGGTACCTTTGAGGAGCTCACGGGCAGGGTTTCCCTGCTGCAGGAGGCTCTTGCTGTCRCACGTGACCAGCACTTTCAGCTCCTCTGCACGGGAGATGTACTGTCCCACCTGGTGGCAATGAGGTGGCATATTAGGGGACTCTGGGGAGCACTCCAAGGGGTATCCTGCTGCCAGAATCAACTGGAAGGCAGCAGAGGGGTCCAAAACCCTCCAGCAGAGCACCAAGAGTCACAAGGACACCAGACYGGCCTGTGCTACTCACCTTGGCCCGGATCGCTTCCTTCCTGCGAGCATCGTCTTCATCTGCAGGAAGAGCCACCAGAAAGCAGAAGGGCTCATGAGACCCACATGTTATCCCAGCAAAATGGCCGCCATCCGGCCAGCAGCATCCAGAAGGCCCCTTCCTCTGCCCTGAAGGGATCCACTCACAGTGCAGAGCAGGCACAAAATACTCCAGGGCTTTGCAGTAGAGCGAGAGCGCGGCCGACGCATCCCCCTCCTGGTCCTTCTTCACCGCCTCCACCACCAGGTTGGTCTGGGGAGAAGCAGCCAGGGCTGAGAGGCAGATCCAGGACGCGGGGAGCGCGTCCCCCTGCCCCCAGCACCGCAGGGCCCCACTCACCGCCTTGCCGAGGCTCTCCGGGCTYGGCACGTGCTCCATGTCCACGAAGGGGTGGGCGAAAAAGTGCTCAAAGGAGATGCGCTTCACGGGGTCCCGCTCCAAGAGGCGTTGCAGGAGATCCCGGCACTCCGGCGAGAGCCGAGGCCGGCTGGGCAGCTGCCGAGGGACGGGGTGACCCCACTCTGCCGCTCCAGCYGGCCCAGGCGCCGCTGGCCGACGTCCCCGTCGGGGACCGTGGGTGATCCCATCCCACGCTGGCCCCTCTGGACACCGTGCCACTGCCCAACTGCAAGTCACCCCTTCCCCTTCACAGGCACCCGGCCCTGCGGCCACCACCCCACGGTGCGGCGAGCGGCCCTACCTCGATGACCCACTCGCTTCGGATCTTCTCCTCCAGCTCCGCAAACGACCTGGAGGCAAAGGGTGGGTGYCCAAAAAGTGCCTCTGTAGGGGAAGAAAGCGCCTGGCGTGAGCCCAGGGCGGCAGCATCCCTGGGTCCACCCTGCCCGGGATAGGGGACATTGATCCCTCGGGGCTGGGGGCTGCTGGTCCCCTGGACAAGCAGGACGGGCTGGGAGATGTTCACTGGAAGGGAGATGTCTCAGGCCATGGACACGCCAAGGGATGGGGGCTCCTAGTTCTCCTGCTCTGCAAAAGGACCCTTTGCGCCTGGTCACCTCCCGTCTGCCAGGCCCATGGCGAGGACAGCCCCCCATGGCCCCGGAGTGTGGACAGGAGTAGCAGAAACCTCCCACAAGGGCCCAGGAAGGCCAGGAAAGGAGCGCAGGAGCACCGTAAAGGATAACGCCCAGCGACCAGAGGTCCGCCCGCGCGTCGTACTGCTGGCAGCAAACCATCTCCGGCGCCATGTAGAGCGGCGAGCCCCTCAGCACGTGCTGCTCGTCCCACGGGGACATGTACTGAGCGAAGCCGAAATCTGCGGGGGGACATCGTGGGGAGTGCTCCATCACCAACRGCGTGCACAGCTGGACCGGTCCCCGCAGCACCCATGGGTGCAAAGAGCCCCAGCAGGGTCGGGCACACCCCACCACACGCCAGCCCTCCATCCAAGAGGCTCCGCAGCGGGAGGGCCCCAGGGATCCTCCTCCCGGGAGGCAGGCTGTGGCCTGGGGACATTCCAGGGGACATTCCCGGGCAGCAGGAGCTCCGGAGCAGCCCCGTCCCCCTCGGTGCGGAGCCGAGCTGGCTCTCCCACCTGCCAGCTTGAGCCGGGGGTTCTCCACGCTGCTCAGGAGGATGTTCTGCGGCTTGAGGTCCAGGTGGGAGATGTTGCGGTCGTGCAGGAACTTGAGGGCGCAGGCTGCACGGGCAGAGGGGCGCGCGGTGGCAGCGGTGGGGGGGGACACACGGCCCCTCCTGCCCCCCGCCGCCACGCAGTGGGGGGTCCCTCCCCGCGGGTGTCCGGGGCGCCGCGGAGCTGCTCACCGAGCTGCTGCAGGAAGACGCGCGCCACCTTCTCGGGCAGGACGCGCCGCGCGCGGATGAAGCGCGACAGGTCCCCGCCGGCGCAGAACTCCATGATCAGGTAGATGTGGCTGCTGTCCCACTGCGGGGCGAGGGCGCCGCGCGTCACCCCGCGCCTGGGGCAGCGGGGAAGGGGGTCCCGGCGGCCGGTGCGGCGGCCCCGTCCCACCTGGAAGTCCTTGAGCTCCACGATGTGCGGGTGCCGCACGGCCTTGAGGATCTCGATCTCGGTGAGCAGGTTCTCCACGGAGGCGCGGTTGAGGCTCCGCTTGCTCACGCACTTGATGGCCACCACCTCGCGGGCGTTCCTCTGCGGGGCCCCAAGAGCCACCTCGGGCTGTCCCCAAGAGCCGCCCCAAAAGAGGAGCCAGGGCAGCGGGGACCCCTCCCACAGGTCACACTCGCACACAGGGGGCACAGAGACCCCGTGCCCGGCAGGAGGAGGGTGGGATGGGGCCGCAGGAGGGAGCAGGGGGGCCCGCGCGGAGGGTCCCGGGGCGCTGCGGAGGGTGCCGGGACGCGGGCCGGGCCGGTCCCTACCTTCCGGTAGGCCTTGTACACCGTGGCGTAGGTGCCGGYGCCCAGGCGCTCGGTCAGGATGAACTCGTCGAGGCGCGGGGGGGCCCAGCCGGGCCGGGCCATGGCGGAACCGGCCCCGCCGGCACCGGCGCCGCGATCCGGGACCACCCCCGTCCCACACACACACCCACCCCTCCCGCTTCCGGCTCCCGGCCCGCCCTGGCCCCGCCTCCCGCTCTGCGGCCACGCCCCCTGCGCCTGACCACGCCCCTGTGCTGCGGCCACGCCCCCTCCCCGGGGCTGGCCCCGCCCCTCCGCACTGACGCAGCGGCCGCCACGGAGGGTCCTTTTATTCCAAGCGCGAAGGGTGAMGTGGGCGGGTGCGTTTGTACCGGGAACGAAGGCTAAAAACCCAGGAAAACCGCACGTCTGCACCGAGGGGGACACGAGCGGCCCCTCATCCTGGAGCTTCCCCCATCCCCGCTCGGGGTCGAGCTCCCGCCGAGCCGCTCCCTGCGCATCCAGCGGCGCCAAACGCCAGGAAAAGCCACAGGTCTCCAGGACGCTGTGGTCCCCTTCCGGAAGGGGAGGACACGGGGACACCCTGAGAACCCCCCTTCTCTCCACTCCTCGCTCCCACCTTCTCCTCCGTGCCTCSTTGACCAGAGTCTCAGGAAGCGCAAGCGTTACGAGGTCAGAAATGCAGCRTCGAGTGTAATAAACCACAAGTACAGTTCCTGCTCGTAAAAGTAACACCGTAAACTACATGCAAGTTACAAAACTCCCCAAACAGCAGATAACCAAATTCTTCACAGCAAAGGCCATTAGAAAACTTARTAAAAAAATCAAAAACCTGCTTCCCTTCACCTTTCTGCTGCAACCAGGGCAAGGAGAGGAAATGAGACAGACRTGTCCTGGATAAGGAGAAATGTATTTGCTTTAGAGAACGTCTCCCATCTCCCCATACCCTAAAACACGGAAGGAAAACCTAACCRTCATAAATGTAGGCCAGCTGAAGCTTAAAACAAAACGAACGGGAAAAAAAAAAAAAAGGACCTCTTCTCATCTCTTCTCGTCTGGAGTCAGCATCACAGAGCTAACGTGGTACCCACAGAAAGTGCATCTTCAGAAAAGGAAGGTTGGGGTCACGATGCGAGAGGAAGCAAGGTGGAGACCCCCCGTGCAACGGGCTAGTTGCCCCGGAAAGCCCCCTGCGCAGCCGAGGAGGCGACACCGGCCGCCGCGTTCTGGAAGCCCCTGTTGGTGAGGATGCCTTGGGAAAACTCCTCCTGGGCTCTTTGGAAGCTGGCTCCCGTGCGCCGATACAGGGAGTGCACCTGGTAAACGGAAGAGGAGAGAGTGAGCCCCAACGGGTCCATGAAGGCCAGTGATCTTGCTGCTGCACGTGCCTCACTCGCCAGCAAGAAAGGTCCYGCAGAGAGGGACCTGGGAGTCATGGTGGACGACAACCTGACCATGAGGCAGCAGTGTGCCCTCGTGGCCAAGAAGGCCAATGGGATCCTGGGGTGCATTAAGCAGAGCGTCTCCAGCAGGTCGAGGGAGGTGATTCTGCCCCTCTRCTCAGCCCTGGTGAGGCCGCACCTCGAGTACTGTGTGCAGTTCTGGGCTCCCCAGTGCAGGAGGGAYGTGGAGCTGCTRGAGAGAGTCCAGSGCAGGGCCACAAAGATGATTAGGGGCCTGGAACATCTGCCCTATGAGCAAAGGCYGAGAGMGCTGGGCCTSTTCAGCCTGGRGAAGAGAAGACTGAGAGGGGACCTGATTAATGTATGTAAACACCTCAAGACAGGGAGTGAGGAGGAGGGGGCTGGCCTCTTCTCAGTGGTGGCCAGTGATAGAACTAGAGGAAACGGCCACAAATTGAGGCACCAAAAGTTCCACAGGAACTTGAGAGAGAATTTCTTACCAGTGAGGGTGACAGAGCCCTGGAMCAGGCTGCCCAGAGAGGTGGTGGAGTCTCCTTCTCTGGAGATCTTCCAAACCCGCCTGGACATCACCCTGTGCCACATGCTCTAGGRGACCCTGCGTGTGCAGGGGGGGTTGGACTAGATGACCTCTAGAGGTCCCTTCCAACCTTAAGCATTCTGTGATTCTATGAAAGGAGGCCCTGGATCAGCTGGTGGCTCCACCTCACCCAGCACATGATGCTGAGACCCTCAGACATTGCAAAATGCAGATTTCCTAGCTCAAAACTCCTATCCCTTACTGTGACACAGGGACAATTAACCTCTGCATTTTGCTGGGGCAAAATCTGAAAGTAYCTGGACCAAAGGGGCCAAGGATTTTCTCCAAGACAGTTTAGAAGAGGAAGCAGGCCCAGCTTAGTCTRTCCTCGCCTCCTTCAAAGCTATCTAGATTTCTGCTGTTAAATGCAGAAATGCAACCCTCGTGCGTTGGCCAGAAAGAAGGGTGGCTTGTATTTGGAGACCGGAGGGAAGGCACTGTTTCATATCCCATCACGTATTGAACAGCCCCATAACGTTGCAGTGGTCGTGATTAATTTTAAAGTCCTGAATGCCATAGCAAAGAAATTGCCTTCAGCAAGTCTGCCCAGACCCATAAGCTCCAAAGGGAGGTGCAAGAGACTTCATGTTGCATCCGTGCTTGGCCAGAGCGACATGTGGGACCTGGTCTTGCCTCTGAGCAACTCACCTGCTTCAGGAGGAAGAGCGAGAGAACCGCGCAGAGCGTGAAGAATCCTGCCACCACCATCATGATAACGGCCACAGCCAGGTTATTGTGCAGCTCGGACAGAGCCGCGATCCACCCGCTGGAAGAGAGGGAGAGCGACTGTGAGCACGGCCCGCTCCGGCAACGGCACCCATGGAGAGACAGGACTTGGGGCAAGCACCAGATTCACTGGAATCATTCGATGCGAACACAAAGGGACATGGTAAAAGGACGGTGAGGCCATGGGAAAAAACTCTGATTTCATATTCATGCATTAGGAAGCTCCTTCAAACATGCCATATACTGGAGAAGCCTTTAGAAGAGCCAGAGGATTCTCTGCCCACCCTCTTATCTTTTAGTTAGGAGTACACTTTAGAAGCAAGCACAAGGCACACAGAAAGCATTTGCACAATGAAGATGAAGTGGAGAAGCATCACTGACAGTTGTGCAAGAACCTTTGGGTCAAGGTTACAGGGAAGCACAAAAATCAAACATAATGGTTGTGGCAACGGGGACCCAGAGATGGGTCAGACGTTTCTGCCCAGGACAGAAATTCCACCATCGTTATGGGAAGCAATCCAGCCCTATACCAAAGCACTGTGCTCATTACAGCCTACCTGCTGCACTGACCTTCCTGCATCACAGCTCCAGACCCCACATCACCCCAGACCAGTAGAACTGATGTCCTCATAAATTAAGTCACTAAACAGATGAAACGCCTTCCCAAAATTTAGGCAAGTATTGTAAAGACAAGCTGGTACATTTGAGAATTTGAAGGGACACTGGTAGATCTGAATCCTATGATCTATGTGTGATAACGACTGCTTCGCCTGGCCATGGGAGCGAGCGTTGGGAGGGGGAGGAAGAATAAGGAAGGAAGAAATAGAGCTAAGAGCTACAGAAAAAGCTCCTCAGGAACTGGCAGTTGYTGAATCAAAGAGGAAAGGAGATTTCTGGGAGTTATCGGTGCTCAGCTGCGGGTGAGAACGCCAAGACGCCTTGCCTAGCACCCTCTTGCTGTTCTGCAGAACAGAATCTCTCCGACTGCTAAATTGAGCAAACCATGTTCTGCCAGGAGAGAAGGGATCATGCAGGACAGTTTGGCTCCCTTCATTTGCCRCGCACTTCTCCCTCATTAGAAGGAAGTGGAAGCACACACCATGCGCTACAGCCAAAAATAAATATCACTGTCTGGCTKGAGGAGACGTAGGAGAGAGCTCAACGCACAGCCTCCAAAGCCAGACCAAAAATGGAGTGCCCCTTCCCAGTCCCCCCAACTAAGAGAGCAGGAAAGGGAGGGCACAAGCATGAGCACAGCTTTGCCCATGAGCCCTTCTGCAGGCAGTGGGCAAAAATAGACCACAGTTTCATTGCATTCGTCATCTGAAGGCTCCCTTCAGGGACAAACCACTAGCTGTCTCACTATTCCTTGCAAGTGCTCCAGTAACTTCCCAATTTGATCCACAGCAAGGTAAAAAAGAGCCTGGTGCTTCCGTTGTACTGGGCAGCTGCTGGCAGAAGGCCTGTTGGAGGACTCACCTCCAGAAAGCTGCACTCACCCTTCTATACAAGCAAGGTCCATAGGAAACCCCTCTTTGCAGAGTCCTTGCTAAGGGGACTTATCAAAGAACAAGCCACTGGGAACACACTAAAGAAATTCAGGAAGAGGGACATGATCCCTGCTGGCAGCAGCACAGAGTTCAGCTGTATCCAGTCTCTGGGTCACAGATTCCTCACCCCTGTCACACACAGAGCCTCCCCCCTTGGAAGCTCCATTTTAAAACAAGGCAGACASAGTCAACACTGGAGACTCAACATCCAACAACGGGTAAGAGACATTTAGGAAAAAGAATTGCTAAGAAAATATTAAGGGAGGAGAAAGACAACAGAGGAGTGAGTGGGAGAGGCCATACACTCCTTTCTGCACTGGCAGGCAATGGTAGTAGAGAAGGTACATGCCTTTGCTTGGACTAGGACAGGAAGAGTGGAGAAGAGAGGCACCTCAGCTGAAATCTGCCAAAGCTACATACCAGGTGAGAGAGGAAACATGGAAGAAAGAACAGACKTTCAGAAACAGAGGAGCAAAGGACCCCAAAGCTTCTGACAATCACAGCCCTGTGAAGAAAGCAGCGGTGAAGGGCTGTGACACACTGGGCTGTTAAGCCAAGCTTACCTGTCTCCCCAGCCAGGAATGCCAACAGCCTGGATGACATAGATTGCTATTTGGCAGAAGAAGATGAAAAAGAAGACGAAGAAGCTGAAGGAGCTGTCAGACCTGCAGGAGAGAAGGCAGCAGGAGTTAAGCCCCGGGACACAATCCCTGTACTCATTTTCCCTTCTCTAAGGGGGAACCATTTCAGTGAACCACTTCTGCCAGGGAAAAGCTGCTAAAAGAATGGYGATTTCAGGAGGAAATCATGCAGCAACAGCTTGCAACATTCAGGGCATATCGCAACCCCACCACTTTTCCAGTGCAAGAGAGCGGGTGAAGAAAACTTCCTTAATGCACATAGCCTGCTCAGCACATTAATGTACCAAACAGGCTTCTTAAAAGGAATAAAAAAGACGACCCTACGATTGGCTAGGCCATTATATTAAGATGAAAAGGACCACCACAGCCAAGTTCCATCAGATATTTTTGAYGTTTAAGAACAAATGGCTTTGATCTATTTAACAATATAAAGAGCTGGAAAAAYCCTTCAGGCAATATACAGTAGGAACAGGCAAAACAAAAGCTCCTCCCACTAAAAGCTATATCCCCATTACAGTAAGAAAAAAAACAGTACTTGCCTGAAAGCCTTGTAAATTGGTCGGTACCAACAGAGAAAGGCACAAGGGGTGAATAAAATAAACCACAGGATCGAGAGACCGAAGTCTACTCCTCTGTCTGGCTGGACTGTGAACCATGCCAAGCAAGCAAGCAGGTTTAGGATCAGGGTAACCGAGTGCACTGTTCAGGATGGGAGAAAGAAGAAACACTAGCAAATTCTTGGAAAATTTACAGAAATCTACCAAGCATCCTTAATTTCTTACTGACCACAGAGCTTTACAAACACTGGGGAGCTTCTGGGTCGTCTAACTTCCTTCCTTCACTTGAAAGGAGGCTGGAGCTTAACATAAAAATCTCATCTGATCCTGCTACAAACATCCCAGTCAAATCTTTGCACAACATAAAAAATGACAGCAAAATTTTACCCCTGCAGACAATGCCTACGGAATTTACTTTAGGGCAAAACTCAGTATGCAATACAGATATTTCTTATAAAATGCTTTTGCTGCAGTCATAAGTTGCTACTTACACATCCACAAGTAATAGAGCATCTTGCACACTCGCTGGTAGTCAGCTGGGATGTCTGCAGAGAAATCCTGATAAAAGCACGGCTTGATCGGACACTTTTTGGGAAGAGGCGGCCAATTATTTTGTCTCACTGCAAAAAGAAGAAAGGAGCAATTCTTCACTTCTKACACTGAAAGACTCATTGGCATGCCAAAATTCACAAGCAGCTGTTCACATATACTGACAGTGAAACCTTGGAAGATGCTAGGTCTAGTTAGCTTTGTGCTGGTGGCAGAGAAGGGTTGTTTTACCTCTGCTAGACTGAGCAAGACAGGGCAACCTAGATTCTGAAGGTTTGCCTCTGCAGGAGGCAGAATTTCCCTGCCATGGTCAAACAACTGTTAAAACATCAAGTCCRGAGCACACATCAACCTCTGCAGCAACACATGTCTAAAAAGAGCTGCTTTAGCACAGTCTCTTTATCTGCTTCTGTCAACTGAAGAAAAAAAAAAGAGACAGGCTGCATATGGGGATCGACTCTGCCTCACTATGTTCTGAGCAGACACTCAGAGGAGGGGAACAGAACAACTCATGCAAGAAATGCTAATGAATATGGCAAAGGCAGGTGCTCAGGTTCAGAAATGCCAGAATTCAGTGACATCTTTAACTGCCAGATCTGCAAGAAGGGGCCTTTTCTCTCCCCTCCCTACTTCGCCTCGCGCGCAGAGTTAAAGCAAATTTCAACTTCGGTGATTCAACTACTTGAAATCAAGAGTAGAGGAAAAAAATACACTGTATTGTCCTGGTTGAGACAGCCTTGAGACAGTTTGATAAAGCTCTATTGCCCTCATATGCTGAGCCTAAACTGTGATTAACTCATTTTTGCTAGAGGATCAGTGCAGGGATTCCCATCCGTGTCCCAGAAGATACTGGGTTTTGCTTGGATGGTCTGAAAGCAAGCTCAGCCTGTGGCAGGCATCAGAACACAGAGCCCTTAGCCACCTTCCACAATAAAAAATAAAAGGCTTCAAGCCTGGCAAAAGCACCAGGTTCAGGTAGCATAAAGAGGCCCCCTACAGGCAAGTGCATTGAGTACTCCATATATACTCTATATACCATTGAAAACTCTTAATACAGYCTTTTAAGAAAACTCTTAATAGGTAGCCACATTTAAACAACGGCAGAGTCCCAAGAGGGTTGCCACAGGTGTGATGGGACAAGACAAACACACAGCAGCTTGTAAAAAGCTGATGCGTGCAGGGACAAATATGTTCAAAAATGAATATATTTGGACATGCTGAGTCCTCAAATCTGCTCCTAACAGCCACTGCACAAATCAAGTGACCCAGGCTCCCCAGGGCACCAGGCTCACTGCAGACAGGGCATGAAACACTACTTACAATTAATGCCAGCTGCATGATTTTGCAATTCTCTTTCCTTCTTCTCCAACTCAGCTGCCTTCCTTTCTAATTCCGCCTGCTGCTGAAGGAGTCCGGCCTGAGCGGCTGCAGCCACAGCCTAAAACAGGAGGAGAAAAAGTTCAGTGTTTCCCTAACCAAGCCAGGAGTAATACCTTCCACTAAACACACCAGATGCCAAATGGGAATGTGGGCAGAGGCATTTCTACAGCAAAGACYGTGGACAACTAGAAAGCTACTAAATGCTTGTGACTGCCTTACCTGCTAGAAAAGACTTGATTAAGCTCAAGGCAGAATTCCAGGCATTCCTTTCTTACCCCACAGGAAGATAGCACTCAAAGAGTTCTCAAGATGTTATCTGACCTGTGGTTCATCCTCCATGCCCTAGTCTTTCAGCACAAGTATATCCTCCCTTGCAGATTCCTCTACCTCCTAGTTGGCCTCATTGTTATAAACGACTTCCAATACTTCACTCTCATCTTCCACTTGAAGGCACTTACCTCCTCATCCTCTTATCAATTCCTGGAAGACAATATCACCCCTGCAGGCTCCTGTCCAAGTCTTGCAGGTGCCTCTAGATCAGCCTTAACATCCTGGACCTCTTTAAGCTGATCCAAACTTCATCTCTCCCCGTTTGTGCTTAAGCATTCATCCTGCAGGTTTTGGATCCACCTTTACCTCTTTTTGTCCCTCACACACTTGGCTTTCAAGGAGATTCTTGTGAGGCTTTCAAAGGAGATCCTTTAATGTCTCAGTGCCAACTAAAAAACAAATCTAGTAGTATCATTCCTCCTCAGCAGAGAGGTCAAGTGAGGCAAGGAAGGGACCCCAATTTGCCTTGCAATGAGAACAGTCGGTACTGTTGGGGATGCACACTAGATGGAGGAATTAAGAGCTGCTGATTTAGCTCTCTAGTAATCTTCAGATTGCTATGTGAAGTGGGGAAACACCAAGCCAGGTGAGGAAAGCCTCATTTCTCATTTGAGATCYTCACCCCAGAGTCACCTGTTTGAGCTGCAGGGCATGCAAGATCACACAGGCCACACTAGAATCGCCCTGTTTGCTCTCACACTGAACAGTGGGGTTCAGTCTACAATACATATAGCTGGCTGTAGCCTCCAAGAGACAGGGCAAGTGACTCTTTACAACACAGAGCAATGAACAGGACTCCTGAGTTTGCCAAGGCAATCCCTTCCCCAGTGAGGAGAGGAGGTTGAAAGGAAAGATAAGGCAGCRCTTCCTCTTCTTTTCACACCACATATTCTTCCCTTGGATCTCTTTTACCTGCTCGCTACTCTGAGAACTGAAGCTTTCTCCTAGCAGCCTCTGCTTCTCTGAGTTGTCTTTGGATGAGGCGATCCTGGGGCTCAGGTACTTGCTGGCCTGTCTAAGCAGCAGCTGCAACATATAACTAGTCTGCATTTACACTTCTGCAACCGAGCGTGTCGGACCAGCCACTGGAACTATACTAGAAGTGTTAACAAGGTTACATTTTAGGCAGCGTTAGTAGAGGGAAGCCAGGACAAACAGAATACATGGTTAAGTTCGTTCTGCCACCAGAGGAACAGGGAAAAGCCAAATTATATTTACATATTGCCMACAGAGATCTACTGCATAAAGTATATAAAAATGGAAGCCAGTGTGACCACCTGCTGCTTCCCACACACAACCCCAAACAAACTCACCTTCCCTCCAATTCCCTCAAGTGTTTAGGCGAGGCAGATGAGATCTCCTCCATGATCCCCATCCCAGCATTTTGGGAAGGAGGCAGCAAAGGGAGTTGCCATACCTGCGGAGTGGGTTCCACAGACGTCTGCAGAACGGCAGGTTGTGAGGGACCAGAGGGCTGCGTCGCAGGCGTCGTCCGTGCTGCATTTGTCTGGGTACAGGCAAACCAAGAATGGTAAGAGAAAGGCATGACATATTGTTTCTACCAGCAAAGAAATGTTAAATTTCAACATTTATAAAGCTGGAAGCACAAGGACCAGCTAGCAGGAGGCAGTTCCATGTCTTCTGAAATGTATTAGTTCCTTAGCGACCCAGAGAAATCATACCTGACCATTAAGGATATTAGGAAAAGGGTAACAGCAGGTCTTGATCAGTTGTTTAAACTGCAAATCTTGTTGTGTGCCTGTTTCTTGTTCAGCGCCCAACCCAGACACCAAATCAATACTGACGTTTCCTGCCACAAAGCATCTCCTCCTTCACACTTCATATGGCTTTCCTGCGAGCCAGTACAATCAGTGCAAGTTGGAGAGAAACTGTTCCGTGTGACTGGAGAGCTCCAGTTGGGAATTTAAGTGCTCAAGTGMCGGAGCTATCACTTGCAGCTTGTCACACACGCAAAGAGCTACTGTCCATGGGGAAATCAGCCATGAGAACTTTTTTTTTTTTCTTTCAAGAAGAAAAAACCTTCCATGGGACCTTCTAGACTGCTAAACCTACTGTTGAGGTTACTAGGGTAAACATGCACCACACATACCAGCTGGGAGTTCTCAGAAAAGGGGTTGAATTCATCCAAGCTGCCTTGGTTAGCATTTGTCAGCTGTGTCACCGAGGGATCCTGGAAGAAGAGAGATTAAAGACAGGTCAGTATTGAATGTGAGTGATCACGAGCTTATACATYACTTGCTCTGCCTCTCTTTCCTCCACTGTAGGAAGAGGAGAGACACAGGAGCACRTCTGATTTTTCCCTGGGAACAGGGGAACCAAGATAAGACATATCCCTGCCACAGGCAGATGACCTTAATAGCCAACACCTCTAGACTAGGTGGACAAAAACACCGGTTGCTTTATGCACGTGCTAAATCCAAGAGGACCCAGAATCTCCTTGGTGSAAAGATAAATTAAGGACAGCAGCCCCTGAACACTTCCCATCTTTCAGCTCTGCTAGCAAGGCAGAATCTCAACACTTCTGCTTCTGTACATAGTTAACTTGCAGTGCTTGCCTCCCTATCCCCTAAGGCACACATTCTTTCAAGCAGGCACTCTGGGCCTTGCTCAATCAGGATACCACTTCTCCAGGGTACAACAACTTGCTCTGACCACATAACGCAGTGGCTTTTACCAACTGATGGCTGGAAATTACTTCTACCTCCCAAACCTCATTTGCACCACTGAACACGTGAGGCTCCTCCAAGCACAGCAGAGAATCACAAAATGCACTTCAAGTACAAGTGGCCTTTGCAGTGGCCAAGCTGCCACCTATAGCACTGGGACTAGCCAGCTTTCTGGASCAGTCATTGGCAATACAGCTATGCAACCCGAGGTAGAGGTGTCACTTCAATTGCTTTAGTAGGTTTTAGCCTGGCTGATTTGCTGACACATCAGCTGTGCTCTCTTGTACTCGGAACATCTCCTGCTCCATCAAACTTTTACCAAAAGTGCTTTTCCTCTCTCTCTTGCAATGTGGTTAGCTACTTTATATCTTTTACACTCATTTAAACACATAAAAAGTGACTTGCTATTCCTCCCTCCTACAGCAGCTAAAGTCTTGTGCTCAGTCACTCCAGTCCTATGGTTAATGGGGTGAGAAGCAATTGCAGGCTGAGACAGGGGCTGACTGAGGAATTCAGTTCTGCAAAGGCTGTGGGTGCTCCAGGAAAGCCATCAGGCTCTGAGCAAGACCCATGCAGAAGGGTTAATGAGTAACTTMACACATCTCTCCATATGGGGCACTCCCAAGGCAACGGGCTGCACTAGCTCATGAATCACCCTAGGGCAAGGGGCTCGCAAACAAGGGGTGGCTGCTGATGCTGCTCGAGGAAGTGCAAATCTCTGGGCAGACAAGGCTGTAAAAAGTGGAGGGCAGTGGCAGGACCAGCATCCTGGAAATAAGGACCTCAAGAGCTCAAGGCACATGTTTTACTGCACTTACACCCAGAGGAGGTTTAAGCCTAGCCTGTTTAGCAGGTCCTGAAGCCAGCTGAAGAGAGCTTCCAACATAAGCTTTTGTATGGTTAGGAAGGGGAAAAGGGCTCATAAAAATGGAGAAATACCCATGAACACACATTTTTTCTTTCCATCACCATCTCAGCACAAAAAGGAGGTCCCTCAACTCCCACGGGGCTCAGCAGCACCACGCTGCCCATCAGAAGGGCACGATGCCAGCGCCTGTAGCAAGGCAGGGAACGGTGCCGCCCTGGGGTAACAACTAGAATAGCAAGATCAACTCTGCCGTTTTACAGAACAGCTGCAGAAGGGTCTGATTTTAAAGGGAGATGGCCTCTAATGTTAGTCCATAACTTAAATATATATATATATATATATATAAAAAATTAGCCAGTGCTGCCAAGCAAGGACAGCTCAACTTAACTTACATGTTGTTATGCAAGTAAGTCTAAAATTAAGACATAAAATTAAGGCGTGGGGAATCTGCAATAAAGCTGAAGTGTGCTTGAACACAGATTTTTGTACCCTAGAAAGTGCAAGAAGGAAAACAGCAGCTGTTAATCTAGAGGCATCAGCCTAAAGGATAGGTAAACATGAGAAACAGGAGAGCTKTGCGGATAAATGAGAAGTTACCCACGAGCTTCACACCTTCAGGTTATTTTTGCAAACTAAAAGCAACAGAGACTTGACCCTCCTGCAAACAAGCACAGATTTTAGGTGCTGCGAAACGGGGAGGTCTGGGGACTGAATGAAACTACGTTTTCTGTGCTCTGGGGATGCACCTTACCTGGCAGGGCCTTCCCATAAGGAAGCAATCACTCCCTTCTTTCAAGAAGCTCTAACTTGCTAGGACATCCAGCTTAACCCGCAGCAACTGCTCTCRACTTGGTCTCCGCTTTACCTCAGAGCTAAGCTAAGTATCTGAAAGCTCTTTTACTTCTGTAGCTCTTCCATTTGATTTAGTAAGTGCATCTAAGCACAGACTTAGTGCCATCTGCCCTCAAAGAGTCAAAYATTAGACTGATCTGTAGCAGTGCCACATTTGTCGCTTTTCTCAACGCTGCCTCTGCAACCAGCACGTATGACATCAATAAGCAAAGGCAGGATAAGCTCAGGCTCAGACCAAACAAACGCAAATCAAAAAAACTGCTCTCAAATGCAACATTTAATACAAAATGTTTGCTGTAGCAGGCCAAAACGTTTTAATGGTCCAGGTTTGTGTGARGAAGGAGGTTCTTCTACTCCTTTTCACTCCCACAGGTGATAAAAAGCAGTTTTAGGGCTTGAGATGACGGCACAAGACCTCAAACAAGAAGCACTGGAAGTTTAACACTGTTGTTCAAATATCACAGCAATCACCCAAATAAGTCTGTCCCGTAGTGTCACCGTGAAACAGTCGGTCACAAGTTTGGTGCCCGTGGTGGATCTCGGAGCGTTGCCACTTGCCAAGGTAGACAGAAAAACAAACTTTAAACCCTAAGGCTTTATCACCAACAGTTCTAACGATGGAAAATGCCTGAGACTCTCATGCAGAGTCTCAAAGACAGCGGGGACATCTGCCACTTCTAGCAGGTTACAGTGTAAATGACGGTATTAATCACCCATCACCACCAAGGAGGAATATATCACAAGGAAAAACAATGTATTTTTAACGAGACCGAAGCAGCTCATTTCACATCTGGTTCGTCGACCACTGAACAAAACGTACTCAAGAGGTGAATTTCCCCATTTCCATCTGCGTTTGGGGATCACAAAGTGCATCCGATTACAACCAAGAGGTAAATACGAGCGTGGCGGGAGGCAGAGATCCTTCACGGCAGACTAGTGATGGGGGGGTAATTCCTTCAGAAAGCAGCAATGGCAAAGCTGAAACCTCGTAGGAAACTCAGACTGCACAGAAGGAAACGCAGAAAGGAGAGGAAACGGGATGCTGCGTTCCCAGGAATGCGGCTGGGGGGAGCAGCAATAAACCCCCACAGGGACGGCGGCTGCGCGTGGAAAAGAGGGAAAACGCAGGAAAACTGGGATTTCGGGAGCAGGGCAGAGCAGGCCGGGGGGGGTGGTAAGACCCCCTAGCCCCGCCCCCCGCCCCTGATTGGCTGCGGGCAGCGCGAGCGGCGCCGCTACTGGCCCGCGCGCCGTCACTCAGCGCCACGTCCCGCCGGCGGCGGGGAAGGCAGGAGGGGGCGCCTCAGGCCCTCGCCGCCCGCCGCGCTCACCTGGAAGGGGTTCACGTCCACCGGGTCGGCGAACGGGTTGGTGTCGAAGCCCGACATGGGGGCGCTGCCTGCGGCTGCGGCCGCCCCGCGCCTCCCGCTTCCTGCTCCCTGCGGCCGCCGCCGTCCCGCCGGCACTTCCGGGGCAGCGCGGGCGCATGCGCGGCGCTGCCACGTGACGCGCGCCCCGTCCTCTGTGAGCGCAGCGGCGCATGCGCCCTGGCCTCGCCCCTCGAGGGGCGTGGCCGGGTGACGTAGCGCGCGGGTCGGGCGCCTATAGGGGGCAGCGCCTATAGGGGGCAGCGCCTATAGGGGCGAGTGGGGGTGGTTGCGTAGGGGGTGGGGTAGTCTGGGGTTCTGTGCCCCTCCCCTATAGAGGCCGCGCGGGTGGGGGCTGGGCTGCCTTCCAGCGCCGCTCCTATGGCCGCTATAGGTCGCGCCTAGGGCCGCGGCCCCGCCCCGAGCAGCAGAGCGAGGTCGGCGCCGCCGCGGGACTTGGGCCGGCCCCGGCCGCTCGCAGCCATGGCGGAGCTGCG
>PTEX01000176.1:1584778-1596636 GCA_003342815.1 Eudromia elegans | reverse complement strand
CCCTGGAGCATGGGGGACTTTGAGGGGGCCAGTGAACCCTGGAGCATGGGGCACACTGGGCTGCAGGTGAACCCTGGAGCATGGGGGACATTGGGGGTGCCAGTGAACCCTGGAGCATGGGGGACATTGGGCTGCAGGTGAACCCTGGAGCATGGGGGATGTTGGGGGTGCAGGTCAACCCCAGGCAGTGCTGCCACCCTCCTCTGGGGATGGGGATGGCATGGGGGCCCTCACCTGCCGGCATGGCCACCTGCATGCCCGGCCAGCTCCTCCCAGATCCCCACGTCATGGTCTCTGGAGCAGAGGGCTCTTTGGGTCCTGCCCGACGAGCTCCTGCGTGGGCGCAGCCCGCGGGGACGTGGCGGAGGGGGTGCCGGGCCGCCCCGCTGCCCCCGYGCGACGCCTCGCCCCTCYGCRCAGTGTTCCCGCTGGCCGGCGTGAYGCAGAGCTACGCCTGGGGCAAGGTGGGCATGGAGAGCGAGGTGGCCAAGCTGGTGGCCAGCAGCGACCCCCTGGTCCGCATCGAGCCCGACCAGCCCTATGCCGAGGTGAGCGGCTGCTTCCTCCCGGGTCCTGCGCGGTGCCGGGAGTGAGAAAGGATGTGGGACCTCACGTGCACCCTGGTGGGAAGGCGGGCACTGACGTGGCAARGGAGCAGCCTCATCACAGCGTGGCCTGTCCTGGCCCCAGGGCCGGTCCCCCAGTCCTGGGGGAGTCCTGGGGGAGTAGAAGGAGAGGGCAACCGGCCGTGACTCAGCCCCAAAGCTCAGGCAGGACGAGCAGCTCCCTTGGCTGCATTGATTGCGTCCAGGGCCAAATGGCTTTGAGAAAAGCCAGTCGTGCCAGGCGTTCCCCTTGCGTGACCCWGCCGCGTCCCCGGCGCTGACGGCACCGTCGCCTCTGCCCCTTGCCAGCTCTGGATGGGTGCCCACCCCAAGGGCGATGCCGTGATCCGGGACAACCGCATCGGCCAGCAGACCTTGGGCCAGTGGATCGCCGATAACCCCAGCTGCCTCGGCGCCAAGGTCAAGGACACCTTCGGTGGCCGCCTGCCCTTCCTCTTCAAGGTGCTTTCGGTCAACACGGCCCTCTCCATCCAGGCGCATCCCAGCAAGGTAGGAGGAGGCTCCCGGCACGGCTGGTGTGGGCAGGCGCGTGGTTCCACTCGAGCCCACCTCGTTCCTGTCCCCCCCTTGCAGGAGCTGGCGGCCAAGCTGCACGCCCAGTTCCCCGAGCACTACCCAGACACCAACCACAAGCCCGAGATGGCCATCGCGCTGACCCCCTTCRAGGGGCTCTGCGGCTTCCGGCCCGTCGAGGAGATCGTCTCCTTCCTCCAGAGTAAGGGATGGGGACCCGGGGTGACGGGACACCTTGGGAGCACCAGGATGGGGCAGGGGGCTCTGCGGTCACGAGGATAAGAGGTGGCACTCGCTGTCCCCTCAGGCGTCCCCGAGCTCCGGGCGCTGATTGGTGACGTAGCTGCGGAGCAGCTGGAGCGCAGCGTGAGGGACGACCCCCGTGGTGTGTCGGCCGCCCTGCGCGTCTGCTTCACCCGCATGATGAAGAGCGAGAAGAAGTTCTTCGTGGACCAGCTCAACATGCTGGTGAAGAGGATTTCCCAGGAAGGTCGGTTCTCTCCGCAGTGCTCCAGACTCACTTGAGCCTGCTGGACTCGAGCTAGAGGATGCAATGCCCCACACAGTGCCCATCTTGGCGGGGCCGTGTGGGGACAGGGCTCCTGAAGCACCCGGCTGCCCTTGCTCTCCTCTCTTGGCTGCCTGCCCAGCTGGGACTGTACGGTCTGGAGCCTCGCTAGTGCCTGGAGCTGTCCTGCAGCGGATGCAGCTCCGCGCGGCAGCTGGTCTGCAGGGATATCCGGACTGGCGGGATGGATGGCGGGAAGGGGCTGTGGGGACAAGGATGGAGTACTTGGAAGCAGATGACAACACTCCAGGGGCACCCTGGGCCCTCAGAGCTCCTCTCCAAACCAGGCTCTGGCCTCGGAATAATGCTAGAGCCTGGGACCAATACCATTGGGTTCCAGTATTCCTGCTCCAAGACTTATCCAGCTAAAATAAACAGGAGGGAGCTGCCAGCCAAGGCTGGAGAGACACTTCTGTATTTGTAGGCATAGAATAAGGGGGAAAGCATGCACACGATTCCTGCCGTGCCCTCGGAGGCTGGCTGGACATGGGTRGCATGGCTAATCCCTCCAGCTCTGCTTGGTGATGCTCATGGTGGCGCTGACTGCCCTCTGCTTCCACGGCCAGGACGGGCTCTGGGGAAGGCTGCCTGGCCAGGGGTGTGTTTTGGACCCAGAGAGGTACAAGGAGCCCCGGCTCCCTGCAGGACACTGCAGCAAAAGGCAGCTGTGGTTTGAAGGGTGCTGCTCACCTGTGTTTGCTCTCCCTGCTGCAGCTGCTGAAGGGAAGGACACGTCGGGGAGCAACGGGGAGCTGCTGCTGCGGCTGCACTCCCAGTACCCGGGGGACATCGGCTGCTTCACCATTTACTTCCTCAACCTGGTGAGGCTAGAGCCAGGCGAGGCGATGTTCCTGGGAGCCAACGAGCCCCACGCCTACCTGCATGGAGGTGAGCTTGAGTGGTGATGCGTGCTGGCRGGTGGCCCCTGCTCTTGGAATGGGCATTTCCAAGCCTGGAACGCAGGGGGATCAAAGCAGAATCCATGTTGCTTGCCAGCTTGTGCTGTCACTCGTGGGGTGGTGGGAGGAGAGCCACGGTGTCCGTGGCATCCTGCACAGGTGTGTAGTGTCTCATCATGCTAGGATGTGCTGGAGCAGGAGGGCTCCTGGGTAGGCTGATGCAGAGCCCTCTCCTTGCAGACTGTGTGGAGTTGATGGCGTGCTCGGACAACACYGTGCGAGCCGGACTCACCCCCAAGTTCATCGACGTGCTCACCTTGTGCGAGATGCTCAACTACACGCCGGCACCCAGCAGCTCCAAGATCTTCCCTGCCACGCAGAGCCCGCTCGATCCCAGTGTCTACCTCTACGACCCGCCTGTGCCAGACTTCACGCTCATGAGGATAGAGGTGAGAGGTGAAAGGGCTCTGCCGGGAGCTGAGTCCTGGTTTGGGGGATTCGAGGAGCACTGCAGGCTGGCGTGCGCAGGAGGGAGCACGTGGTTAAAGGTTAAGATGCATCCTTCCCAGGCAGTGCAGCTAGAGGAGTCCGTGGGGTGGGAATGAGGAAAGCCCTTTCCAGTTCTCAGAAGGGCAGAAAAGCTACTGAGGGATTTGCAAGCCACAGCAGCTGTTTCCATTGCAGATTCCTTCCTCTATCAAGCTGTACCTCGTCTCTGCTCTGGACTCTGCTAGCATCTTGCTGGTGATCCAAGGAACGGCCGTAGGTACCTCCACAGCGGCCGCRTCCGAAATGACTCTGCGTCGCGGTTCCGTGGTGTTCATCTCCGCCAACGAGAGCATCTCCCTGCACCTCTCCTCGACGGATGGCATGCTGCTCTTCCGGGCCTGCTGCCTCCTCTGAGTGGGCACCCAGGACGCCTCCCCTGCAGCGACTCCACTTTAGAGTAGATAAAAAACTGGCCTGGGCAAAGTAGGCTTGCTAGGTTGGGTGTTAGCTTGAAAGTTGCCCCTTAATGCCCTATTAAACCCAAAGCATCCCACACTCARTTTCTAGAAAAAGCAAATTTCACACTGGCCCTCTAGCTTCGGAATCCACTCCCTGATTGTGGCCTGGAGCAAAGAGGTGAGGAAGAACCTCTCCCTTCTTAGCTTTGTGACCACATCCTTGTGTGCATGGGGTGGCGGTGGCCTCTTTGCATCGCACTCCCCAGGGCCAGTGCTGCTACCTACCAGTGCTGCTACTGCCTTAAAGGCAGCTTTATTTTTGACTCCCTCTTGTGGAAATGGGGCGGGGAGACRTGAGATCTGCACCCCAGTCTTAAGGGGTGTCTGCCTTGCGCTGGGATGCCGCATCTCTGCCCGTCTCACATGGACGGTGCTGCTTGCCTGTACAAATGTGACACTGAGGTTTCTCTGCAGGGAGAAGAGGGGCTGCCATAGGGCTCAGTTGGACCCTATTTCATCAGAAGGGCTTGGGGAGACCGCAGGCAGGGAGAGGGACTGGGACAGTGTAGGTGTTTATTCCCTCTCCCTGCATACTGCACATCCCTGCCTGTTGCTGACAGTTAATGGGGTGGTGGGTGATTATGCACCCGAGTGCTGGTGTTCTTACTGTGCCTCATGGCTTGCAGGTAGTCACATAAGCTGGGTGTCCCCTCGGGAGAAAGGCACAGCCCTACTGCACAGGGAGGTGTGAAGGCGAAGGGGGTGGAGCTCCTCAGATGAACGGTGCTATGAATAAAGTGATAAGTTTGTCTCGAGTCCCAGGGAAGCGTTGTGTACTGAGCCATGAGAGGGGACARGCCACCGTGTCCAGYGACCRGAGYGCAGGGGCTCCAGCTCCCTGCAGCCCAGCAGGGCCCTAGGGCTCTGCCAAAATCAACGTGCAGAGAGGAAGAGGAGTGTTTGAGCAGTGGCAGCCTGGCATGAGGCAGGGCTGAAGGTGGAAGGGACCTTTCCTGTGCTGCCTGCCCTACTTCACCCTCCGCCGTGCTATAAAATTGCACAGCGGTCTGCACCGCAACAGGACACCCAGAAAAGAGCCTGGATGTTGGGCTGCAGGGTCACAGCTTGTCCCCCAGCTCTACAGAGCTCAAATCAGCCGTGGGTTGAAGCCAACCACTGCTATAACTGCCCACCACAACCCTTCATTCATGCCACAGTAGTAACACTTGCTCTCAGTAACAAGATCCAGTTTATTAAGTGCTTCCTTCAGTGTGGAATATTTAAAAAAGTCCTCTAGACATCAAGTACTTAAACAAGGTTTCTTTGTATGAAGCTGATTGTCCTTGATAYAGTACAGCTGGGCCATGATTTAAGGCAGCTTATAAACTCATATCAGATCAACTCCCCAGAATGTTCCTGCCCCAAAATCAGACAGAAGATGACTGAGCTGGGCACAACTGATAGTGAGAGGTGATGCAGCCTGCACTGGAGCCACAAATCCACCCACCTCCTGCCTTGGTTGCTCCCTAGAATTGAAGCAGCTTTGGGAAGAACAGCAAGGAGCTGGGAGCTAAAACCAGACTGACCRGGAAGCTGACTTCTCCCACCCTGGRGAGCTGGGATTAAGGTCCTGAGGTCTAGCACAAGGTGAGAACAATGTTTCTCAGCTCCCTGTTTCAGTAAAGCCGCGGCAAGGCAGAGGTTAAATACAAAAGGAGTCAGCCCCCAAAACACACATGCTGCTCCACATCCATAGCAGTGGCTCCTCTGCACCAACATGAAAACATCCTTTGTAAGCCCTTACCCTGGTGCCAGATTAGCATGCTGACCACAGCGTGCTTCTGCTGACGGGAAAGCAGCAGGTTTCTACGTGGCAAACCCAAATCTGTGATAGTTTTTTTTGCGCAACGCTGCCGTTCTCTGTCTCCAAGACTGGCATCTCGCCCTGCGAGAGGGCTGCCCTGGAAGGAAGGGAATGGAAAGAAGGTTGAGCTGTGCTGGGGCTGCAGCTGGGAAGGGGTCCAAGGGAAAAAAAAAAATATAAATCACTTCATAAATACAGTTCTTGGAGCCCATCAGGCGAGGAGAGGMGCACGAGCAGCAGATGGTGCCATGTGCCAGGCAGGCTGTCAGAGCAGGACACGCTGCTCCTGAGCCCTTTGCTTACACCCAGGACGCAGCAGTCGCTGCCCCTGCAGCATTACCACAATAGGTGAGTGGCCCCTCTCGCTGTCCCTGCTCCAGATCCTTCTGCTGTCCTCAGATCAACAACCACCAACGGTGGCGATACAGGCGGACAAGCRTTCCCTGTGATGGACGTACGGGCCCGGAGGCTACAGCCTACAGTCACTAACAACAACAACAGAACAGGCCTGCAGAGATACTGCACAGCTTCATCCCTTTCTGCAAGTGTCTAATAAGAAAACACAAATATTCCAGCCCAAAGCAGAYAGGCCTTGGCGTCAGCCCTGGTCACCCTCCTGCACAGCAAATATCCGCTACAGAAAAATAACTGCTCCCGTCTGAGGGACAACCAGGCCAAGCAGAGCTGCTTCGACAGCGGCAATCTTTGGTTCAGCATGGCCAGGCTTTGGGAGAAAGCAAGCCAGCAGCGCTTACGAGCAGCATTAAGTGCATTAATTAGGCAGCTCTCCTGCAGCAGCGCTTCCCAAACACCTCTGTGCTTCGACCTCACCCAGCCAGGGGGGAGAGGTAACTGTTGAGCATAAAATAAATAAATAGAAAAGGCTCCTTCAGTCCCCTCCACAGGGAAAGGCCAGGGCCTGACCTAAGAACCGAGTTCCTTAATCCTCGATCTCCAGAGCCAATGGGGGGCTGGCAGCCCTGCACAACAGCAGTTCATCCCCACCACGAGCACAAGCAGGAGGCCACCTGCTTCAGCCTTCTTTTTTCTCCTCACCTCGGCTAAGAGCTTCTCATGGCCAGCAAAAGTGCCCTGCAGGCAGGCTAGACATCACTGTGCAATCTCTGCTATATTGCTATGTGTAACAAAAAGGAGTTTGTGGTCGGTCAGCTGCTGCTGCTCCCCAAGAGCGGCAGTGCAGCAGTGTAGCAGCATTCAGTTCTGGAGTCACTGCCCCAGTGTGGGACACTGACGGCCACATCCATCCCATGGGACAAAGAAGAAAGTGCTGGCTCACGGTCTGTTCTGCTCAGCCCGACCGGGCAGCACCTACTGGATCACACAGGACAGAGAGTCTCCAAAGCAACACGGGCAAGAGGAGGAGGCGACAGGTTTAGGGGGGATAAGATCCAGGTCTTCGTCATCTGGGACCTCGTCTAGATGGTAGCCATCCTGCAGCAGCTGCCGGCTCAGATCCTGGTTCACCTGCTGGGAAGGGGCAGAGGAGAGAGCTGTAGAAATGCGTCGGGAAAGCAGCAAAACCCGACTCGAAGCCCCAGCTGGCACTGGGGAAACTTGCCCTGTGCTGTGCAACGCCTGCCCCGCACTCCCAGCCCAGCGCCTGTCAGTCAGTGTCACTCGCATCCTCGTCAACACGTCTGTGGCAGGACACAGACACCCGCGTGTCACAGCTCAGAGGGGAACACAGGAGGAGACTGGAGCACCAGCTGCCAGAGTGACTGAACAGAGCCACAGCCCAGCAGATTTTGGGTTAGTCTGCGTGACCTCAAAAACTAGATGGGTTATTACTGTGATTACAAGCAGGGTCATCACCTCCAGAAGTTTGCATAGCTCTAAGTGAAAGCAAAAGAATAGTTAAAACTCAGCTCTCAAGGCTAACTCCATGCACTCCCACAGAGGCAGGATTGCTTAAATTAAAAATAAAAAAATAAAAAAGGAGTTCTCCCTTCAGGGCTGYTTCCAGCAGCTTCGCACAAGGAAAAGCACCACAGCTAGAGCAGAGAAGACAAGCAAAAGATCAAAGATCTCTAGCTCCCAGGCTGCAGCACCCTGCACGCAGCAGGACTGCAGCTGCAACCCCTTCCTCACAAACCGAGCTCATCAGCTGCAGCGCTTTGAGGGCTGGAAGGAGACAGAGCTGTAGGCACAAAGGATGAAGCACTAACGTACAACTGGCAAGCGCAGAAGGGAGCTTCACGCGTCTCTTTTTGCAGCCTGAATATCAAGCAGCTGCAGCAGCTGTTTGCAAAGCAGACTGATGAGCTTCAGCTAACGCTCCAGGCTGGAGGGGACTTGCAGAACAAGGGCAGCTCTGCCAGCCCCTCACTCTTACTGTTAAGGCTGTGCCTGAACAGAGCAGCGACAGCTCTGGGTTTATCATCGACATTGCTCTTAGGCACCCGAAACACAGGGGTACCCCTTAATTCTGCCATGCAATCGCAGCAAGGAAGCCTGTGGAAACCATACAGTGAAACAGGAGCRAAACACCTCGACTTGCCTCAGCAGAAGAGTAGCCAGAGGAACATCTYGATTCCAGCTCCCCGTCACTAAGAGAAGAAGGCAACAGTCAGAGGGAGACGGAGGTTTGGAGCGTGTAATTCGCCGCTGCTCTGGCTCCCAAAGCACGGGGCTACGTGTGGGCTTGGCAGGGAAGCTGTGTCTCTGCTTGGATGACCAGACAAGGGATTCTCCAAACAAAGGGAGCTGGCAGCATATTCTCAAAGGATCTCAAAGAAAACTCAAAGGCAGAATCCTCTGTTAAATCTGGGACAATGGAAGCATTTCACTGCTCACAGATGTCCAATCCTCTGCAGCGTTATAGTCTTTGCACTACAAGTGATATGGCAAATCAATCACGTAAAAGGAGAGGGATTTTTCTTTATCTGGAGGTTTACAGATAGCAGCAAACAGACTGCTTTTCAGGACACATCAGCTCCTTYGACTTAGCAGAGCCTACTCAGCTCCCTTAGTGCCATTTTCTTCAGCAAATCACAGCACAGAGAAAGGCCGCTACATTTTTCAAAGCCATTAATCTCCTGCACACTGAGAACTGCATCAGCGAGCAGCAGGCTCGGATTCAATACGCAATCCACATCCTGCAAAAACACCCAGCCCATAGCACCAACATGGGATGCAGACAGAGCCCTCACCTGTCCGAGTCGAGTGATACCAAGTGCTCATCGGCCGTCTGGCTGAGYGCCGTGTAGCCCTTGTTGAATTTCACTGACCTGCAAGACAAGCAGACGAGTGAGCCTGCAACACACCCTTTGCTGTGGAAACACAGGCATGGATCTGACAGAGCAGGAATCCCTGTGTCACATGCTAGGCATGCCCTCTGCCATCTAAACACTGAGCTATGCTGCCCCCGTCACACACCATCCAGGGACACCACCAGTTGAGAATTAGCTCCATCCTCAAGCCCTCTGCTTAGGCTACCTGCTCACATCCTTAAAAACTCCAGAACAAAGAGAACAAACCCAGACCCTGGTAGAAAAATTTCCAAATTCTGCATGTGGGTTGATGACTGAGGTGCAGCCTTTCTCAGCCTCCTCTGCCCTGCAAATCCCTTACTCCAAACCAGGTTTCCAGGGCCTGACATTCAGCACAGTGGAAAGCAGAAGTCTATGGATTAGGTTACCACCCACCAGCCACACCACGATGGCCAAGCCCAGCGGCAGSCCCAGCCTGTCCCCAGCAGCAAGACATATTTTGCTGGTGTCCCCTCTTCCCTGAGGCTCAGCCTACCCAGGAGTCAAGGCCAGCAATGAAAACACAGGCGTTCCTGGCTCCCAGACTGCCACTTGCTGCGCGCTGTAACTGTCAGCGTATCAGTCCGGGTGTCTTGGTCTATACCCTTTATATATGTTATGAAAGCCAATGGGATACCATCTGAGGGGAGAGGGCAGGGGTGATGGGGAGTGGTATAAGGTTGTCTTTTCTTTTAGTAAGCCCGTGCCTCGTGTCATCCCAATCAAGGGATGTTTCTGAAGCCTCTCATGTTCACACGGCGAGGAAGCTGCCAGGGCCAGGCCAACATGCCCTGACCTGGAGGGACTGTGTCCAGCAAGAGGCAGATCAGCTCCCAGCCCAAGGGAAAAGCCTCGGTAAAGGAAGAGAAAAGAGCATCAGACCTTTTAGCTGCTGCCTTCGGTGGGTGCGAAGCGGTTCCCCCCAGCAGGCCTTGCCTCCGCAGCGCCGCCCTCGCCAGCTCGCGCTGCCGCTCTGCGAAGCAAAAAAGGGGTCAGAGCTGCAGGGATCCCCAGGTCCCTCAGGCTCTTGGCAGGCACAGCTCCAAAGAGGCAGCCCCGCRTCTCAGTGACAAAAGCAACAGCTGACCTTGCTGCCCGTGTGCGTGGACTGCGCACAGCACGGCTGTGCAAACCCAAAGGCGCTAATTGCGCCCTAACCCTCTCTGCCCCGACACTGAGCAAGACCAAACTGCAACTCCATTAGCCCAAGGGGGAGCCATCCAGCTTGGGATCATCTATCCCAGTGCCTCTGCTCCCTGCACGAGAAGAGCACAGTCACCTGCAGAACAAAGGCCGTAAAATCCCAMGGATATCTGCACTTCCCAATGGCCGGTGGGAAGTGGCAGCGCCTGCCCCGGGGCATAGTCCAGGGCTGGCCCCCAGCCACTGTGAGAGCCCAGWTTGAGTGTTTAACAGCCCACACAGCTCTGAGAAGCGGTGCTTATGAGCATCATCCATTTCCCATCAGCCAGACATGCAGGGACAGGTCAGTCAATGGATTTGGCTTCCGTGCCCATTCGAAGGGCAGCCAAAGGCCAGGAATGCTGGTCTGAGCAACCAAGAGTGAGCCTGAACTTAGCAGCACTTCCTTTACAAAGTCTGGGGGCTCTGGCTGAGACCAATGTCACCAATGTCAGCTAGCTACAGGGACAGAAGGAAACAGTATCTGATGGGCATTACCACTGACAGCCCTCGGATTTGCAAACCTTACAAAGAATGAGCCAACAGACAAGAGGGCAGACATGACTAGCAGGTTTCCAAGATGTTTCTTCTCTGCACAGGTCACCCTTGCTAGATACTCGTGCTCTGCAATGCTTCTCGGACACTATGAGGAGCCTCAGGCTTGTCAAACTTAGAACCCCTCCCTGACAACTTAACAGCACCATCCTGGAGCAAGAATTAGCTGCCGGACAGGCCAGGCAAGACAGCAGAGGGAAGATGCATTTATTCCCAGAAATCCCAATCCTATCACAGCTAAGAACCCAAAAAGCAACTTTTTTCGACCCAAAGAAAAGCAGCTTTTTATAACAKCAGAGCAAAAGAGACTTTTCCTTAGGTGCTGCATGCAATTACCAAATGAGGCAATGTCAAGTGCTTCTTTCTCCAGAACACAAGCTCTGAAAGGGGCAGGGATAACCAGCAACTGCTTCTACTTAAACACGAAGCTTAAGCCCTTGCTGAGATGCCCATAGAGCAARTCCCCCACAAGTCAGCATGTGCTTTGGGGAGATTGCTCCTGCCAAGAGCCAGGTTCTTTTCCCCAGGCAGCCAAGGAAGAGCAAGGACCAGGGTGAGGATTGTGCTGCAAGAGGTGCACACATGTCCCCAAACCTCCCTGTGGTAGCCCAGACCATCACGTACGCAGCTTGGCATGAATGGAGGGTGCCTTGCTCATGATGTACGGTCCCCTTTTCTCCACTGCATCCGCCTGCCGGTTCRTCTTCTTGCCTTCTGTCCGAAGCGGCTGAAAAGGAAAAGAAGGAACCTTAGCAGCAGGAAGAAAGTAAACCAGAGTCACCCCAAGGAGCACCCGCCTTGGTGATTCTTCAGCACCCTTAAAATATTAAGCACGGGCTTAAGAGGGTTGGATGGTTATTCCAACGGGACTGCAGGGCCGGGAGGAGGAACAAGGAGCTCCGTCAGCAGACSAGGGGATTACTTGGAAATACTGATGCTGAATTAAAGGCACACACGCCGATGGCCCATTCCCTCGCAACTTGTCTCCAGGACTAAAAACACTAGGGAGGGGGGCACGGAAGAGTTTTAACCGTTGCATTATCAATAAATGAAAAATAGGGATATTCTATTTTGATCTGTGAGTCTGGAGCCTTTCGAGCKTCTCCCCATGCAGAAAGACATCATTAAGATGAAAGCATTGCCCAATAACCACGTTGCAAAGCCCGGGCTGTACGAAAAAGCCTCCCCCCCTGCCAAAAACATTGATCCTTAAGAAGATGCGGCACCAACGGCGTAAATAGCAACTGGCGAAGCAAATGGAAAACAGCACGCGAGACACAGGGATGTGGGGACGGGAGCAGATGTCCCCCTGCTTTACCCTCCCCCAGMCCGGGAGCCACCCCAGACGTCCCCGGTCCCCCCTCCCCGCCCTCACCGCCTGGGCCCGCGGCCCGCCCGGCCGCCCGGCGCCGCCGCCCGTCGCCATGGCCGCCCC
>PTEX01000176.1:1539126-1570758 GCA_003342815.1 Eudromia elegans | reverse complement strand
GGGAGGGCTGCACCGGGCCGTGGGGGGGGCGAATGTGCAAGGGGGGAGGGGGGTCTGCATCCCCCTTATGGGGGGCGAGTGTGCAAGGGGAGGGGGTCTGCACCTGGCTGGGGGGGGGCGAGTGTGCAAGGAAGGGGCTGCATCCCCTTATGGGGGGTGAGTGTGCAAGGGAAGGGGGGTCTGCATCCCCCCAATGGAGAGAGCGGGTGTGCAAGGGGGGATCTTCATCCCTTCGTGCGGTGAGTGTGCAAGGGAAGGGGAGTCTGCATCCCCCTTCTGGGGAGGATGGGTGTGCAAGGGGGAGTCTGCATCCCCTTGAGGGGGGATGAGTGTGCAAGGGGGAGTCTGCATCCCCTCGTGGGATGAGTGTGCAAGGGGGGCTCTGCATGCCCTTTGGGGGGGGATGAGTGTGCAAGGGGGAGTCTGCATCACCTTTGGGGGGGATGAGGGTGCAAAGGGAGGGTCTGCATCCCCTCATGCGATGAGTGTGCAAAGGGGGCTCTGCATGCCCTTTGGGGGGGGATGAGTGTGCAAGGGGGAGTCTGCATCCCCTTTGAGGGGGCATGAGTGTACAAGGGGGATCTGCACCTCCTCACTGGTGTGGTGAGTGTGCAAGGTGGGGGGAGGCCTGCAACCACCTGTGAGGGTGGCAAGTGTGTAAGGAGAAGTGTGCAAGGACGGGGTGTTCTCACGCTGCTCCGTGGCCGGGTGCGAGCGTGCAAGGAGGGCCGCACGCGTGCCCGCTGCCCTGTGTACCCGAGGGGGCTGCTGCTCGCATCCCGAGGAGGARCCGGGATCCCCGCGGAGGAGGAGGAGGATGGCGGCGGCGCGGGGACGGATGTAGGTCAGGCGAGCCGGAGCGCCCRGCTAAGCCTGGCCCACCCTGCGGGATCTTCCCTTTAATCTCCGGGCGCTTTAATTAGCACCTGGGCCTTGCTCTGCTGGGCTGATCCCGCGCCGATGCAGGTGCCGGCACGCCGGCACACGGAGATAAAGTGAGGCGCCGTCCTTGAGTTGTTTGGGAGCGGCGGAGGCAGGAGGAGGCTGCCTYCCCGGGGAGGATTTGCAAGGGCAGCGCTGGGATTTGCCACGTGCCGCTCGCCCCAGGGCTTGGGAAGAGCCGGAGCCGCGACACGGGGGCTGCAGGCRTCCTGCTGCCTGCCGGTGCCCTGGGGAGCGCCCGCGTCCCGCCCCGGCGGCAGCTTTTCCTCTGCACGCGTCCGGCTCTGCTCCGGCGCTGGCTCYGTGCTCACCCCCTTCACCGTCTGCCTCCTGTTTTCCTCCAGCTCCGGCGGAGATCCGCACCGTTTCCCTGTGCTTTCCCACTGGGAGCGCCGGCATGGCAGGTACGAGGGTCTCCGCTCTCCCTCGGCTTAAGGAAGGGCTCCGTGGTGCTTGTCCTCGGTAGGATTGTGGGTGTCTGAGCGGGATCCATCCGGCTGCATGGACAGAATTAGTGTGGCAAGGGGGAGATCCTCCCTTTCTCTTTAAAACCCAGCAACTTGGGAGGTTAAATAAGGCAAACAAGGGAGACTGCCGCGTTCGTCACCAGTTCCGTGCGGCCGTCGCTTCTGATGGATCTTTGCTGTTGCTTTTGCAGAAAAAGTGAACAATTTCCCTCCGCTCCCGAAGTTCATCCCGCTGAAGCCATGTTTCTACCAGGACTTCGACGCAGAAATCCCGCCGCAGCACCGCACCATGGCCAAGCGGCTCTACTACCTCTGGATGCGTGAGTTGCTGTGGCCGCTTCTCGGCGGTTTTCTGGCTCGGGCAAGACCCGGGAGCCCTGGGATCCCCTTTTCCTCCGGCCTGCCTTTATGCTGGATCTGCGTGTCCTGCTCCTGTGGTCCAAGGCTGCAGTGGTGCCGTGCAGGCGTCCCGGAGCTCGCAGCTCCTCTCGGAGCYGGGTCTTGCCCGTCCCTCTTGCATGCTTGCGTGGTGTGTCCTGCTCCATGCCGACAGAGCCATCCCGACAGAGCCATCCCGGCTCCTGACTCGATAAGGCGGCCGAGATCGCTCCTCCTTATGGGTTTGCCCCCAGGGCAGGGAGTCCCCATCCGCAGCCCCTTGCACTGGGAAGGGCAGCGGGACAAGGGGACACGCGTGGCTTTCCCCAAGCTCCTACRTAGGGAATCTCGGGTGAGCAATGCAGCATCCTTGCTCAGTGAAGCCRAGTCCCGTTAGCCGGTGGTTTCTGTGGGCTTTGGAAGCACGGAGCTGCCCAGGGACAGCCCTTCCTAGCAGCAGCTGCTGCTCCAGGTGGAAATTGCCGAGCTGGCACCGCAGGGACGGGCGCCAGCGCTTCCTGTAGTGCTTGGCACAGCACCCGGCTCTCCCTGGCCGCCTTTCCGGGCAAAGCCAGACCTGGAATAACCCCYCTCCTCAGGTCAGGAGGGTTCCCAGAGTTTTCCCTTTACGGGAGAAGGCAAAACACACCCCAAGCCTCGGGGAAGGATGGCATTTTTATTGGGGGTGTTAAATTCCCCCGACGCCTTGTTCGGGACACGCTCCATTCAGCAGCACTCAGCACGGGCCCCGTGTCGGAGCAGGCCGCCCACCCATTGCTTCCCAACCCACCTTGGATGCTCCTTTGGGGGAGACTTTACCCCCCTAGAGATTCATGATGTGGGAAAAGCCCCCTTAGTGCCCTGGTGTTGCTCCGGAGCCGGGAGCGCCCGTGGGCTTCCCCGACTGAGCTCCCTTTCTTGCCCTCCGGAGCTGCAGCTGGCCGCTGGCTCCGGGGTGGCGCAGGGAGCRTTTCCTCGGAATAATGAATCATTCTCAAAAAGCGGAGGCGTCAGAGCGCAGCTGAGCCTGCCCGGCTTTGTGCTGTGTGTGCCGGGCCGCGTCTCGCAGCAATAGCCCCTGTGTCGCCTGCAGCCCCGCGGCGGAGGCGGGAGAGCCGAGCAGCGCCGGGGCGGCCGCGGGGTCTCGCTGCTGCTCACACTCACCTCCTTGTGCCCCTCTGCTGTGCGTGTGTGCGTGTGTGTTTGCAGTGAACAGCATCACCTTGGCGGTGAATCTCGTTGGCTGCCTCGCATGGCTCATTGGAGGCGGCGGAGCTGTTAACTTTGGACTCGCAATTCTCTGGCTCATTCTCTTTACGCCCTGCTCCTATGTCTGCTGGTTTAGACCTATTTACAAAGCTTTCAAGTAAGTGTTCACAGCTGAGCCCGGCTTTCCACCGTCTTTTCTCACCCCTCCCAGTTGGTGCTTAGCTTGGGGCATTGCTTGTACTTTCGGGGAGTTTCTGCTCTTTCTGTCCAGCCTTTCAGCTTTCCTCTCTAACTGTCAAAAAAAGGGTGCTTGGGATCCCCAGGCAGCCCAGACTCCATCCATTCAGCACAGAGACAGTTCCCTACCCACGTGTGTGGCTCGTTGTGGGGTCGCAGAGATGAGAGATCCGTGGGTGCGTGTTGTGCGTGGGAAGGGAAGTGTCCAGCTCTCTTCACCCCTCCAAGTCAACAGATAATTGCCCAAAAATGAAAACCCTCTACGTTCTGCAACAAAAACGCAGTTTTTTTTTTTCCCCATCTCTGAGGCCTCTTTTATGTTTCATAAGCCTCTGAGATATTGATTATATGAGTTGCCAAACTCGGTCGCTCCTCACTAATGCATGAAGCAAACTGCTCTGCCCGTGGCCTTCCATACCATCACCCTCCCAGGAGAGGGACACGGGCCCTTCCGCAAGCAGGAGGCGCTCACCCTGGCATTGCTGCCCCAACACAGTGACAGGGCTGCAAAGCTGCATCCCGGGGAGAGCAGATACCCAATGGTCCTCATGGTCTGCCCAGCTGCCCTTCCACCGCCTTGAGCGTCTCACGTCGTCCCCTTTCCCTGTGGCTTTGCTCTGCTCTCCGCAGCAAGCTGGTCTTCTCACTAACCTGTCCAAACCCTCTTCTCGCTCCCTAAACCTCAATGGGAGAAAAAACCCGCAGTCACTTGTGTGACAGAAGGGCCCRAGATGGGACTTGTAGTGCCGAGAGCATCTGCCTTCCCCAGGAGCACAGTGGGGACGGAGACCTAGGAGGTGACTGAGACGTCTCTTGCAGGACGGACAGCTCCTTCAGCTTCATGGCCTTCTTCTTCACCTTCATGGCCCAGCTGGTCATCAGCATCATCCAGGCAGTGGGAATCCCTGGCTGGGGCGTCTGGTAAGGAGGGAGCTGCTTGTGTGTTGAGAGCCAGGGACAGTGGGGTTCAATGGGGTGTGCAGTTCTCGGGACAACTCCGTTGCTTGTTCGGTTCTTGATCTTGGTCTCCCTGCAGTGGCTGGATTGCAGCAATTTCCTTCTTTGGGACCAACGTGGGCTCGGCCGTGGTGATGTTGATCCCCACTGTCCTGTTCACCGGCATGGCGGTCTTCTCCTTCATCGCCCTCACCATGGTACGGCCGTGGCGGGGACGAGGGAGCCGTGGGAGCCGTGGCCGGTGTCCCGGATGAACTCATGTTTTGCCCTTTCC
The DNA here is from genome assembly GCA_003342815.1 of Eudromia elegans. NCBI lineage: Eukaryota > Metazoa > Chordata > Aves > Tinamiformes > Tinamidae > Eudromia > Eudromia elegans. The sequence goes on along the minus strand of PTEX01000176.1, from coordinate 1,566,294 downwards.
AACCCCTCCGACGGCTGCAGGTGCACAAGTTTTACCGGGGCAGCGGCGGGAGCTTCAGCAAGGCCCAGGAGGAGTGGACCACGGGCGCCTGGAAGAACCCGCACGTGCAGCAGGCAGCGCAGAGCGCCGCCGCGGGGGCCGCGCACGGGGCCATGATGCAGCACGAGACGCAGTACTCGGCCACCCCCAACTACACCTACTCCAACGAGATGTGAGCAGCCGGACCTTGGCCTTGGGCGCCRGAGCTGGGCGGGGGGACGGCAGGAGGAAGAGGAGGAGGAGGAGGAGGAAGACACCTGAGCCGAGTTGCCACAACCCCTTGGGAAAGGCGGAGCGCGCCGGAACGGATGAATCTTTTCCCCTCTTCCCTGTAACGACAGTTTTTGTTTTTCCATCGTGGTCTTGAGCAATTTTTCTCCCCCCCCTCTCTTTTCGTTTGGAAGAGGCGCTGAGCTGCCCCGCAGGACTCTTGCTGTGTGTGGTGATAGGTGTGTGTTCCTGTGTCTTCTTTTCCCCGTGAACTAGTGTACGGTGACGGTTTTGAAATTACTGTGGTGATAGGTGTATGTTAGAAGTACATCAGCCAAAAAGCCCTCCCTCGCCCCCCCAAGAAAAGGAAAGATAAAAATAGCAACCAGCACCCGTCTCCCCTCTTGTGATAAGAGCAGAACTACAGATATATATATATGTGTGTATAGATATTTTCTTCCCTCTTTCAGTCGGTGGTGGCCAGTCGTTTGACACTGTCCACCTGGGGCCACCAGTGCGGGGAATTCTCCTCCTTTTTGCTTTGTAACTAGCAGGCGGCTGGCAGATTGAGTGGTGACAAACCATAAACCAGTGACTTGGCGGCGCCGTGGGAAGCTGAGAGGCTCCTCGCCTGCGCCCTGGCTCAGGACCTGCCCCTTCTGTCAGCCCCGCGCTCCTGTACATGAGTCGTTGACGCCTTTGACGTGGCAGAGCAGTGTTAGTACGTGGTTGTGACCAGGAGCCACAGTGCACTGTGTGTATGTGTGTGTGTGTGTGTGTGTGTATGTGCTGCAGCGAGGCATTTTTCGTGTAAAACTGGTGGAGATTCTGCATGCTGGCTCTGGTTTTTTAGAGGATTCTACTTAAAAAAGGGACTAAAAGCAGCTGAGTGTTTTCTGGGAGGACCTGCTCTTGGGCAAGGCTCTGGCTCCGGTCTTGCCACCCCGTATGCAAGCACATAAAACCAGTCTCACCAGCTGGCTCCACGGGGTGACCAAGACCGGGGCCCGTTACCTCCAAGGCATGCGCTAGTTTGGGGACCTTTAGCTAAAACTCGGTGCTGGCAATAACTCCTTGTCCCTTGAGACTTCCAGGAAAGTCAATGGGACTTGGCCTTGTCCCTCTGCTTGGGTCCCTCGCCCATAAGGGATGCGGTGGCCCAGCAAGAGCTGTGTGGGGCATCAGCCTTGTGGCCCCTGTCCACACTAAGGGATGCTGGTGTGAGCGAAACGTGTCCCCGAGAATCATGCCCAAAAGGGGCTTATTTCCTTTTATTTCCTCTGTGCACCAAGCGTAGTCGCCTCTTAYGGGCACCTCTTCAGCCGTTCGGCCAAGGCAGGTCGTCTCCTGGCACGACTAAAATGCAGCTAACGATAAAGATGCCTCTGTGTGTGTGTGTGCGTGCGTGCGCGTGTGTGTGAGATATAAATATATATATATATATATGTATAAAACGTAAAGAGAAAACTAATCCTTTGCCGAGCCTATTATGTACTTAATCAGGTTTAAATATCGTGCCGTTCATTCAAAGCTAGCGGGACGCCGCCTCCGCCAAACCGTGTGCCCTGCCGTGCCGGCTGCGAGAGACGCCGGATTAACAGCAACGCCACCGTTTATTTCCCCCCCTCGCTGCATTTACGGTGAGATGCACAAACGCTCCCTGTAACGCTCTGCAAGGGACAGCGCGGGGCTCCCGCCGRCGAGGCCCTTGTTGTTTTTATTGTCCTGGAAACACCAGTCACAGGCTGTCGGGATTTAGCTGTCTCTGCGGTCGGCTCTTGCCCGCTCTTGTCCCCCCCGCCGTGTCACCCCGCGCATGAGCACAATAAACTCGGTGCACGTGTGGTCACCTCGGCGTCCTCCTGGCTTGTTCTTCAGAGAGCGGTGCTGGCCTTGGGCGATCTCCTGGGCGGGCAGGCGGTGTCTGCCCCCGCCCATGGTGGGTTGGGGCTCGGGGACCCCTTTGGGGACCCCTTTGAGCCCCCCAGGAGGGCTGCGGAGGGGGCACCTGGTTGGGGGCAGCCTCGAACCCCGGACCTCCGGGCCGCCGTGCTGGCCGGGCGGCAGCGCGCATGCGCGGCGTCGCTACGGCGGCCTGCCTTTCCCGTCGGGCCCTTTGGGTGCCGATGGCGGCAGCGGCGGTGCGTTGGTGTCCGGCCCGGCGGTGAGTGAGGCCGAGCTGCTCGGCGGCCTCGGTGCGGGCACCCCCGGGAGCCACCCCCGGGAGCCGCCTCCGGGAGCCGCCTCCGGGAGCCGCCCGGGCCGGTAACGGGGGCGGGCCCCGCAGCGGCGGTGCCTTCGCTGCCGGAGCGCGCTTTACCGTAATGACGCGTTACCGTATTAACGCGTTGTGCCCGCCTCGCCGCACGTGTTTACCGCCGTGAACATCGCCTTTTTTTTTTTTTTCTTTTCTTTTTCTTTCTTTTTGTGGTGGGAGGAAGAAAAAAATGTAAATTATATCCTTTTCTAACTTATCTTGCTGAATTTCAAGCATTTCTAATCGGGAAATCCCCAGGATCCATTCACTCCATGTCCCACCTTAACCAAACTGTTTCCAGAGCTTTAATTAAAAAATAATAATAAAAAAACCAAGCAGGCTTATAAATTGCTTGCTGTTTCACTGGGTTTGTTTATTTATTTGTTTGTTTATTTATTTATTTATTTATTTATTTATTTGGTGCAGATAAAAGCAGTGTCATCGTCTCTTTCTTCCTCCCTCTCCCTTGCCTAAAACACCTCCAATAATCCCCTTCAAACGGCAAAGATGTCCGTGAAATGGAACTAACTTTACTGATTCCTTGTGTAATGTCTTCCCCAGGAATATATTTTTCAGTTTTCTCAGAAAGTGAATTTACTCTTTGTCAATCATGAGATTTCCTTAAAGAGAAACATCCGGGGCTGTTCCGCAGGTGAGTGATTTTATTTGTGGTAATTGCTGCTTTTACACTTCGGAGGCAGCTCGTCAGCCCTCTCTGTGCTCAGCAGGAAGAGCACGTTTTAAATATTGTGCCATGTTCAACGTGGGAGGTCGTATCTGCTTTTAGGGCCCATGGCTTTCCTAGGAGAAATGAGCGCTCTGGTTTTGCAGTTCTAATACTTTGCTGACCAATATCATATAGAAAAGCGTAGGTGAAAGAAAAATAAATAGGAGGGCTGGGTTGCCTCCGTGCTGGAAGGTCAGCTCGTGCCTAAAAGCTTGGCAAGTTGGGGCTAAATGTTTGGCACGCAAGTGAATTCCTGYGGGTCTCACGTAGGCCAGGCTGAARTCCRTGCCCTTGGGACTGTGTCTGCTGGCTCAAAGGTGGGAGGCACGGATAAAGGTATTGCAGGTGCYGGCTTGATTTCTATACATGCCGTCCCCGCTCACTGGATTGTGCCTGGGACAGAACCCTGCACGCACTTAGTGAGAGGGTTTGACATTTAATGAGAGAATTGACATTTCTGTGGGCCAGGTAGTGTTTAGGAGTGAAGGCGGAGTCCAGGCAGTGCTTTGGAGTTGTCAAAAAGGAAGTAAATAAGTAATTAAGTAATAAATAAATGAGTAAACAAGCTTCCCAGTGCAATCTTACCCTAGAATCAAAGAGGTACCTAGTAGAGTTTGTTTCCTTCTCCACGCTTGTAGATTGTGAGTGGGCTATGGAGTCTCTGCCGCTTCCAGACCCAGAGTTTCCTTCGGAAAAGAGCTCGTCTGTGCCAGGGAAAAAATTCCGTGTCCTGGTTGGAGTGACRGGCAGCGTGGCTGCCCTGAAGCTGCCTCTCCTTGTCTCCCAGCTGCTGGAGATCCCTGGGGTGAGTAAACCTCGTGTTGGAAGAAATACTATGAAGTTGAAGTTAGCAGGTTTCTAATTTCTGGTAGAGTTTAGTCCCATATGATTTTTTTTAACAGAATAAATAGATAATAACAGAGGTGTCCAGCAGAGGCCACTGCTGACTAGAACAGGGAGAAAAATGTGGTTCACTTCTGCTTCCGAATAAAGAATGCAGGAATCTTTGAGAAATGCATCATCTATTCTGGAGCAGTAAAATCAGTGTGTGTGAGGGGGAAACGTTCACTTAAATACACACAGTCAGTCCTGGATACAAGTTAGTAAAACTTGCAAAACTTCCTAAAACTTCATATGCTGCATTCCCACCTCTGTAGTGGTCAGAGATCCCCCTACTTTGAGGAATAGCCTTGGGAGGCGGTCCTGCTCCAGGGAAGATCCTGGTGTGCATCCCATTGCATTGCAAGGAGAGCTCCCTGCAATCTGGAGCTGCCCCCCTGCTTATGGGRTAAGATGATTGCCTTATAGTCCTCTTTGCTGAATTGTCGCTGACACCAGCTTAGTTAGTCTTGGGCTTTTGTGCTGTCGTTACCTCTCTCCAAGGTCCATCGGAGCATCCCCTCGCAGGATGCAGCCCTGTGGTTAATGTCCGGACACTGTCTTGTCCCAGGCACTGTGGCACAAGCCCAAGAGTCACAGCCTCCTGTTCCTTACGGATTCTGCACRGAAAGTGTGTTGGCAGCTGCAATAATTGATTGCCCAAAAGCTCCTGTCTCCTCGCCAGYCTCTTTGTCTGCCTTTTCCCTCTCCGTGTGGGAACTGCATCTTCCTGTAATCCTGTCTCTGGCTCCTGGCTCCTCATGCGTATCTCAGCCTCAAGTCTTCACATGCACTCTTGGATTTTTTTCTTTACGTGGTGCCTGGATCACCCTTTCTTTGCAGTTGACAGGAAGAAGGTAAATGATCAGCTCTGTAGGAATCTAGATTGAAGACATTCCTTCTCCGTGAGTATTCAATTCATAATTAGAAACTGCAGAAAACTGGTGCWAAATCCCATGCGAAGGCTCATGGGTGCAGGGACATCGATTGCAGGCTTTGTGGCCTCTGGTTTTAGGCTTTCAGTGCATTAGAAGTGAAAGTCAAGTATCCAGTCAGTGCAGGACCTTCTAGTATTTACTATATAATAAGTGTACTTACTCGCTCCTGATGTGGTTTCAAAGCCTGATTCTGAAGCCTGTTGAAGTCAGTGGAGCTTTTCCATTGAGTTTGGTAAGTCCTGCACAAACCCGTTGCATTAATTTCTTCATGAGCACAATAGAGCACATTAAAAGTAACGTCACTGGAAGCAGAACAGAAGGAGAGTGAAATATTTTTTGGAAGTTTTTGAAATTTTTTTTTTTTGATACTGCAGGAGGTGTAATCAGAGGTTTGAGTTTGGAGTTGTTAGTTTAGTTTGATGTCTCTGCTAAAGGGATTCCCAGTGAACAATTTGGTGTGGTGAGTTTTGCACTCATTTAACTTCAGCATCTCCCTGAGGYTGATGATAGAAGTGAAGACAGGATTAAAATCCGGGGGTCTAGGAAGTTAGTACTGCGTCAGATTGGGTGGTGGTGGTATTTCTTTCCAATTTGTTACCCTTGCATCTATTATTGTGGGTGTGGGGAGGCAAAATATGCTGTGTTATCAGTTCGACTGGGTAATTCTCATGACACTGACCTTACTCTATCTTTCTGATGCCTAMTATTTTTGAAGGACCTGGCAAGAAAATAAGAAAAAAATGTATTGGCAGGTTATCATTTAGCTATAAGGAAAGAAAGCAACAAACCTTTCTCTGGGTGAAACTCWTTGTTCTTGAAGCTTCAAGACATTGTCTGGACTTCTAGATTTTAAATTGCGTAACCCGCGATTTTGCTGCACTCCCCCTAGATCGTGCCTGCCTCAACYTGTAGGTGCAGTTTTATGTAGGAGCTAGTCAGTCTGTTCTGGAGCAGCTGTTACTAAAGTGGGGTCTGGGTTTAAAGATTTGGCTGTCAAAACTGGGGGGAAAAAAAAAAAGATGGGAAAAAATGAYATGTGCACCCTTTCCCCAAGTGACATAGCTGTGACAGCAGAGGCCAGCAAAAACGCATGGAAACCAGAAGGCAGTTTTGCAAAAAATAAAGTTTATTCTGGAGAACTGTCTTAAGAGAACTCTTAACTGGTCTAAACTGTCTCCAGTAAAGGAGTTTGAGGGTGGCTAGGCTGACTGTGCTATATAAGCAGAGATATATCCGCAGGCAAACAGAGGGTGTGCCAGATAAATAGAAGGAAAAACGATGTAGGCTAAAGTGATCTTGAGAGCGCTGATCTCCTTCCAACATAGCTGGAGGGACTTGAAGGACTTGCTCAGTACAAGGAAGCCAGGAGGGCAGCCCACCCCAGGAAAGCTTTATTTGCAGGGAATGGCCTCCCTGAAGCCTCTGGGACCGCGGGGAGCAGAACTGGCACCGTTGCTGGTTGGCTCCAGCAGCGTTCTGCAGAGTGAAGCTAATGCATAAATCATGCTCRTGTGCTGCGAGCGTGAACTTCGTGCTGGAAAGAGCTGGAAATACGATTCTGACATCCAGGCAGGGTCCTGGAAAAAAGAGGAGGACTTCCAGAAGAGTCAAAGAACCGAGCATGTGGTGCCAAATGCTGCTGTTATGTGCAGCTAAATTTTCTGCTACCCTTTCTGCAAGAAAGGGGGAGAAATTACCAAAAAGATAATTTTTAAGGTGTGTTTTAAATATGATTTTAGGGTGATGTTTCTGCTGCTCCAAGCTATTACTCTGGTTATGTAGGGTGCATAAGATCAGCACTGCTGTSATCTTAGGAGTAACCTGAGAGTAGACTAGATAGCGTTGGGGAGATGGGATAGCATATTTTGTCACCTTTTTTTTGTCACAATAACCGCTGATGTTGAAGATAGCTACTTAGAGATTGGAGGTTTGAGCAGTCTGGTTTAGCACATACCAACTCCTTCATCACTTTTGTACCTCAGRCCACAGCTTACCGGTGAGGAGGGGTTTATCAGGGAGGCCAATTTCTCCCTTGCTCCCCTCTTGGGTGAGCAGAGCCCTGTGGTGAGTTGCACTGTCTTTGTTTTTCCCACTGTGATCAGCTCATTGATCTGTGAGCACAAGGGGATGGCAAAAAAGATATCCAGGGTAGCAGAGAGAACATTTACATGCTTTTCCCCACTCTGCTATTCTTTGTGGAAGCCCTTGTGTTACAGTTTGGCTGCAAAGATGCCCTGTGCTCTGAATGTACCCATACAGAGGTTTCCTTTTTCCTGCATCTTTCCTTGCTATGGACAACAGGTAGAAGATGCTACCCTAGATTTCCTTCTAGTGTATTTACCCCAGGCTGGAGCAGGTCAGAGTAACATGATTATGAAAATATAATGAGAAGTCTGGTTACCTTCCCAGCTTTGTCACTAGAAAGTAGCACCCTAATCCAGGGAGATGGAGGCAAAGTGACAGAGAGATGAACCGAAGGTAAAGCCAAGCTGATCTGCTGGACCAGGGTATCGTATCCAGTCTCCTAAAGCAGAAGCTTTWGGTATGTAAGGTGTTATCACTTGCATAGCATCAACAGGTAGGCATTAGTGAACTAGGATCCTGCTATTCCAAAACAGCCCGAGGAAACTAGGAGTCAAAGGTCACAGCTGGTGGCGTGGAGCCCCAGCTGAGCCCTCCTGTCCCTCAGATCACTGGGTGCTCACACTGCTTTCCCTGGGCYCCGAGCATGGGAAGAGGGAACGGGCAAGCGCCGTGCCGACGTGCTGCCCTGTGACAGCCCCTGGTGCTGTGGTCAAGAGCACTGCCCGGGGCCAGAAGCTCTCCTTSTGCAGGGGTGTTTAGTGATTAAAGGAAATGGAATGAACGTTCGTAAGCCGTTATGCACTGTGCGTAGCAGGGGGAGGTCCTCCTTGAACCCACACATCTCTCCAAGTCTCGAGCCCTCCTCTTCCACCCAGCTCTAGAGGGTTGTCCTTCAGTTGTAACTGTTGGTCTTCCTTTTTTGATTAGCTTGAGGTGAAGGTGGTCACTACCGAGCGAGCAAAACATTTCTACAACGCCCGGGAGATTCCTGTCACCCTCTACAGCGATGAGGATGAATGGCAGGTGGGTTGTTCTTCCTTTGGAGGTGTCAAGGACTCTTTTGCTGCCCTCACTAGTCATGTGTTTTATGATTCAAGTAGTTTTGTCAGGCATTGATGCTTTCCCCTTCTGGGAAGGGCCATTGGATCATGCTTTGGAAGAAAAGTAGCCTCCCTGGAGGATTCACTTAGAAACTTGTTCAGGTGATGAAGAGCAAATAGAAACGTCCCTTCAAGCTCCTTTGCATGGGACCATTTTTTTATTATTTATTTGTTTATTTGTAATCCTGGGTCAGGATTTGCATGTGTGACATAAGCTTTGGAATGTGGCTTTCAAAGAACATGCTTCCAGCACTCTTCCACCGTTGGAAAGCCCCACGTTACCCGTGAGGTCTGTTGGCAGAGCTGGGAAGGGGATACGGAGCCATTGTAACCGGCCGTTCTGACAGTGTGGCGGGCAGGATGTCCTGTCAGCATCTGCTTTTGAGATAACTTCATTTTGAAAATAAAACTACAAACCTTGGTGTTTCTAGAGGGGGGAAAAGAAATAGTGGAGTTGCTGGGAAAGGTTTCAGGGAGCACCAGCTTTCCGGATGCTGCCCTTTTGTTGTGGCTTCCAGTGACTCAAAGAAGGAACAGTCTGTGGCCCTGACACTCCTCTTGCTGGCCTGTGGTTGTGTGTGGCCTCTGGGGATCGAACACCTAGTGCTGCTTGCCTTTTCTCTTGACATTTTATGATCAAACTGCGCTCTCAAGACGGTGTGAGAACTCCCTGGAGTAACACAGAGCTCTGGAGAAAACAGCAGCACGCCTTTAGAGTCAAGAGAGCAAGGAAGAGCCCAGTTAGTTAAGTCTAGTCTATCCTTGAGAAAGCCAAAGGGATTTYTCCCTACTGGACTCATGAGGGTTCAGCTTGCTATTGGGTGTAAATGCCTTAGGAGCGTGCATCCTAATTCAAAATGACTCGTACAGTTAGAGATCTAAATCTCATTTAAAGCAAGTGGAAGGCATCAAAGTACATAATTCCTTCCTCGTAAGTCTACCTGGTGGTTCCACAGTTGGGAATGATAAGGTGCAAATTACAGCACACGTTGATAACCTGTAATATCCCCCTTGTCTCGTGCACAGCTGTGGAAAGGCCGTTCGGACCCGGTCCTGCACATCGAGCTCAGGCGCTGGGCTGACCTCATGGTGGTGGCCCCTCTTGATGCCAACACGCTGGCCAAGCTGGCGAATGGCATCTGTGACAACCTGCTGGTGAGTGTCTGGAGCTCTCACCGAGAGCTTTGCTTTCCCTGCTTCTGCTCGTGGTTGGTGTTTCTCCCCGTTTACCTCCGCCCCGTCTGTCCTGTGTGCACGCACACACACTCGCACGTGAGTTCCTCTGCATTGTTTTAGATGTGCTACAGAGAGACACCTGTGAGATCAGATAAAATTGTTTACTTCCCGCTACCTTACCTCCTCCCTCATCTAACAGCATAGCATAGAAATTCAGCCGTGTTCACACTTATTTACCTTCCATTTCCAGCTGTAGTTTTTRTTGTTGTTTTTTGGCTTGTTGGGGCATATTTTCAGATATTGAAGGTGGCTCTGGCAGAAAGACTGATCRTAAAACGCATAAAAAGAGTATACTTCTCTGTGTTAGTGACATGTGGCTCCAAAAGCCCTGCTGGTCTTTTTGGAGAGCGTTGTGGGGAGCCGAGATAAACCTTGAGAAAGGAAAACAAGCGTTGGAGGTGCTGGTTCATTGACAAGTCAGAACAAATTCTAGCAGACTTTCCCTCTGCTGGGAAGGGTTCAAATGACAGGGCGTAGAAAAGGATGGGCAGGGTATTGTCAGTGCCCTCTAAGTACGGTATTAACTGAGCAGAAATCCTGTTCCAGGCACCCATGTGAATTGTGGCTACTTGGGAATGTCCCATTGCGGGACCAAGATCCCATTAAGGCTAGGAAAGCTGCTGGACATTGTACTGTTTAGGAACAACTCTTGWGAAGGAGATGAAACGATGGTAGTTTTTTTTTTGGAAGCTCTGTGTCAGGGAGGATCCTCTGTAGCACCCAGGAGCTGGTCTTCTATCACGAGCCAAATGTGTTCCTGCCCTCCTCATTTTGCACCCTGGAAGCAGCAGTGCTTCACGGTGAGGAGTGCTGGATGTTGCTTAGAGACTCCCTTGCCARCTCCTCGTGTTCAGCTTTACGTCTGCCTTATCTGGAGCACTGCCTGGGGTTTTTGCTGCCGCTGATAGGATCTGTGGCCACCCTTCGGTTCCTCTTGGGCTCCCCCGTGGGCTCTCAGGTTGTTTGCTGCAGCGCTGGGGCTGCTTGCGTGGCTCCTGGATGGTGTAGGATGGGATCTCTCCTTGTAGCTTCCCTCATCCTTCTTCCCTGTCAGATACGAGCTTAGCTGGGATGTCATACAAATTAGTAGCAGCTCTTGGATCTGCTTGTGGGTTAGCACAGCTGCACTGACAAATGAAGGGTTTGGGCCCTCTAGTGATGCTGAACTTGGGAAAGGACTTCTATACAGCAAAGAGACGAGGAGGAATGAGGAAAGCGACCCCATCTCAGCACTGAAACCCTTGGCTTCTTTTGCAGACCTGTGTAATCCGCGCTTGGGATCTGAGCAAGCCCCTGCTCTTCTGCCCGGCTATGAACACAGCCATGTGGGAGCATCCGCTCACGGCCCGGCACGTTGAGCAGCTCAAGGGCTTTGGCTACACCGAGGTTCCCTGTGTGGTGAAGAAGTTAGTGTGTGGAGATGAAGGTCAGTCCTTTCCCATGGCTTCTGACAGCTTTCCTGCACAGATGCCCCCGTCGCAGGGAAGGGACATGCCTTTTCTTGCCCTGTGCCCTTCAGAACGTTGCACTGCTGAGGGAAGGCGCTGTAACTCCATTGCCAAGGTTTATACAAGCACACTGAAGCTTTGCCCTTGTGCCAGCTGTTTTCTATTATTTCTGTCCATTAATTATTTATTTTTATGGCACAATCCAAGCCAGGCTTTCAAATGGGCCGTTAAATTGCCCATATATTCAAAAGAAATACCCATTCAAGACGAGAGTAGCCTGAGAAGAAGGCAGCCTTTGTGGGCAGCATATCAGCCCAGGACTTGGGTATTCCTGCCCTCTACTCATGTCATGACTGGGAACTATTTTCATCACGCTCCAGTTCCTCATTTCTAACCCAGGGGTAATATCTTATCCCTCAGAGCCTGCAGTGAGGTTAAATACATGCAGATGTGGCTGAGGGTGTAGCTGGACCTGCAGTTCATATTTGGTTTTGGTTGTTACCAAGGTCACATCTCAGCTAAATCAGCTTCCCAGCCTAGGTTTGGTTTGGGGTTTTGACATCTGACTTCAGTGACATGAAAGAGGAGGATGCAGGGAAAGCTGTCACACTCTGCTTCAAGTGACTTCGCTTTGTAATGTTATGCTCTGCTATTAAAAAAAAATAGTCTAATTTGTATTTTGGGAGCTGCCTTAAAGTTATTTTGAATTTCTGGAGACTTTTGGAAGAATTTTCATAGAAGCAAATTAGATGAATGGATTCACTTTTTTATTCGGATAAGTTTATTTCTGTAAAATGTCACAGCTATAWTAGCAAGTGTGTTATATTCACAGTAATATATATTTTTTCACTTGACAACTCCAGCTGAAGCAGTAYTTTAACCACTCTACTGGATAGTTCAGTAAACAGCCTGCAGTGAAGTGTTCCTCATGGCTAAATCGGTGTGCCTCGTGGTTGTATTCAAAGGCTGGCTTTCATGGTTGCTGTGTTCTTAGGTAGTGGCAGTGCATCTAGAGAGTGTATATTGAAGCTGGAGACTAGGAAATGTTTGCAGTTGGGTAAGTGTAGTCAAGGGATCAGGCATTAGTCAAAATGCCCCGGACGACTTTGCTTCCACTGGGGTTTTAGTCATCATSAAATTTCTTGCATACTTGTAATAAAGTTAAATAAAGCTAAGGGGAAACACCCAAAAGAGATCATTCCTTGCAGACATTTTGGTAGATAAAGGCCATCTGACATATCTTCTTTATTGCTTTTTCTTTGTCTTTTTTGGTACAGGTATAGGGCCTGTGTTCCTGTAGTGAGCATTCAAAGTGCTCATTCTTGCAAGTTCATGAATCTGAGGCAGGGCTGGGTTGTTGTCACCTTCCCACAGATGGGGATCTGAGGTGCCGAAGGGCCCTGCGTGTTGGCTCCCAAGCACAAACATATCGGGGTTGGATGGTGAGCGTGGTTTTTRCCTTCTGCTCTTGTGCCCTGCCTCTTGCTTGGGGGTTGCCACCCTTGTGGCCGGGGGGTGTGAGCCACGTGAGAAGGAGCCTGTGAACCGCTGCAGTTTGCAGCCCAGCATGGAAAGTAACCCAGTGTTGATCAGGAGTTATCCCTCTGCACTAGCATCCGTTTGGGAGCTGCTCCATGTTCAATGGCAGGTATCCCTGGAGTGGCAGTTGCCACATCTGACTCTGCTTGTGCTTGTGAGTCAGTTCCCGACAGGAAAATCCTGTTGGAAGCTGCTGGGATTTTCCAACAGTACGTAGGCATCTCGAGACGGCTTCCACTGCTGACGTCTTCCTTACTCTCCTGCTTTTTTTTCCAGGCTTTTCACCCTAAGGCTTTGTTTTCCAGGCTCATTTTTGTTTCAAGGGCTTCATCTACAAAGGGATTTGCTTGGCTTCTACCCCAGCACTGGGTAGCAAAGCTCAAACATCTGGTTCAGGAGCAAACAGATTCCGTTCACACCAGTTTTGACTGTTGATGTTGTGGTTTATGTTGCTTTAAAAGAGATTCCTCTTCCTCTGCTTGTGGCACCGTTCCTACCTGAAGTGGGCCAGATCCTGACCGTCACCACRTTTCTGTATGACAAGCTTTCCCTGATAATCCTTTTCTCCCTAGGTGAGTGTTCCTAGATATAGAGATGTCTAGCTTAAAAAAAGAAAGAGTTAAAATGGCTAACTAAACCGAGTTGGAAATTAAAATAAGTTTCCTTGGTTGGATACCTGAATATAACCTATCAGCTGCTGGCCTTGATGATATGTGTGTGCCTTTGAGGATACCTTTGAGAGGTTCTGTACCAGCTTGCCCTTGCAAAACGCTTCCAAACTGTTGGTGTCTTCGTCATCCTTGGCGCCTTGCAGACAGGAGGATTGTTGCCTGTGGGCATGATCTGTGCTCCGAGACAGGATGCTTGGCAAGCTCTTGCTCGGCTAAACTTGACAAATGCAGCTGTGAATTGCCAAAGGTGTGGAGGACGTGGGTCATGGAGGACAAAAGCTTGGAAGYGCTCTCAAAGGTTGCAGTTTGTAGTTTGAGGAATCAGTTGAGAGGTTTCTCTTATTTAGAAAGACCTGGCAAGTGCAGTTCCACTTAAGGTTATAAGACAGAACTGCCCAAATCTGCCTGGTTTTTGTCTGTCTGGTTCTTCAAACCCCAGATTAAGGGTCTGGGTGGTCTGTAGCAGAGAACGACAGTCGTGCTCTGCAGAGAGACTTGATTCTCTTGTCCTTCCAAAATCATCTTTCTTCATCCCGAATGCTCATGGGCTGTTAGTAGCCATGCCGTCTATCCCAGGCAAAGCTTAGGTAGCTCTGGAAGACAAGGAACCAAGAGAGATTTGAAGCTCTCACTGCATGTGGAGAGCTCCCTGCTGTTCAGAACTGCCCTTCTCCTGTCTCCCCCGCTGTCTTTTCAAGCCTGCTGGTTTACCTCCTCCTCTGCACGCTCACTAACACGTTTATGATCCATAGACTGCATCTTTTGTATCTTCTAATGGAGCCAGAGGTTGGAGGAGGAAATATCTTCCTCATCCTCAGGCGTATCAGAGGAGTGAGTGGACAGGGTTCTGTGATGGCAGGTTAGAAAAGATGATTTATTCATCTCTATTTGTCTTAGAGTTCTGAATCCAAGTTAAAAATATTGCTTGYGAGGGAAGCAACAGYTYGAKTGTAGACTGGATGTTCATCTGGCARCCRACCAGGCCAAAAGGAAAAGATTTTACATTTTTTGTGCAGCATTTAATCTTCTCCAAGAGCTACTCCCCAGGTTCAAGGCAGTGCGAAGGCAGGACAGCTTTCCCTCTAACGTGGCTCTAGCTGCAGAGTCGTTGGAATGGTATGAAATCAGCAAAGCTTTTTCAATAGGCAAAAACCATTTTAGAAGAATATTGAATATGTACAATGTGAGTGTGTTCACGCGGGAGGAGGAGGAAATAGAGTGTCTCGTTACCACGTTTTGGGTGTCTTTTACGCACCARCAGTAGTGTGAGCTAGGATGCATGCTCCTACAGCTTCCATACAGGCACCTCTGGAGATGGTTCAGAGCATAAGGTGCTTATTAAGGTCATATGAGTTGCATCTTGAGGTTTCTGCCCTCTCTCCATCAAGGGTCTGGGGAACCCGTGCTCCTGCTAAGGCATCTAAGTTAGGAGTCGGACTAAGCGTGAGGCCTCATTTCACCCTCCTCCCCAGTGGCMCCCACTTGGGCCACAAAATCCCTACAATTCAGAGGAGGTGGCACAGGGGAAGCCTGGCTCGTGCCGTCTTCACAGCGCCTGGACATTACAGTGTATGTTTGGTCTTCCCTCCAGGTCTAGGTGCCATGGCCGAAGTGGGGACCATCGTGGAGARCGTGAGACGGATCCTCGCGGAGCGCGTCCTGCCGAGGCAGAGCTGATCGCCTGGCACGTGAGCTGCAGTGATTTCCCTCCGTGATGGTCTGAAGGTGACACCAACGGGAAGCAGCGTCGCGGTGACATGACGTGTGTGTGTCTGCACGGTTGTGCTCCAGCTGGTGCTCAACTGAAATGCAATGCATCGCTGCAGGCGCTTCGAAGCCAAAGCCAAGATCTTTAGTGTGGGGAAAGCTTCTGYGGTGTCTTACAGAGGGCGAGAAATGTTCCGCTAGTCGTCTCCAAGTATTTCACGCGTAGTCCCTTCCTCGGAGGTCGTGCAAGGACTTGCTGGCATGTCCCAGATCCAGCAGTTCTCCGAAGAGGGGTTAGAGGGGAGATGGTGTCAAAGTGCTGCTGATGGGGATAATACCSATCCCTTCCAGCCCATCGGTGGTGATAGATCACTAGTCTTCGGAGCCTGGTCTATAGGTGTGTTGGCTTCACCTTTCCAGCAGGAGTCACTATCCAAAAAGCATTTTCTCTCTGGGAACTTAATAAAAGAGAAATTTTAATTCTGCTGCTGAGGAATTGCCTCATGTAGCTGTTTGGAGGGGGTTTCACTTACCCTGTGCTCTGTTTTTMTCAGATGTGGGCAAGAAAATGAGTGAAAGAAGCTGTCTGGTCCCTGAATTGGCCTTTGCCCTTTTGTAACTGTGCCTTGGAGGGGATGCAGATATCATCTGTGGACCAGAATGACACCTGGGTGCTTGTCAGGAAGCGAGCAGGCTGGGCCCTTGTGGAAAGGCTGGATGTTCCCAAGGCAGGGAAGGCAAACTTCTCTTACTACAATCCTTTTCAGCTGGAAAATTTACTGGCATGAACAAACCTGGGAATTCCCATGCCCGTGGGCCAGACCGGCCAGGGCTTCCCCAGCCAGCCTCTCCTTGGAGCCGTGGTCCTGCCCCAGGGGAGAAGGGGAGTGAGCTGGGGTTGCCGTGGGCGAGCACGGCTGCCTAGAACGTTCATTCTTAACGAGACCTAGTCAAAAGTAAGGATTTCAGTACAGAATGTACATCCTGCTTACGGGGGACAACCTTCAAACTGCCGAGCACAAGGGAAGAGGTTATCTGGGTATGTTTGCTCTCCTTATCTATTCTGCATAAATAAAAGCCTCTGAACTTTCCCATTTTTGGCTGTTTYGCAGACAGAGAGCTGCAGATTCAGAGCTTCTAGGGATAAAGTCGGAACGAGCCCTGGGTGAGCGAAGCTCCTGGCTCAGGAGCAGCAGGAAGGGCTGTAGCGAAGCCGGTGGCTGAGATCCCAGTTTTGTCTCATGGTGCTGGATGGCTCCAGGGAAATCTTTGGAGTAAAGCCTGCAGAGCTGCTCACAGCCTTAACCCAATGACAGCCATCTACCTCTCCAAGCTTTTTCCTTTAAGCCCTTTGAAAGCAGTAGCAGAGATGTCTTTTTATTTCTATGGGTGGTGTTGTAGGCGTTGGTTCTGGCACATAGAAAGAAAAGCATCTTCTAGCAGTTGCAACTGCCAGAGCTTGGTAGTGTGACCTTGTGGGTTCTCCTGGCTCCGCGCTGGATGTCCCATCTAGCTGGAACTGTTTATACTCTTTCCTAGACTAAATATGACCGCAGGGTTCCCCACAAGTGCATCCAAACCCCGTGTCCGTGTGATATAAGAGCTCATATATTAACATGTTTCACTAGTTTGAGCTTGCTTCAAAAGCCTCGATGGGCATTGAAGACGTCTCCCATCACCACAGGGTAGGGTAAAGCAGGTGCTGCAGGGGGAGAGCTCMGATATTCAAACAGAAACGGGATAATGTGCCCAATTTTAGATGCAGGATTTATGTTGGGTCACCTGAGAGCACCCAGGTCAGGCGCTTAACGCTCCTAGCCCCAGGCTTGGTGAGCTGAGCTGTAAAAGGGAGGAGCTGATAAGCTCCTCCAAGGGCTCMAGTTAATGCTTGCAAAGTATTTGCAGGTCCTTGAGTAAAAGGAGTTAAGTCTTTGTCTTGCAAATGTTAGAGCAGATCCTGGCAGCGATAGAGATATAYGTGTGCCCGAGTGGAGCCTGAGGCAATGACAAGTGGCACTTTGCAACCCCCGGGGGCAACTGCCTGGAAAACATGCACAAAATGCTCCCCTGCAAAGGACACCTCTCCCAGTGCTTCTCATCTGTGCTGGCAAGGAGCAGATGCTAATTGTGTTGCCAAAAGATCTGCTGTAATTGCTGTGATTTCTAATTGGAGGCAGGTCCTGATATCACTGCACGTGGAGATAAAGCCTGCTGAAACCTCCTTGCCTTTGGGGTAAATATAAGAGACAGTAAACGTTCCTTTTGGGAGGGCTGAAACAATACCAGTTTCCGGGGTGGAGGAGGCCAGGTGTGTGCAGGGAGCCTCTGGGCAGGGCTGTCACAATTCTGCTCCTCCAGGAGATGATTTGGGGCCGAGGTATTCCTAGGATGYGGCTTAGAGTTGTGAGCAGAGGACTTGCTGCATGCAAGGAAACGGGACTAGTGTTCAGACCCCGTAAACAGACAGTGAGGAGGTGGTGAGTGATGCTTTCCTCGAGGGAGCCTGAGACAATATTACAAAAACTCTTTGCCTTTGTGCTTTTGTTTCCCAGGTGCAGAGGAGGCGGCCTCAGGTTCCCGTCGTGGTGCTCTTTCCTCGCCTCCTCGGCCAACCGCTGCTTTCGTTGCACTTTCCCCTGTGCGTCCCTGATGCCCGAAGCAGCGTCGCAGGGAAATGTGCAGCGTTGCCGTTTCATTCATGCTGCCCAAAACTGTTTCCCTCAGCACTGGTCTGCGAGCGATAAGCGGCTGGGGTAAAAGCACTGCGAAGGCAGCGGTCCCGCTTTGCTCACGACAAGGCTTGAGTGCTTTAAGAAACTGCTTTTTAGGTTTCAGCCTCGTTGAGTCTTGCACTTCTGTTCCGGGAGCTTTCGGGGAAAAAAATGCAAAATGCCAAATTGACTGCAAGAGATCCCAGGTTTAAAACTCCCCCATGTATTTGCTCATTCCTTCCGCAGGTCCGACCTCCATCCTGACCTGCCTGGTCGCTCTGCGAGTCGCCAGCCGGCAAGCGGCTCGTTTCTCCTCCGGCTCCTTCGGAAGCYGCCCGCAGCCCTTCGGGTGCCCGTTCAGAAGCGGCCTCGCGCCGCCTGGGCRCCAGCCCCGGAACCGACGTCTTTTATGGTATCCACCAGCGCGTCGCTGCTCAGTTAACCCTACCTGGCGTCAAGCTTGCATGCAGCTGGAGGAGTGCAGCAAGTACAAGGAGGGGGTCACAGCCGTTGTCCGTAACCACCTGCATGCCCCATGCCTGGGGTTGCAGGTGACACCCTCTCAGGTGTCACACTTTGCAATGTCCCTGTAGGAATTTGCTGCTAAAAGGAGGCTGCTCCCATCATTTTCCCGGACCTCCTCCCTGCTTATCCCAAGTGCTCTTTGTGGCTCTGATGAGCTGTTAATTTGCCCCAGTTCATGGTAAACCTGCCCCTTCGCCAGCTATTTGGGACCCGATTGCCCATCTTGGATTAAGATCCCGCTGGTGAAGCAGAGCTTTGGGCTGCAGAGGGTGAGCGTGGGCTGAGCACTGCGTGGAGGAAGCCGAGCRAGCAAGCGAGCACTTCCTGGGCACCAGTCCTGCCGTATTAAAGCAAGGAAATTGCCTGCTATTTATAGTCAGCTTTGCTTCCTGACATGTGTATGCTCGGTAATTATAAATGAAGGCAAGTGCATCTCTAGCATCACCATCTCACCCGATGGATGTGTTGGCAGATGCTTGCATAGAATGGGGACTGATGTGCCCATCCTCCAGACCACTGTCTCGTCAGGACTGTTGGCATAGCTGCAAATCCCGAATCGGCAGCAGAGCGGATCTCCAGGTCCTTCCTTGGAGTCACTTCTGCATCTCCTGACTGTTTCCCGTGTGCAATGATCACGGCTTTCGGATTTCGACTGCTTCCCTTTTGGTGTTGTTGCTGCAAGCCTTTGACTCGGGCTGATCTGTAGGATGGGGTGCAAAGGGCTCCTGGTCTCAGCAGTGCTTGGTGGCACTGCCAGAAGGGCTTCACTGGTCAAACCAGCCTTCTTCCCACTGGGATCCCTTAGCTTGCTCCGCAGGGACTTGTTTGCAGCCACTGTCAAGGTGTGCTCCACGTGTCCTGTGCTCGCTCATGCCCGCTGCACGTCTCTTCTTCTGCCCTGGTGCATTTTGCTCCCATCTGCACCAGCGTTTTTCCCTCTCTGGCTGGGATATACTAGAAAGGYGGCCAGGCTGATAAGAGTGATGCTGAGCAACCCAGCAACACGCCGGGCAGACTCCTTGGCACCAGGTATGCTRCTGTCTCCGCTTTGGTGGTGACAAGCGTGCGGTTGAGTCTCGCAGGTCTCGTGCTCTTGCCCCAGCCAGCAGCCATGGTGGATAGGGTAAAATTTGTTCCTAGCAATAACTGAGCTTCATTAGGAGCTTGACTGCCCTGGGGCTGCTCAGTGCCGAGCATGGGCGCTCATTCTCTGTCTGGAGTCATGCAGGGGCTGAAGCTCCCCTTGGGCTGCCGGTGTTACAGGGCAAAACATGAAGGTCCTGCCCAGCTCTGGAGATGTTCCGGAGTCCTTAGGTGAAGGGGTGGGATGCCCAGAGGTACCCAGCTGGCTCAGGGAAACCTTTCCTGCAGCAGAAGATGGGCCAAGAGACACAGACAGGCAGAAGGTTCCAAACGCAAGTGGTTTTTTCATCACATCTTTACCCAAATCTATTCTGCCAGATTGTGACTGGGACTCATTTCCATGCTGGCTGCATTCTGGAAACGTTGGCTTTGTATCTCACTTTTCAAGCTGGCTGCAGAGAGAACAGGGTAAAGGATACAAAACCAGCAGAAAGCCTTAAAACCAGCCAAAAAAAAAAAAAAAAAAGGGATTAAAAAGCAACTTTTAGGCCTGTAGTCATTGCAGTTAAGATAGGACAAAGCTGCATCTGTTCCTGATCCCAGACTGGGATCAGGAGGTAGTAGGGAAAGAGAGGCGGACTCTGCCATTGAGTGCTAAGATCGGGCGTGTCTGAGTGCAGTTGCAAAGGGGGCAGATACGGTGCTTGGAATGGGAACCTGGGGCTCAGGGGAGCACTACAAGCCCCCGTGCCCATCACCCGCACGTCCTCGTGAAATGGGAAGTCCTGGTCTTCGGCAGGGTGAGCGTTTGGCTCTGTTCCCCGTCGTGGTTCATTCACGCACGGCCCTGTGCACTGCAGGTACCTGGGTGATGATCACGGCTCGAGCGCCTTTGCCCCCGCAGGCAATGGGTCGCTTGGGTGCAAAGTCAATATTTGCTCTTGGCGGTTGCTTGCACGGGGCGGCACTAAAATTAACAAAAGCGGAACGAGGCTGTCACTTCGTCCTTTTGTTGTGCTGGTTGTTAACAGCAGAAAAGGAGAAAATAAAAGACATTTTTATTGGGTGGGTCCTGGACATGCTTTGGCAAAAGCCGSTGTGGTCACTGGCTCCCCACGTGGAGCTGCTTGATGATCTCCAAGGGCAGCCGGGATTCCTGGGAGCCGGCTTCATCCGTCATGGGCCAAACAGGATTGCGGGCCCTGAGGAAGTGAAAGGAAATTAGCAGGGCTGGGCCTGGAGGTGGCTTCCRTCGGCTCCTGGAAGGCCACCTGGGCTGGGGTCTTCCTCGCTCTCTGCAACCCCAACGACATCCACAGCTGAGACATCACAGCTGGAAGAAGCGGCAGGTCCGTCCGTTCCCCTGGGTGAATTGTGTCCGAGGGCAGGTTTGAGTCCAGCTCCACAAGTCCTTGACTTAAATTTGTCTTTGGTGTGTCATTCTGGAGCTCAAAGATCTCAAAAAGGTGCCAACCTCACCACAGAAGCTGAACTCAGCTCTGCGGTTGTTATGGCCTCCATCTTCCTCCTCATTACCCAACTTGGGCTTTAACTTCCTGGGAAACTTCCTCTTCCCTCAGAACATCTATGAGAGCCGGATTGCTGCAGGTAGAGGGATCCTGGCCCTGGTCGTGGTCCTCACATCCCTCTTCATCCTCCGTCGTGGGAGGAGACCTGGTCCAGGCCATGCAGCGCTTCCTGGAGCGGGACAGAGCTCACTGCTGGCATCTCTGCGCCATCCCAGAGCCCGACCGCCGCAGGACGTGGGAACCGGTGGCTTCCCTGCGGTTTAGAAACTGGAAATAAGAAGCGAAGTGCTTGGGAGGCTGCGTCTCGAAATAGGGAAGGTGGAGGAGGAGCGAAGAGGAACCAAAACCGACCCGCGGCGGAAGGCTCGGAGGGCGCGAGGAGAAGTGAAAGCGGCTGTGACTGCCGCGCGCCCCGCGCGGGGACCCGGCACGGCGCTTCGCTCCTCTCACTTCCCCGTCTGGGCAGGCGCTCTTGGCCCTTTTTTTTTTGCCCCGTTTCTGCTCCTAAATTCCTCCCGGGGCTGGGTGGGGTTAGTGGCGTGGGATCTCGTTCCCGGTGTGGGCTCTGGCCGAGGTGAGTGCATGGAAATGGGAGGCTCTGCTGGGTCCYTGGCCTCGCTTGTCCCCTCTCCTGGAGGACGGGGACAGCCACGCAGTAAGTTGCACAGATTTTTTTTTTAATGCACCTCCTCCTGCGGGTTTGGCCTCTAAGCAGGGCCGTATTTTAATCTCTTCAACAGACTTCATCTCACGCTATTCCTTCCCAAATATTTCGTGTGCGACTGGAGGGCTGGGAGCGGGCCAGCCAGGAGGCGCCCGGCCAAGCAAGCCGAGGGTGGCGAGGCCCTTTCAGCCTCCTGTTTGCTTTGGTAGCTGCCCCTGTTTGCCTCCAGCGCCTCAATAAAACCCGTTTGTGTTGGCAGATTGGATGCTGTGGCCACCCTGGTAGGGGTTGAAAGCACTTCCAGTGTGAAGCCGAGTGAGTGTTTTCATTCTTAGGGAAAAAAAAAAGAAAAAAAGGAAAGAAAAGAAGATGGGGATGGCCAAAACGCGAGGTGCTGACTGCGTGGAGAGCCCCTGGCATTGAGATSATGTGGAAAATTAAGCACTCTGCCATGAAAAACAGTCTGCAGCCTTCCTGCGCGCGGAGCCTCTGGATGAGGTGGTTATTCCTGTGTCCCCGGCCTGCTCCAGATGCTGCTTGGGTCTGGCCCCCGGCTCCCGTGGTCGCCTCTGCCCCCCGGCAGAGCCCCCATGCTCTGGTGAAGCCTCGTTAGCAAAACCTAAGCAAAATAACACGGCCGTGTGCTGGAGAGCGTGAGTGCGGCTTGTCCCTGACCTCGGCACTGTCATTTGACCTCCTCGTGCCCTGGGAGCCGCACGGTGTCCTCTGTGGGACCCGAGCGCGCGCTCGGAGCTAAGCCTGGGATTAGAGGTTGGATGGGATGAGTCAGGCGCTTCCCTGAATCAGCAGTGGGGCTGGCGACGTGCTGGGAAGAGCAGGAGAAAGCGAGGGATCTGCAGCCTCAAAGGGAGCTTTATTCTCCTCAATGGGAGCAGGAGCACGTGGTCAAACGCTGAAAGGGGTGGGATGGGGCGGGATGCAAAGGGCAGCACTGGTTCCATCCCGTGTGCCAACACCAAGCCTTAGGGGGCCAAAAGCAGAGCCCCTGCTAACCTAGGGAGGCATCTAGGCTTGGCTTAGGAGATAGGGCATGTTCAAGTGGGCGTGAGTGGAGTATCCGTCTTCCCAGGCTTCCCATTAACACCCTTGAGGACAAGTATGGGCAGAGCTGGAGGTTGTGGCTCGCTGGACACGTGATGGGCAAGCCGTGCCTGGGGGTGACTTGAGTTGTGCCTTGCCCTTCGCGTCGGCCACGTGAGCTCCCGAGGGCGGGTGTCCTATAGCCGGGCACAACAAAGTGGGGGAGTTTGTTCCACCTCTGGGAGACAAAGAGAGTCCCGGTAAAGTCTGGGATGAGATGGGATAAGCGGTAGCCAGCCCTGGAGAAGGGAGCCTGCTCCCTCCCCTCTAGCTGTATGGGCAGGACCCAAGAAATCCCGTTATCTTTCCACAGAAAGGCACCGTCCTGGCCAAGGTGGGTGTAGCTCGTGGTGTCGTCGTACTCGCTGGCGAGTCCGTGTTGGAAGAGCCAAGAGATGCTGAGACTGCTGCCTCGTAGCGGGACAGGGCAGGAGGAGGAAACAACTCTGACCATTAAAATGGAGCTCGTGACACTTAGGCGGCCTTTAGAACCGGTCTTCGCTACCCCCTGYAATGGCGTCTCTTAATGCCGGGTTGGGCACTGGCGGCGCTTCTGATCCCGCTTCTTGCTGAGCCCGGGCGTTTTGGGGCTTCCTCCTGGAGAGGAGCCTGGTTAGGTGGGGACGGATGAGGTGCGGGTGACTCCGTGTCATAAAAGCACCAAAGAGCCCTCGTCAGAACGGGCCGCCTTGTTTTCCCCCAGCCGTGTGCCCGCYGGCGGATGGTGGCCCTGGTGACAGCGCAGCGGCGGCTGAATCACAGCCCGGCCCCACGAGGGCCCCGGGAAAGGCACGACGGGCATCACGCGGCGACTTGCCGCCCCAAGCGAGCGGCTCGGGGTGACTCCCGCAGCGGGGAAYTGCTGAGATAGGGAGGCGGCGCCTCATGTGGCAATGGCTGTCGTGGGGCCTCGGCCAGCCCCTGTGCGGGAGCTTTGAGGAACTACCCAAGGCGCGGAGGGAACCTCAAAGGCAGCAGGAGCGGCAGGAAGCCGCCAGGCAGGTTCGCAGGGCGCGAAGCGAACCGCGCGGAGCGGAGCGCCCGGCACCGTCCTGCAGAGACCTGCCCCTTCCCTTGGGAGCACCAGCGTGTGCCGTTCCATCTCGTGCTTCCCGGGGACTCCGGGGCTTCAGGAGCCACTTGTCRAATCCCTCTCCCAGACTCCTGAGCCCTCCCAAGCTCTGTCTCTCTCCCACATGCCCCTGCACCCCTCAGTTTTAAGCCTCCTCCAGGCCTTTGGAGCTGTGCTTGTACCCGCCAAGGGCCGGTCCTGCTGTGAGAGGAGCCTCGTCGTCCTTGTGGAAGTTCACGCCGAGCTCTCCCCCCCTGCAACGGCTTGAGTCTGTTCCAAGCCTTGCTTTTTCCCATCCATGCCTAGTGCTGCCGAGTTAACTCCAGAATATTGACCTTTATGCTGCTTTTCCCATAGGCCAGTCCTAAATCCCTTTAAATTACCTATCCGCCCTCTTCCATGGGCAAGGAAACGGAG
Organism: Eudromia elegans; assembly: GCA_003342815.1. NCBI lineage: Eukaryota > Metazoa > Chordata > Aves > Tinamiformes > Tinamidae > Eudromia > Eudromia elegans. The sequence continues at coordinate 1,542,356 of PTEX01000176.1, read as the reverse complement.
AGACSCACAAAGGAAGGGGGGTCACCCCATGAGCCTGGGATTGAACCTGCAGCTACCCCAGGAGTCCGGGGCCTGCTCCGAGTCCCCGCCCTCGTCGCAGGGAAGGGGGCAGCGTTTTTTGAACGCCCAAAAAAACCCTTCAGCCACTCCCTGAAACTCGCCGCTTTCATCCCGAAAGGGCTCCTTGGCCGCGGCAGCCGGCGGAGAGCTCGGCAGCGTCATCGGGTCAGATGCTCTGGAGCTCTTCCAGGCCCGGACGGTGTTTAAATAGAAAGGTTATGTACCTGGGAGATTTATTTCATCTTTTAATTGGCTGTTTGTTTACACGACTCGGGAGCACTTTGCTCGTGTTTGCTTTGCTGGCTCCGTCAGCCGCTGACGATCCCGGACGGATGCATTCCGGGCAGGCCCGCGTGCCGGCCGAGGCGGCTCGGCAGCTCCTCGGCTTCCTCGCGGGAGCCCGGCGCTTCCAGCCAGCCCTTCCCAAGCCGTGGCGAGCCCGGCTTTGCCCCCGGCATGTGACGTTGGCTCTTGGTGGGCATGACCGCAGGGAGGGATGGAGGGAGCGAGGCTCCTCCTGGCTCGCTGGCTACCYGGGGCTTTCAGGGAGCCAACCCTGGAAGGAAGGAGTGGGGAATGGCACCAAGCCAGCAGCATCACTGTTCATCCCAGGCTCGGGAAGGTCCCAAATGGGGTCCTTCACCCCAAGATCTCCGCATCCACTTTGTTTTTTATGTGGAGCGTGTTACAGAATAAGAACCCAGGGCTCGAGGTTACGGGTAGGTTTGTCTGGCTGAAGTAACAAGCCCGAGTTCCTTATCCCGGTCTCCTCTTCGGGCAGGTCAACAGGAACTGACGGCTCCGGGAGCAGGATGAGCCCAGCTGCAGATGCCAAGGAGATGGAGCCCGTCCCTTGGGCTGGGCTTCATCGTTCCTTCTTGCTCCTTATGCTCCCTTCCCCTCCTCTTCCCAAGCACCGCAGAAGAAGCAAAACACCCGCATGCTTGTGGGGTTCAGGGTTTCTGTTTTGTTTTGCTTTCTSCAAGCGTGTGACAAGCGCTCAGTTCTCCCGCCCGATTGCAGAAACAGCTTTGGAGCAAAGCCAGTTTCCCCCCACGGAAGTTCTAGATTAAAAGAGGATTTGAAACTCCCTTGCTGAGTGCCAAGATTCTCTCCTAACCCCCTTTTCCATTTGCATTTGTTTGTTTTACTCTTGCTTTCCATAGAGAAGCCTGCGAGTTGTCCTAGGGCAGGAAGTGCAAATCAAGCGCCWGGGCCGGGCAGCCCTCACGGTTCAGCCGCCCTGGGTGGGAGATCGTGGCCCGGCTCCTGCCCAGCGAGGGCTTTTCCGYGTTGCTCTTTCCCTTCCAGGGAGCCGCAGGACGGGCCCTTTGGCGCCGAGCGCCTCGGTGGCAGCCACGGGGTTGGAGCGCTCCGTGCACGCCGYGTCCCGGGGCTTTCGGCAGCGCGGGTGTCTGCTGGCAGATGGTTCCCGAGCTCCCCGCGATCAGGAGCAGGTCAGCGGGGTGAGTTCTGAGCAAGCGGCGTCGCAGGCGACGGGGGAAAGGGGCGCAGATGAGGCTGACGCCCGAGATAAGCTGGCATGGAGCAAAGCGCCCGGAAATCAGGGAGGCGAAGGTGAGCGTTCCCAAAGGCTTGCTCCAAAAAACAGTGCTGAGGCTCACGCGTGGTGCAGGGGGTCTGCRGGAGCCTTGTGGTCCTGCCAGTCTCGGGAGATGGGCACTCGGAGGCCGCGTTCCCATCGGATCGGCTTGTCGGGTCCTCCACCGGCTTCTTTGGGCGCYGGCAACAGCCTCCGTGTGTGTTTGGGAGGAGCTGGCGGGGGTCACTGCGGGAACGCGCGGTTTTCTCTTCCCTCCCTCCGTGCCTGGGGGGTGGCTGATKTGTTAACGGCTGATTTGCGCAATCGGGTCCTTTCACAATCGCTGCTCCCTGCAGACAACGGCGGGTGAAGGCGCGTTGCCCAACGGGCCAAATCAGAGAGCGGCCCGGCTCCRCCGGCCCGGATAACCCTGCTCTGCCCTCCTTGCATTAATAGTGATAATCAAAACCGTGTTGGCCACTACTGATTTATCGTCCCTGAGTCTTTGTCTCCGGGACTGCTTTTCTCTGTGGGCACCGCGATGTGTTTCCCRGTGATCTCCTGGCCGCTTTCCCAGGACACTGGGCTCCCATGGATTCTGGCAGGGATGAACGATGCCRGGCGGTGCTGAAGGCCAGGCACGGTCTTGTTCGGCGTGGAGGCCGCGTGTCCCCAAGCTTTGCTCGTACGGGCAGGTGACACACGTTGGCCTTGGGCATCCTGCGCGGCCCGCGCGYGTTCCCTCGAAGGCAAAGCCAGCCGGGCGGGCGAGCCCAGCCCCGGGCCGCGCGGTGACCCGCTTGACTTCGCGAAGACGGGGGAGGCGTSTGAGCACCTCGAGAGCAAGGAGGAGGTCGGCCTGGGCTCCCAGGAAGCCTCCGAGGTGTCGCTGCTCCGAGGCGCGGCAGGAGCCCTGGAGGCTCTGGGGAATTCTGCCTCTCGCCACAGGGGCTTCGGAAACTCGGCCAGCGAGGCTCTGCCCTGCCCGGATGAGTGAGGCAGAGGGTTTTCTGTGAAAACAAACCCAAACAATTAAAATCCCTGTTGCTTGACGGGCTTGTCGCCGGGCTGAACTCCAGCCAGGGCAGACATCTGGGGACCAGAGAATCCCTCRGTCCGGCAGCCGGGCTCGGCACTGGGTTTAGCCCATTTGGATGAAAGTGGGGATGGGAAGCCAGGCAGAGCCTCGTACCAGGCGATATCCAAGATGGATTTTGCCCCTCCCTTATTCCAAGGTGAAAAAATCCTTAATAAAATCATGCCTACCCTGAGGTGAAAGCCCCGTGGAGACCAAGGGGAGCCAGAGCCGTTTCTCACTGCCCTAAGGTGGGCACTGCAGCTGGGAATCGCCCTGGGGAGCTGCTGTCTCTGCCCTGCTCCTCCCCTGGCTCTGGGCCGGGAATCAGTGCCGGGAAGTTGTTAGTGTCTTCCCCCACCCCGAACGCGGGAAGCACCGGCCGCGAGGGAAGTCTCGCCGCGAGGATCCCGCTTTCGTAATCGCCAACCGCGGCGCTTATAAAAAACAAAGAGAGACGAAAAGCACCCAGAAAAGGAGAGGTCTAACCAAAAGGAATAAAGTAAAATAAAATAAAATAAAGTAAAATAAAATAAAGTAAAATAAAGTAAA
>PTEX01000176.1:1513742-1527340 GCA_003342815.1 Eudromia elegans | reverse complement strand
AGCGACGAGCCGCCTCTGCCCAGCGCCTACGTGAGRCCGCCAGCGCCCGGGGGCTGCTCGGCGGGCGCCTCAGAGGGCCCCGAGCCCCGGCGGCCCCTGCCCGGCTTCGCCTTCGCGCCCCCCAGCGAAGGGCACGGGGCCCCGGACAAGGCGGCCAGCGCCTTCCAGCCCGTCGGCGCCCCGGACAAGGTGCCCCGCGGTGCCAAGAGGCTCCTGGAGACGTTCGCACCGGTGGAGTCGCCCTACGGCTTGTGGAGCGCCGCGTCGGAGCGGGAGCTGCCGCCCCCGGAGACGAGGAGGGCTGGCCTGGCCCCCACCGGCGAGAGCAACCGTGGGGCTCCCGGTGTCCCCCCGCCAGCTCCGATGCCCACAGCCAGCAGCCCCGTGCGCCACGTGGGCAGCGGAGAGGCCCCCGGAGCCAGGGAGGCAGCCGGGGAGCTGGGAGCCTCTCCCGAGCCGCCCTCTCCGGAGGGCAGGCGGAGAGACCAGCAGGGCGAGACGGGCCCCTCGTCGCCACCCATGCCCGTTATCAACAACGTCTTCAGCCTGGCCCCRTATCGAGAGTACCTGGAGGGGCCCGCCGAGGTGCCCGTGGGCACAGAGCACGGTCCCCGCTGCAGCGCGGGGGGCAGCCCGGGACGCAGGGACTCGTGTGGGGCTCCGCCTGTGCCCGCCGGGTGTCCCGCAGGGAGCRGCGCGGCCCTGCCAGGTGAAGGGGGACCGTGTTCCCAAAGGGCCCCCCCGGGCCACAACGTGACGCTCCTGCCCCGTGGCCGCTTGGTTGGGAGGGGCCCCTCACCGCAGGACGGCAGCACCGGGCCGGCGGTGCCCGGCGAGGTTGTCCTGGACCTTAGCTTGAAAAGGAGGCTGGTGCGAGCGGGGCAGCCCCCGGGCCCTGCCGGCCTCGTCAACGGCACCTCCGAAGGGGAGGGCGCAGCCGGGCGCCAAGAGGAGGCACCCAGGCCGGCGGAGGCGGGCGAGGGCGCCAAGGCTCAGCCGCTGCCGCTGCTGGTGGAGGTCGGCCCCGGGGACAAGAGCAACTTCCAGAGCTCGGCCACCTTCATGTTCAAGAAGTACAAGATCCTGAAGTGCCTCCCGCCTGGCGCCGTGCGCCCCGTGGCCGGAACCACCGCGGCCGCTCCGTCGGGCCCGTGCGCGTCCCCTCGTCCCCGCGCCGAGCCCCGGCCCAGCAGCTCCATCCTGCGGGTCGCCTGCCTTGACCTGCAGCTCGCCGCCACCTCCCAGCCGCTGCTGCCTGCCCCCCCAGAGGCGCCGCGCGTGCCCGGCGAGGACAACGTCTCGGTGCCCGGCCACGGTGACGCCCCCGGCCAGCAGAGCTCGGCCAGCCAGTATTTCACTGCCTTGCACGCGTCCCTCTGCAACGTCATCTCGTGTTCCGTGTCCGGCTCCTCCCCGGAGCTGCTCCAGGAGTGGCTGAGGAGGACGCAGCCCGAGGAGGAGCTCCGAGAGATGCCCAAATCTCCCCCCAAACCCAAGAACGGGCCGAGGCTTCCCGAGCCCCACAAGGCCACCAAAGGCAAGGAGATCTGGCTGGCCTTCAAGGACGTGGCTGCTCTCCTCAGCAAGCTGCTCTCTCAGCTGGAGACCTTCATGTTCACTCGCAAGTGCCCCTTCCCCCACGTGGTGCGGGCAGGTGCCATCTTCATCCCCATCCACGTGGTGAAGGAGAAGCTCTTCCCCAAGCTCCCGGGGCCTTCGGTGGACCAAGTGTTGCAGGAGCACAAGGTGGAGTTGCGCCCCACCACCCTGTCGGAAGAGAAGCTTCTGAGGGAGCTGGAGCTCAAGAGCTGCACGTCCCGCATGCTGAAGCTCCTGGCTCTCAAGCAGCTCCCCGACATCTACCCAGACCTGCTGAACCTCCACTGGCATGACTCCGTCAAGCAACACCTTGGTAGGTAGCCCGGCTTCTCCTCAAGTGCCTCCCCAACCCTGAGGTCGTGCTGTTGTGGGGATGCTACCACTGCCCRGGAGAGGCAGCAACCCACTGCCAAAACCCAGCGTCGCCCATGGGGAGCTGGTGACCAGAGACACCCAAAATAGCGCCCGTAGTCCGAGCAAGGGGTCAGTAATGACATAAATCCGGCGCTTGGTTCTTCCYTTCCCCACTGCTGCTCAGTAGCTGACCGAGCTGAAGCAGTTGGAGACGTTTCCTTTCCAAGAGGTCCCACTGCCCCAGTCCCGCTCTGACTCACTCCGTGTCACAGCCCGGTCTTTGTAACCCCCTTCTGCATTTCCATGGAAAAGAGGCGAACGTGCAGTTCCCAAGCTGGGAAATTTCTTCCATGTGTCGGGCAGCCGCTGCCGCTGGCCTGGGCTGGAGCAGGCTGGAGCCTGCTGCTCCTCATGGGCCATGACGGCAGGCAAAGCCGAGCAAGTTATCATGGAGCAAAGGATGTTTTTTGGGCTGGTTTTTTTTCCTTTTCATACTGAAATAGGCCTCCACATKGTAAGGATGCTGCCAAAAAACCCACCCCCAAGGTTTTAGGTGATCTCCCAGGTGCTTTCATCTGGCTACCAGATGCCCTAGCAGACCTGCTGGAAAGGACCGGGCACCCAAGCCCGGCCGAGGGCCCTGGGCAGGCGCTCCAGAACCACGAGGGCTGCCAAGTCCCTGGTTGCTTTTGGGAATGCTGCCGCCTCGGAGGCAGAAGCCCCGGGGCAGGGGGGTACTTGGTGAACACGCCGGGGACTCAGGACAGCCGCCAGTAACTGCCTTTCTTGCAGGTTCAGGCCCGCAGGCTGACCAGCACGCCTCCAAGTAGGTAACTGTTCTCCACGCCTCCAAAAAGGTCTTTGTGTCTGTGCACGKGGCGGGAGCGCGTGGGGCCTCGCTAGGGTCCATGCGGCTCCTTGCACRGGGCGCTGGGGCTGCTGCCCTCCTCCTCCTGCCGGCCGCTGGGGTCTCCGAGGGAGCTGGGAGGACCCGTGTCCTGCCACCCCACCCCGGTGATCCCTACGGAGCAGCAGCATCCTCCCCTAGGCCGGCGTCGCGGGGTGCTTGCCACGGGGCCGAGGGGACACGTGGCTGCGCAGAACGGATGTCCCCAAGCTCACGCTCTCTCCTCCCTTAGGTAGGGCGGACACAGAGGCGCCGGGAGCCCATGGAAGAGCAGCGGCTGCGGGTGGCACCAGGGAAAAAGGAGGTGCCGGGCACCACGGCATGTGTCGCTTGTGTCCCCGGGCGCAGGAGGAAGGAAGGAGCTGCCCGTGGCCTGCGGAGAGGGGGCTTCCTCATCACAGATCCCGAGACCGCTCTCAGGGAGCCCCCAGGAAGAGCCTCGCCTGGTGCCTGGGGGCAGCACGGGAAGGGGCAGCGCGTCCCGTGCGCTCGACCCCGACGCCGGCCCCGTAACGCTGCCGCTGCCCGGGCACCGCGGAGCCGGGCACCGCGCGCAGGGTCAGCGGGGRCGGCTGCCCCCACTCCCAGGGCTGACAGTCTTTGTTGTTTTAAATGAAGACATTTTAGAAATGTTACGGAATTGCCTTTATAAGGAGCTGCTGCCTTCAGGTTACGTCTTTTTTTTTTTAATAGTAATTTATACTTGTCTTTTTTGTTTCGTTTATTTAAACTTATGGCTTCACCGTTTTGCTGCGCTGCACCAAGGCGGAGCGGGAGACGCTGTTCTGCTCGGGAGGTTCAGCCCTGCACCCTGCCCGAAAGAGGCGTTTGCTTACAAAATTCGGCGAGAAGGGCAAAAGTTTTGAACGAAAGGGTTTAAAGACCGAGCCCCCAGCCCTCCTACATAGTCTGGGTGTTCTGGAGAAGCCGTAAGAGGCGCCTCGTTGGCGGTGCTCCTTTGKACTTGAGGAAGCAGCAGCAAGCGGCGAGGGGACCCGTCCCGCGTSCCCGCGTGCCGCCCAGGGGCAGCGGACGCGCTCGCGCTGGTGCCGTCGGCCGCAGCCGCCCGACAGGCTCGGCACTCAGGGGTTTCCAGCGGTGGCAGGCCGTGGAGGAACAAAGTTAAGGTGATTGTTTGTTCTTCTTCACTACAGGAAGTATTTATTTTAAGCTAAGAAAATGAAAACCCACCCAACCAACGCCCTCCAAACCGTACCGTAGACTCCGTCTTAGCCAACTTTTGTACTTTCCAACCCGGGGAGGCCGCTGCCTTGTTTAGCACAGGGGCCTTCKCGCTTCCCGGTGGGATGTGCCGAGCATGGAGGTGCCCGGGAAGCCAGGAGGCTCCGCTCTTCCCGCGCGCTCCCGCCCCACGGCGCCTCCGGGTCGTGTCGTACAGCGGCTCGGAAAGAYGCGTTTGTTAATAGGGATTGTGATTTTTAATTCCCCCCCAAGGAAGTTCCTTCACTTTATTTAAATGTTTTGTAAGAATACGAGTTTTGAAAGGTGCCTCAATTAATTAAAGTGGTTTTTGCCTCCTTTTGGAACACCTGGCTCCAGGCTCTGCTTCCAGCGTGGCCGGGGGGGAAGGACCGGGATGGAGCCGGGGGTCTGTCCATCACCCCAGCTGGGTGGCATCGGTGCTCGGTGACTGCCACGGTCGGCGTCAGCCCCTCACAAATCACCAAGGGCAGATTTGGGGCGGGAAAACCCCATGCTTGGGACGACCTCCCTGCTCCAAGCTGCATCCCAAGTGATCCCAAGTGCATCCCAAGGGTAACATTTCCCTTCCTTCCCATCACAACAGGGTCTCATAGGGACAAATACCACACTTGGGAGCACAGCCATGGTGCATTGGGTACAGTGGTTGGGGGACAGGGAAAACCAAGGCTTAATGAGGAGCAGAGGGAAGTGGGGGCCCCCAGGCAGCCGTGATGGGAACAGGCATCACCTGGAGAGGTGGGAATGGGTGGGGGGCTAACGGGGCTCAGCTGGGACCCAGCCTGCCTGGCCAGGGTGGGAAGGAAGATAAAAGCCCAGGGCTGGGCTGGGGGCTTGTGCTCTTTCCTCTGCTTTGGTGCTGCCAGGTAGGGGTGGCTGGTGGGCTTTGGGTGGTGCATTTTGTGCCCCTTGTGTTGCTGGGGTGCAGGAGGAGCTGTGAGGAAGCTGCCCTTGTGCTGGGGYGCAGGCTGGAGGGAGGGGAAGGGGTGACCTGGTGGTGGTGACATTTCTTGCTTTCCTGCTGAGGCTCTTTGAGCAATGGTGGGTGCCCCATGTAGGGGGTGTCTGAGCCCAAGGCTGGTTTGGGGCCTCTGAAACAGGAGCTTCCTGGGAGGTGCTGAGACTTGCCCAAAGTGTTCCTGAGGTGGGAAGCTGTTACTTGGTGCAGCAGGAGCCCAGATGCACCCTGACATGGGTACACGTTTCCTCTGACTCCCCACTGCAGCAGCCAGACCCTCAGTAGGGTGTTTGGGACCCTCATGSRCCTGCTTTGGGGGTGCCAGAGGAGKGCAGGGGTGGCCAGGTTAGCAGGCATCCCCACATCTCAGTATGGGGCTCTTGACAGGACTCAATCTAAGGCTTCTCCTGCAACTCTCCACAGCTGAGCTCTTGCCATGGGATCCCGTAAGCTGAGCCGGGGCACGGGGCCACCTGACCCTGTGGATGTCAGCGCCCCGGGGCTGCAGATGCCACCGTGCAGCGCGAGGGGGGAGGACGTGCCCAGAGCTCTGTGTCCTGCCGCTTGTGCTGCTGCCAGGGGGCTGAGATGGGGGGCTCTCCTGGTGCTTGCTGTCTGCCTCTCCGTCACCGTGCTCCCCTATGGCATGGGCTCGCTGGCTGCCCTCTCCCAGACCCCTCCTGCCTCCCCTCATCTTCCTCCTGCTCAGCCAGGCTCCAAGGCCTACCAGAATGGTGCGAGTGACAACTTGGTGACGGTGTCTCTGGACCCACGTACCTTTCCAGCAATGCAGCAACCGGAGACAGCCCTGGTGGGCTCTGCAGGCACCTTCCCAGCAGGCGGAGGAGACTTGTACCCCAGTGTGGATGCTGAGAGCTGGGACCTGGGGACACTGACAGGGGACACTGCTGTTTTCCCAACACCTCAGACCTTCCTGGCACTGCAGCCTGGGGCCTTGGCAGGGGAAGCACAGGAGTCTGGCGTTGCAACCGTTGCTGTGATGCTCTCCAAAGCCCTGGAACGTGGTATGGAAATGCCTGCTAAGCTGTCTCCGGAAGTCCAGAGCAGCCCAGAGGTTGACCTCACCGGTGGGTTGCATCCTGGCTCTCACTCAGGGCATGGAGCTTCTTTGGGAAGTTTGCTTGGCAAGGGAGCAGGCCTGCACAGAGCCACGCAGCTGCCTGTGGTGGCCGTGGCTCCTGCCCACAGACATGAGCTCYGTTCATCCGTGGAGCCCATGAGAACAAGCTCAAGGTCTTCCCCTCTCTCGAACAGCAAGGTTGTCTCCAGCATCTCCACAGAACACATGTCTGAGTTCCCATCCAAGTCACAGAGCCAAAGGAGGAGGTCCTGGGGCACTCTCTGGCCTCTGAGGACACCTCGCCAGGAACCTGCTATGGTGGAGAGCWCCACAGCTGCCCTGGGCATGCAGCCCTGGGTCCCCACTCCCTCCAGGGCCTCCTTGGGGACCGAGGAGCAACCTGCTGTGAAGCCTAAGRAGGCCTGGGACCCACACCCTGCCGATGGCCTTCTGCACGGAGAAGCTGCTCTGATGGCAAACACTGTCCTGGTCAAGGCCACGAGAAATGGGTCCAGCCTTCTGGCTGCTGCCTCTGCGTCACCTCCCAGGGACACGTCAGCCACTCGTGGTGTCAAGCGCCAGCAAGCGCTGACTCCCCCGCACGCTACAGAAGAGCTCGGGGGACCTGCTGTCACTTTAGAGAAACGAGGCGATTTTTCTCCCCGCTCTGCAGAGCTGACTACGSCTACGTCTACTGATGGGCTTCCTTCCTCTAGCCTGGCAAGCAGCACCGGAGCTGCAAGTGATCCCACGGCTGCAGTGAGCTCGGCAGCCCTCAATGCTGTCTCGGAGTCCGGGGTCCTTAAAATCCCCTGTGAGGATGGAGCAGCGGCTCCCTGTTCTCTAGAAGCTGTAGATGTGACAGACTCAGCCTCCTCCCCGAGCCCACTTACTGAGATGCCTTCTCTGCACCCCAAGCTTTTCCCCACAGTCTCCCTTGYGACTGCTGGGACCCCAGAACAAGGCCGAGTTCCATACGTGGCCACGGAGGCGGCAGGGAGAAGCGTCCTGCCTGGAGAGGCAGGGGAAGTAAGTGGGAAGCCTGCAATGACTCCAGCAGATGCAGCTGCTGCTCCGTCAGGACCTCCAGAGGCCACCCAGGCTATTCAGAACTCTGCACCTCCTTCCAGCTTGAGACTCCCCACTCCAGCACATCAGCCTGAGACTGAGCCTGAAATTTGGAACAGCATCCCTGGTTTCTCACCTCTGTCCTATGAATCACCCTCTACCAGAGCTATGCATGGCCCTAAGTCCCTGCTAACCTCTTGGACCACGACTGCACCAACAGGACTCGTGCTTGGCACTCAGTCYATGCCCACTGCCCTGGCTGCTGCCTCACAGCACCCGTTCACAGCTGGAGAAGACCTTTCGGTGGCTGCCCAACCATCCCCTGCAGGGGRAAGCTTTGTGACAACTGCACCCCCAGCTGAGCCCAGGGCTACAGGCACGCGGAGCTCCCCTGGGGTGAAGCCCGCTGTGCCCCAGGCCCCCGCGCTGCCCTCTCCTGCACGGCCTCTCCCTGMGCACGCGCTGCCCTTGCGGTTCAGGCTCACGGGCGTTGCTTACACCGAGGCTCTGAGCAGCAAGTCTTCGGAGAGCTACGGGAAGCTGGAGAAGGAAGTGCTGCTGATGGTAAGCGTGGGCTGCCTCCTCCAGAGCTGCCCGGTGCCCCTTGCCCTGTCTGTAGGGGTGTCCCCTTTTAGATAAAGGGAGTGGGAACGAGAGGAAAAGGTACCCAACTATTCCTCATCCACCACAGTCACCCTAACATCAGGTCTTGCCACTCCTGCGGTGGCCAGCCAGGTCAAGCCAGGCTGACTTCCCTTCCCAGCTCTGTCTTTACTGTGTGCTTCCAAGACATCCCCTATACGTGCCTGCAAGWTCCTTGGCATTTCTCAACTAATGGMTATTTCTTCTAGCTGAACAAAACACTGTCCACCTATGAGAACTTCCTCCAAGCAAACATCCTCAGGTTTATGTGAGTACCCAGCTCAGCTCTGGGGTAACAGATGGAGATGGGTGGGTTTGGGTTGGAGGAAGGGCTTTCTCCAGCAGAATACTTGAGGGAGGGCGAACCGCTCTTGTGAGGGGCTCTGCTTCCTGTGCAGGGGATCCCTGGACAAAAGTGGACTTTGCTGAGGACACACATTTGTGCTAGGGTTTGTCAGCTCATGTCATCCTTAGGAATGGCTCTGTCRTCGTGCAAGGGGAGGCTCTCTTCCGGGGGGACAGTCCTGCTCCCACCAACTCTCACCTCATCCGTACGATCCTCACGGGAGTGAGCAGGGAGAGGGATGCCTTCAGCTGGCAGCTGGAGCCCCGGTCCATCCAGTCAGGTGGTAAGTCACGGTGYTCCTGCTGTAGCAGCACAGCTGCCATCAAGTCTGTTCCCTACAGGTCCCTCCAAGCTGAAGTCTGATCAGMTTGGACCTCAGTCTTCACTTAATCTTTTCTCTCCTGACTCATGCAAAACTGCTTAATACAAAGGATGCTGAAGACTACTTCTGCAGTAGTCATATCTATACGGTTCACTCTTTCTGCTAAACTCCTTGACTTCCCCTCCTTGATGCACTTGTGCTCAGAGRTAGCTGCACTTTGAAAACCCTCTTCACACAAGGATTAAGTATTGATCTGGCCCTAGCTGACTRCTGCTCTTAGCTTTTGGTGTGAGCTAGAGAACACCAGCTCGATGCTGCCTGGTATCTCCCAGGCAAGGGAGAGGAATGGGTGAGGATATGAGTCTCCCAAAATCTCTTAGGCTTCAGTCTAGAGAACCTGGACCCAGAGAAGTTGTCCATCTCTCTCACTGTTCTCCGGCTTGGCTCTGTTGCATCTGGTGGAATGAGCAGGACAGACCCTCTGGAGAGGCTCGTCAATGAGGTACGGCAGGTCTTGCCCTGCATRCTGAGATTGTCCCCCTACCCCTTGGTGTCCCTATGCTGAACTGGTATGAGGTGGTGAGGAGGGTGGCTGGCACCAAGGGGCTCCTGCAAGCAGAGAACACCTGCCTGTCTTACTAGTGATATTCCCATGTGGGCAAAGGGATGCTTTGTCCTTGGAGGCCTCCTAAAGGAAAGCACCCAGTACTGGAGAACAGGCAGTTGGYTGTGGGGACTGTTGGGCAGAAGTTCTGGGGGATCTTCCAGAGGCTGTTGCTGAGAACTTCACCCATTGGTAAAAGAACACGGGCTGACTACTCAGCTTTCCGTGAAGTAACAGAATGCCCACTGAAAGCAGAGGCAAGGTACGAGCTGTTGTCCCATCTTCCTACAGGTGATCCAGTCACTCCATGATCTATATGATGTGAAGAACTTCACTATTGACCAGTTCAGGTATGGAAGATGACTACTCCTCTCAAGTCCGTCATTAAAGTCTCACTCATTTAACCCAGTGCTGTACGAGGCACTTGACAGGCAATTAGTAATGCTGTGGAGGTGGGAAGGGTGAGGTTTTCCTGCCCTAGGAAGTCTGGGGTGGATCTGCTCACAGCTGCCCTTGCTGTGCTCCTGGGAATGTAGAGGCACGGAGCTACCTTGAGGCCTCCTGTGATGTTAAGTCCTCCCTGTAAAGATGGGGACTGAGGTGATGTGCAGCTGGCATCCAATCACCTGTAACTGGAGTCTCCCTTCCTGAACATGGGGAAACCGGAGTGTTGATCCTCACGCAGTGACTATGAGCCGGAGTGAAGCAGGATACAGACCTGAAATAGCTTCATATYGTAGTTGTGGGCTCAAATGTGTGTATTTGGGGGGTATCCTTGCATGGACCCTTCAGCATGTATGGAAGGGACAGAATGACCACTAGATCTCATGGCAGAAGATGCCCAAGTATTAACTGAGCATCTTTCCTGGGCTGAGTACGTGTGAGCTGCTGTGTTGAACAGGATGGAGAGGCTTGGTGAGCCTCTATGCCTGTCCCTAGCCCTTCCTGCTTTGCTTAGCTCTTCTCTTCCCTTAGAAACCTCAGAGGGGACCTGGAGATCAGCGGAGAGCTCTATCTTGACACAGATGTCCATGCTGATATTGATGAGGTTCTGCAAGCTCTGAAGGCTCTTGCAACCCTCTCTGTGGACATGGCCTCCCTCTCAGTGGAGGGTAAGGACAGTCCCTCTGCAGCAGGATGTGCTGCTAGGACAGTCACCTAGCAGTGTTATCTTTCCTCCTCAGGAGCCAAGCTTCATCTGAAGACTTACCCAGTCTCCTTCCTCATCATCAACAGGCACTTTAGTGAGGACCTTCTGGATCCATTTTCTGTAGGGTAYCAGGAACTTGCAAGAGAGCTTGGAGATGTGGTAGGCACAGCTGGGGTGTGTGTGTGGGGGGTCCTCTGAGGACAGGAAGCTACTGGAGCTGCAGGAAAGGGACTGCTTCAAGGTTGTCCAAACCAGGCCCTTACAGCTCCAGTGCCATGGCCAAAAGGTGCTCAAAGAGCCAGATCCTGAGGTCCTTGAAGCCTTCTCTTAAGGATGAATGTTCTTATGGTAGTTAAGAACATTTAAATGCTTCCTGTGGGGAAAAGGAGCTCAGCTGAGCTCCATCTGTGGTAGGACACTGTCCCCAGGGATAGTTTTATCTTGCTRCTGACTGTTTCAGTCCAGGCCACACAACACAACCAGGGACCTGGAAGTGCTCAGCACCACAGATGGTCTCATCTAAGGTTGCTTCAGCAGCTGTCCCAGCTGCCTGGTGGTCTGGTGGGGCAAAGAACTCAAAGGCTGGTGGAGAGCTGAGCAAAAACCAAAACAACCAAACCTCTTTCCAGGTGGGAAGAGCCCTGAAGGACCACAGCYGCTTCCTACAAGCGGTCATAAGAGGATTCCTGTGAGTAGGAGCACAGGGTCTGCTGGGTCAGAAGGACTCCCACAGTTTTGGGTGGGAAGTGTGGGCCAGTGCCAAGCCACAGGGAGGCTCTTCCACCCTTCTCCAYAGGCCGGGCTCCTTGATCTGTCATGGCGATGTGATCTTCCAGGACCCTGCTCCAACTAGCCAGGAGGTTTTGGAGGCGCTTGCTGTCTCGGTTGGGCCGGACAAGGCTCTGGCAGGTTCAGGCTTCCAGGTGGACCCGTATTCCCTTGCTGTGGGAGGTAAGGAATGGGTCATGCAGGAACATGGCAGAGCTCCTGGGCTGTGCAGGAAGGGTGTTGACTGCTGTGCCTTGCTCTAGAGGACACGTTGGAGCCTCCCCCAGCTGACTCGGGCTTTCCYGACTATGGAGTGGTGATCATTGTCATCTGCGGCCTTGGCATCATTACCATCCCCATCGTCCTGCTGGTGGTAAGGGTTGTATCAGTCCATCCGCTCTGTGTGATGCTGCAGCTGCTGGTCTAGAGGCATCTGGGCTCAAACAGTGACCGTGAGGGTGGCAGGAGGGCCACACTGCCTAACGCAGAGGCAGATAGGGTGGCKTCTGCCAAAGGTGGTGGTGTCACTGCTTGGGATAGTTGGAATGAGGGACAAGCAGGGTGGGCTTGGTGACAGCTGTGGTGGTGTCTCCTCCCTGCAGTGCCTGAGGAACCAGCGGCTTGGCTGGCAGGACGTGGCAGGGCTCTGGGACAGGAGGGACCCTGAAGCTGGGACGCAAACCATGGAACTGGAGAACCAAGGCTTCTGGGCAGGCTCTGGAGAGGCACGTGGCCTTCAGCATTGCCTTGGGTGCAGCCCTGGCCCTTGCTAGCAGTGTCAGGGGGTGCTGGGACTGCAGCACYGTGGCCAGTTGTGACTTTGGGGCAGTGACTCCTTGCTCTCCACCTTGCAGGGGCCTGAGGATGTTCAGGAGCAGTGGCAGAAGAGCTCTGCCTGAGCGAAGCTGCCCCAGGGGTGTCTGCAGAGAGGGGGTCTGTGCAGASGGAGATGCTGCAAGTCACCCCTGCATTGATGTGAGCTGCAG
The DNA here is from genome assembly GCA_003342815.1 of Eudromia elegans. Taxonomy (NCBI): domain Eukaryota; kingdom Metazoa; phylum Chordata; class Aves; order Tinamiformes; family Tinamidae; genus Eudromia; species Eudromia elegans. The sequence continues at coordinate 1,515,334 of PTEX01000176.1, read as the reverse complement.
CCCCACTCCCTGACGGCTGCTGGCTCTATAGGGGGCTGTCTGGGAATAAACAGTTTGTACAGTTTGTACCTTTAACTTTAATAAACTTTGTAGAAACAGGAGCCCTGGCTGCAGTTCTCCTTTGTCCCTCTTCCACGGTGGTGTGTGGTCTCTGCACAGTGGTAGGCTTTGCCATGGTAGCCCTGAATGAGGCTCTGTGGGGCCAATAGCTCTCACCCCATGCTCTGGGTGAGGGGGGTGGGGAGTGATAACCTGGTGTCTCTGGGCTCATTGAAGCCCAGGAGCTGAGCTGTCTTGCATTGTCTTCCTCCTTGTTCCTGTGTCCTGTGGTGCCTCTTGGTGACCTCTTGGATGTTGAGGCAAGATAGGAGGTCCCTCCTTTTCCTGCAAGCTTCCTTGGAAGTCAGTTATCCCCTGCTTGCATGGTACTGCTCCTGGAGGGCAGCGAGGGAAGGAAATGAAGCAGGGGCCTGGATGGGCCCTGTGCCTTAGAAGGGGAAGGATGGAACAGTTCAGTTGGATTCTCCTCAAAGGCTCCAGAAGCGGGAAGGTTTCCTCAAGGTTTCCAGAAGTGACACTGCTACTCTGGCAATGGAGTAAGCTAGGGCCTTTGAGGTGAGGAAGAAGCTAATTCTACCACTACTGCAAGGGCAGCTGGGCCAAAGCATAAGAGGTGGAAGGGGACCCTGCCTTCAGCAAGGCTCCAGTACCACCCAGAATCTTTAGGGGTGGAAGGGACATCTAGGGACCATCCAGCCCAACCCCCTGCTCCAGCAGGGACATCCAGAGCATGGGGCACAGGGTGGCACCCAGGTGGGTTGGAAGATCTCCAGAGCAGGAGACTCCACAACCCCTCTGGGCAGCCTGTGCCAGGGCTCTGTCACCCCCACACCAAAGAGGTTCTTCCTCACATGGACATGGAGCTGCCTGGGGTTCAGCTTAAAGCCATTGCCCCTTGTCCTATCCCCAGTTACTATGGAGAACATTTTTTATCCTAGGAGCCTAAAGTACCCCAAACACATGTATTTATTTATTGTTTAAATCTTTTACAGCTTCCTACCCTCTGTCTAAGCGCCCAACGCCGGAGCCGGGCGCTGGGGCAGAGGTGGGCCTAGAAGCGGAATGTAGTGCGCTGCCCTCCCAGCACACACCCCTACCCACCCAACAGCCCTAAAGGCGCACGCGCACAGCCGCACAACACCCCACTGCGCACGCGCACAGCCGCACAACACCCAATCCGCGCGGCTGCGCACGGCCGCACAACACTTCACTGCGCATGCGCATAGCCGCACAACACCCCACTGCGCACGCGCACAGCCGCACAACACCCCACTGCGCACGCGCACAGCCGCACAACACCCCCACCGCGCATGCGCACATCCGCACAACACCCCACTGCGCGCGCACAGCCGCACAATACCCCACCGCGCACGCGCACAGCCGCACAACACCCAATCCGCGAGCCTGCGCACAGCCGCACAACACCCCCACCGCGCGCGCATGCGCACGCTGCACTACACCCCACCGCGCGCGTGCGCAGGCGCACTTACACCCCACCGCGCGCACAGCCGCACAACAGCCCTCCCCCCCCC
>PTEX01000176.1:1493581-1509664 GCA_003342815.1 Eudromia elegans | reverse complement strand
GCAGGGACAACGTGCTCCGGAACCTGGAGGACCGCGCCTTCGAGCGGCCCATCTGCGAGGCGCTCCTCAACCAGAAGTACTTCAACGGCATCGGCAACTACCTGCGTGCCGAGATCCTCTACAGGTGAGCGGCGGCGCCCGGGGCGGGGGGKCCGCGGCTGCCCCGCGCGGAGCCCGTCACCCGCCGCCTCCCCCAGGCTGAGGATCCCGCCCTTCGAGAAGGCSCGCACGGTGCTGGAGGCCCTCAAGCACCGCGAGCAGGTGAGGAAGGGGGTGCCCGGCTCCCCTCCCGGCGCCCGTGGGCTTGCTCGGCCTGAGATTCCCTAGGGAAAGCTCTTCCAGGGCTGTGACTCCCCTGGAGGTGGCTCTGTTTGCGCCCGGGTCCCGCCTGGGCTCCGCGGGGCCTCTGGTTCAGCCCCGCTCCGGGCGCTTGTTCCAGGCCCGAGGCCGGTTTCGGTTCGTGTTTGTTTCCTCGCTCTGATGGGGCAGAACGGAGCGTCGCGGGGCCCCAGGAGAGCTCGAGTCGCCGTCCCCTCGCCCTGCCCTGTCGCCGGGCGGCTTTACTGCCCTCAGGACCCTGTGGGCGTGGGGCTCGGGGTGCGCCCGCCTGGTGTTCCAGCCTGGCAGCGCGCGCGTTCCCTTTGCTCCCGCGACAATTCCTGCGGGGGATCCTCCTTGTGGAGCCTCTGCCCGTCGCTGGCCGCAAACGGCCCCGCGTGAGCGGCTCGTCCCCGCGGTGACGCGGCGGCATGTCGGCCCCGCCACCCGATGCAGGGRTGAGGAGGAGGAGGAGGAAGGAGCGAGGAAAACGGGCAATTCGGGCTGCTCTGATCCTGCGGCCCGGGGCGGCAGTTTCCCAGGAGGAAACCCGTGCGCCCGAGGGCTGCTCTTGTGCGCCAGGCGTGACGGGGTGTTGGGCTGCGGTGCCGGAGGAGAGACCYGGATGAGGCGACTTCCCTTGCCCTGTCCGCCCCCACCAGGACCCTTCCCTGACGCTGAGCAGGAAGCTGAAGCTGAAGCGGGAGAACCCGGATCTCCTGGAGCTCTGCCACACGGTCCCCATGGAGGTCGTTGAGCTGGGTGAGGCTGCAGGAGGGAGGCGGGAGCCCGTGTGGGTGCTCAGGGGGACCTGGGCACTCACCAGCCTCTCCGGTGTGCCCAGCAGAAGAAGCCTTGGAGTSGGGGGGGCCCACATTATATTTGGGGCAGCAGACAGATCCCTGGTGCTCTCCCTGGCCTGGGTCTGGCTGYAGGGCCTCCACCCCATCTTCGATCTTTCGTGACTTCTCGTGTCTCTCCCCTTTWTCAGGAGGAAAGGCCTATGACCCCGAGCACTTGGGTGATGACACGGCCTTCAGGAACTGGCTGCAGTGTTACTCGGTGCCCGGCATGAACTCCCTCCGTGACGGCAAGGGCAGGACCATCTGGTTCCAGGTAGGAGCCCACGGTTGCYCTCTGGAGACCTCCCTCCCCTGAGGACTGGTGCAGCTGGGGCTGCAGGGACCCCACGTGCCACAGCAGACTGCCCCAGGGATGATCTGCCCTCTGGGGCAGGGGCTCAGCTYGCACAGGGTGGTCTGGGGGCCCCGTTCCTCCTTCGTGAGCCCCATCCCCAAAGGGAGAGGGTGTCGATGCCTTGAAGCAGTGGGGCTGTTTTCCTGAGGCCGGCTTGGGTGTGGGGTGGAGCAGGGGCACAGTGGGGACGCTGGGAGCACCGTCAAGGCAGCTCTCGTGGTGCTGGCACCCGTTCCTGCGCGTTGATCGCGTCCCAGTCAACGTCCTGTCGCCTTCCTTGCAGGGAGAGCCTGGTCCCATGGCTCCCAAAGGTGAGTGTCCCCCCATCCCGGTGGCACCTTCTCCCACTGCGAGAGGCAGGAAGGGAGAAGCCCTGTGGGGACCAAAGCAGCTCAGAGGGGCAGCGTGCCGGGACCTCCCAAGGCCCCTGGGACAGCGCGGTGACCCTGGGCCGTGGAGCTGTCCCTCAGGCTGGTGAGGGGGSATGTGGCAGTCCCTGTGTCCTGGGGGAGTCCGTTGGGAGGGGAAGGGAGGTCACATGCCACATGCTGGCTGAGTCCACGCGTCCTCCTGGATGGTGTGCCCAAAAGGTCACCCCCTAGAGCCTCTATTTCCTGAGGCGCTGGCGCTCTGGGGAGGAGGGCGGGCAGGACCTGCACCGTGTCCTCGTGACCCGTCTAACCCAGTCGTGTCCCCCCTGCAGGAGGGAAGACCCCCAGGAAGCGYGCGCAGCGCAAGGCAGAGCCTGACGTTGTGACCCCCGAGGTACAAAGCTTCGTGGTTGATGCAGCTGCTCCTGCATCCGTAGCCCCCGTACCCTGCCCCTCTGCTCAGACTGGTCTTGCGTTTGCTGGGGGCTTCTTCCCGGGAGTTTCCTGGGAGCCGCTAGTCCAAGGGGTGCGGGAATCTCTGTGCTCCTTTCCCCCCTGCTGCCGGGCAGCCTGGAGGAGCTGCTGCTCCTTGCTGCTGGAGGAGCTAGCGGGGCTGCACGAGGTTGTCTCTGCCCCTCCTGGGGCACTAGCTGCCATTCTGCTTTTTTGTTTATGGTCCTTAAATCCAGCTCGGCCTGAAACTCAACCCTCCTTTTCCCACCCATCCAGGCAAACCAAGCGGGAGAGCTCCGCCAGGGGCAGGAGGAGGAGAACCTGGAAGGGAGCAGGTCAAAGAGCTGTGGGGCAGCAGAGCCTTGTGGGGGGGCAGAGTGGGGGTTCCCAGTGTCCCAGGTCTGTCTCTTCCATCCCAAGCTGTGGATCCTGGGCCCGTCTCCTCCATCCCAAGCTGTGGATCTGGCTGGTGTTGTCTCGGGGTCCCTTCTCCCCCTCCAAGGCGGGGGGCAGGTGCTGGGGTAGAGCTCTCCTGCGGTGCTGTTGATGCCGCTGGGTTGATCACAGTCCAGTCAATGCTCTGTCGCTTTCCTTGCAGGGAGAGCCTGGTCCCATGGCTCCCAGAGGTGAGTGTCCTTCATCCCAATGGGACCTTCTCCTGTTGCGGGAGTTGGGAAGGGAGAAGTCCTGTGTTTGTCCTGTGGGGGACGGAGGGTCCAGGGCATCCTGAGGCCCCTGGGACAGCATGGTGGCCCTGGGCCGTGGAGCTCAGGCTGGTAATGGGGGAATGTGACTGTCCCTGTGTCCTTGGGGAGTCTGTTGGAAGGGGAAGGCCCTTGAGCTCCGTGCATCCCCGCCTGAGTCCGCATCCTGGTCCCCGAAATCTCACCTCCTGCAGTCTCCATTGGTGGGTACAGGTGCTCTGGGGCAGAGAGCAGGCAGGGCCTGCAGCACGTCCTCCTGCCCCAGCGAACCCGCTCGTGTCCCCTCTTGAACCCGCGCGTGTCCCCTCTCGCAGGAGGGACGACCCGCAGGACGCGCGCGCAGCTGAAGGCAGAGCCTGACGTTGTGACCCCCCAGGTACCAAGCTGTTAGTAGGAGGGAGCTGCCTCTGCTGCTGGCCCTCTATGTTCCTGCTCCCCATGCCCTGCTCAGGCTGGTCCCGTTCTTACTGGGGGCTTCTTCCTGGGAGTTTCCTGTGAGCTGCCAGTCCAAGGGGTGCCRGAATCTCTGTGCTCCTTTCTCTCGCTGTTCAAACCCGAGACCATCGTTATCACCACCAAGCTGCTAGAGTTCTCCTGCTGCACCCGTCTCGTCCGAGCCTGTCCTGGAGCAGCTGGGTACTGCCCTGTGTGCAGCCAGGCTCCTCTGACTTCCCAGGTCACCACACGTGCCTCAAGACGGCGTCCTAGGGCAGGGGGCAGCTCCCCAAAGCCCAGCAAGGAGGAGGAGGAGGTGGTGGCTGAAGAGCCAGCGCAGGGTCGTGGCCGCAGGAGGAGAAAAGCTGCTGCTGCCCCAGCTGCTGCGGAGTGTGAAGCGCCAACGAGAGCGAAACGAGGCCGGGCGGCGGCACGTCGGGGCGCAGGTGAGGCCCCTGTCCCTGCGGGCAGGGCGGGAGCTGCTGCTCGTGCCCCTGAGGGGATGGCAAGGGGCAGGAGTGGTGCTGGGCGCAGGGAGAGGCTCTGTGGGGCAGACCCAGGCACCCCCTTCCCGTGTCACCCTGCAGGCACAGGCGGTGCCGTGTGAGGTGAGGGCCCTGTGGAGCCCCACGTGCTGCTGCCGCCCCTGCTGCGGGGCAGAGGTGCCAGCCTGGCCGCCGGGTGACAGCCGGGTGACCATCCAGGCTGTTTTCCAAAGCCTGCTGTAGCCCCGCACAGCATCGCAGCCAGAGTGGGGGCAGCTGCCCCGTCCTGCCTTGCTCTGAAAAGAGAAACTTTTTCTAAACTTTTCTAAACCTTAAACTTTTCTAGAAGCTTTGGTTCGCTGCCTGTGCCTCGCGCTGAGGTGACACTGTGGGTTTTTAGCTCGATTCCTTGGTGGGCCCATGGCCCGTTCAGCAAAGGCAGCCCCTCTAGGCTGGCCTGGTCCAGGAAGCCGCAGCCAGGCAGGTTGGGTGGAACAGGGACTAAGGGCCGTGGGCAGCACCCTGCGCTGGACTCAGTCCCTGCCCTCTGCCTCGTGCGTTGCGCCCTTCCTTTCTGCCCTGCCTGGCTGGGCGCTGGCATCACAGAGGCCGCAACTGTTTTTTAGCTGACTAATAAAGTATTTTGGGTAGAAATGGCCCTCTGTGCATTTTTGTGCCCAAGGGAGCCCCACTGCCTCCCCCTCCCGTGCATCTTCCCTTATAGGCTCAGGCAGCTCCCCCTTTCTCCCCAGCAAACCCGACATGAGAGCCTTGGGCRGAGGACRCTGAGCAGAACAGCAGCTGCAATCRCTGCAGGCAGCTACAGCTAAGGCAGGAAAACAGACTYGATGTAAGGCCCGTGTTTATTTATGTATCATCTGTAAGACCAGTGCAAGAGGCAGGAAATTCGTGGGGAGACAAGGCAAGAGGTAAAGGAGGCTCGTGTGCTGCTGTAGTCGCTCTCCTTCTGCAGCTTGTCACTGCCTGGGGCTTGGGCTGGTCTTGGCCTGCAGCCCAGRGCATTTAACACCCCTGAGCAGAAAGGAGCAGCTCCACCCCACGTGCCTGCTCTGCAGGGGCAGCTTTATTGCTTTGCTGCTGGTCCCCCCCAAAATGGCTGTTCTCAGCTTTCATCAACTGCTGCACTCTGAGGGCCAGTGGGAAGAGGGCAACTGCCCTCTCTGGAACTGCTGCCCCCTGTGCATGTCTTGGACTGGGGTGAATGGAAATACCTCGTTCAGTAGGGACAGAAGAGGTGGCATTCCACCGGGTCACTGTGAGAGTGGCACGGATGACTCTGGCTGCAACCTGAGCTTGCCACAGGGACCCAGGCTGCAGTGTCACTGCCTCAGCACCAGGAGAAGGGAGAGCACTTGGAAGGGCGTGAAGGAAAGCCTCAGGCCCCGCTGCTCCAGCGGCACGCGGCTCCTCGCAGCCGGCCGTTCCAGGAGGTCGCAGCTGGGGAAGGGAGCAGCGGGGGCGTTAGAGCAGCGTCCMGCCCGGCTGCCCGCGCGCTCGGCGTGCACTCACAGCGTGGCCTCTCGAACCGGCAGCGAGGTCTGGAGCCAGGCCACAGCCGTGCTGCCGTGCGCCTCGTACAGCCGCACCACCACCGCGTCCGCTCTGTCCTCGGCCTTCAGCGACGGAGCACAAGGAGGTTTGCGCATCAAGACGGGGGCGTCAGATCCAGCAACTCGGGATCCGGCCGGACCCGAGCGGCTGAGGCCGAGCTCTACGAGCGAGTGTCTGTCCAAGTCCCCCCGCTTTGGGCTCCCTCTTGTGCCCTGGGCGCTTACCTGCTTGACAGTCTCCAGCACGACTGCAGGTGAGCTCACGGTGAAGGCGCTCCAGGCCGAGCACGGGGCAGCGCCGGCTGGGACCGCGTGAAGAGGGAAATTCAGGTTGTAGGCGCACTGGATCACACCCGCCTCCTGGAAGGAACCTGCAACGTGGCAACAGTCAGCCAGCCTCTAGCCAGACCTACCCGAGATGCTGCTCCCGAGCTCGCTGAGACCTCCTCYGCCCTGCAATCCTGACAGGGTGCAGCTCGGTCCAACACTCACCCCGGTGAGGCATCACAGCGTAGGTGAACTGGTGGTGTGCAATATCTGCCGTGGCATCAGGGGACTTGGGTGCTCTCAGCCTAAGGTGAGAGGYAGGTGAGACCGGTGTCCCTGGACTTGCCTCTATCCCTCCGTCACCCAGGCTGGTGTCAGGCGAGCACGGTGACAACTCGGCTGTCTCCCCGTTCTGCCTCGAGACTGGGCCCTCCTTGGAYACCAACGTGCCACTGGCTGCAGGCAGCAGGAAAGAGACCCTKGACTAGGTGTCCTAGATGCTAAAATATACTTTTGAAGGGTGGTCTCCTACGAAATTGTAGGACCCAACATGTAGGACCCAAGCTTTGCGGGTACCCCTAACATTGCAGTTCCTTCCCTCTCCTTMTGTCTTCCCTCCTGGCATGTATTTTGCCCAGCAACAGAGAAATTATATGGTTCAAATGTGGCTCTGATCTCTCCTTTCCTGAGTGATCTGAGCATAATTCATGGGGCTTATCTTAATCAACTTTAATTAAGTTACCCAGAAGTTCTTAAGAGACAAGCAGCCGGCTTGCCTAATGCTAGATTAGTTCCTTATTAACTGTGTTCATGGAGGGGAAGGCACTGCCTCGGCTTCAAAGAGACACTTGAGAGGCCGACGGGGCAGCCGCAGCTGCGCCCTCGGCCCGGCCGCACTCACAGCGAGAGGCTGAGGACGTTCCCGTGGGCTGACGCGCCGTATTTGCTGTCGTTGAGCAAGGCGACGCCGAAGCCGTGCTCGGACAGATCCATCCACTTGTGAGCCCACACCTGCAGAAGGAACCGAAGGAAGTTATCTATCTGCCCCATAAAGGCACTGCTGGAGGATTCAAGGTGTCCGCCTGGGAAGGACAGCAGCTCTGTCSTACAGATGTTGGCTGTCCCATCATCGGAGGGAAAAGAGGAGGACGAGCCTGGCCCGGCCCTCTCACCTCGAATCGGGCCCAGTCCCACGACGTGTTCCAGTGGGTGGGCCGCTGCAGGTGCCCRAACTGGATCTCGTAGGTAGCGTTTGTGCTCCGCACCTGCACCGGGAACTCCACCTTCAGGAACTTGTGAGCCTCCTTCCACTCGACCTAAATGTGACAACACCAGAGYATCGTCATGGAAGGCTGTCGGGCAGAGGCTGCACTCCTGTTATTCCCACCCAGCCTGCATCACACAGAGTACAACAGCACCCAAGTCCCAGCTAGKTGCACTGATGGATCCCTCCTCTGCTCAGCTATCTCAAGGCCAGGAGGATACAGCCACTCATCCACCAGCCAGAAGCCTGGCACTTTTCCTGGAGCACATCCTAGCTGCAGGATCCCTATCCGTGCGCTGGCTTTCCCTGACGTGGAGGAGGACAGGCAGTGGGTGGCAAGGCAGGAGCCAGRCGGGGGATGTAGGTCACAAGCAGCGTTCCTCCCTTGCTGCCCAGGGCCCTTCCTGCGTAGCAGAGGTCTGTATTAGAGAGCGACAAGGCAAACCTGGCTCAGGAAGCGGAGGTACGGGCACGAGGCATCCAGGATGATCTCCTGCGTCAAGGAACTGCTTTCCCCAATCCGCAGAGAGAAGGTGGCGCTTCCCCGCAGCCCTCCGGCCTGGGTGATTTCCAGAGGCTTTAGCAGAGTTGTGACCGGGTTCCTAGAGAAAGAGGGTAAAAGCAGAGCTGGTCTTACAAGCCTGGTAGCTCTAGGGCTCCCAAACCCTGATCCAGCCCCTAGACAGCAGGCAACAGACCAGAGTGACTGCACTGAGCTGCCTAGGAGGGCTGTCCAGAGCTTTGTTATGCAAGGAAGAAATTAAGGAATAACAGAAGGAATCAAGAACCTCAAAGAGAAGTCGAGATCTGAGCACTGCCTGCACTGCTCCTCTACCTGGTTTCCAGGTGATAATCCATCACATCCCAAGCATCCCAGTACAAGGGAACATCATCAAAGAGCGCAAACTGGTTGGCAGGGCATCCATCCGGGACTGACTCTCTGGAACAGAGTGGAACACAGGAACAGTCACTTAACAGTTGTTTCACGAGCGGCTGAACAAGTTGAGGAGGTTGGGAGCTGAACAGAGGAAGTTCTGGCTGAGCCCCCGGCACCTCGGGGGAGCCTCGGTTCCAGAACCTGGGAGCAAGACCTACCTGTCGGAGTGCAGCAGCCGAAGCGAGGTGAGGCGCCCCGTGGTGTCCAGGCACACTGCGAGCACCCCGTTCTCCATGGTAATGGAGCCGTCCTCCTGGGCAGAGAGGGCACGAGGACAGGTCACAGATCGAAACCTGCAGGAGCTGGAGTGCACCTGAAACACCCTCCTTGCAGAAGGAGCGTGCTGGTTTGCTCCGTGCCAGCTTCCCTAGCCCCCTGCAAGGTGTTTGATGTGGGGTGCATCACCCYGGTGAAACTGTAGCTGTGCTTACCCGTTTTGACACCAACACAGGCTGAGGGGGCAGCAAGGGCTCCCTTACTACAGCATAGCCCATGCTGGGAGCTGTCACCAGAGCTGGAAAGGAAAGAGGATCTGTTTCACCATCTTCCCCAGATCCAGGCCTGTCTTGCACGGTGCGCTGCCCCTGCTTTTAATCAGACACTTCCTCCACTTCTATAGCTGTAGTTCAGGGACAAATTAAGYGGGATCAGCCCCAAGGAGCAACTTGCCAAAGCATCAAATCCTCTCCACGCCAGGTAGGGGCAGAACATACCATTGCTCTCTGCCTCCTGATACAGGAGGACCCCCAAATTAAGCATACCTAAAGTCTCTGCTCCAGTTGCCCCAGTCCTGGAGATGACTTCAGTCCTGTCCCAGGGCAACGTGTTCAAAAGAAGGGTGCTCTCAGTGCTCTCCGAGTGGGGCTGCAGCAGTTCCCCACATAACGACCGTACAGCTTCTTCCTGGAGCTCAGCACCAGCCTTGCGGATCTCTAGGCAAAAAAAATAAAAGAAAAGGCCCAGGCTGGACCCAGCCAGGCTTTTTCACAGGGCTGAGATGGTTTCTGGCACTTCTGTGCACTACTTCCAAGCTAAMAGTATTTATTGTTGCTAATGTTATCTATTAAGTATAGTTGTAAGCTTTAATGATTTGTTAACATTTTTATTACAAGATTACAATGAGATACTGCAGTTCAGTGGAAAATTGTTAATAGAGTGAGCCACTGTAACTGCCTGGGGTCCTCCCTCCTTAGCTAAGATTGATCTGGGCATGCAAAGAGACAAGCAGAAATGTAAATAATACAGGATATTATTTAACTTGTCAGCTCGTTATTCACTGGTTGAGTTAACACTGCTGCTGCCACGTGCCTGCACATGCCGGGCTGTAGATGTGCGCTCCATAGTGCCTGGCATTCCAGAGCAGGCATGAAACCTCTGCAGCCCCTCAAGGCAGGGAGTGTTATCCAGGACCCTGCGTGCTCAAATGGACAAGCCCCAGGTTCCCTGCCCACCTTGGTAGTAGCGGAGGGCATCCTCAACCACGAGCTGGATACAGCTGCCTGGCAGCACATCATGGAACTGGTTGAGGAGCAGCAACCTAAAATAAAGAACAGAGCCATGTGAGGAAGCAGTGGAGCAGATGTATTCTAGCATACCAAGCCCTGTTTGCAAAATAAACAGACTTTCTAACTGTTTCTTGCCCTGTTTGTAAATAATTGAGAAAAATGCATATTTTTTCCATAGCACTGTTTAAATCCCTTCATGTTAGAGCCTTTTAATTACCATCTAGTAAACCACAAACGTGGGGAGTAAGGAAGAACTGCTTTTTCCTCTGCCTAGGGCTACTGAATATGGTATAGCACAAGTTCAGGCAAGTCAGAACTGCCTAGGAACAAGCATAGTTTGCAAACTAAGTTTCCAGCCACCAGATTAGGGAGGGAGTTGGAGCTCTCTTCCAATGGAGGAATCAAGCAAAGTCCATAAACACTTCCCAGCTGGACTCTTGATCAGTTTACAGAAGCAGTTATGTACATACAGCAGGGCAGTACGGGCTCTGCAAAGGTCCTAAAYCCTAACTGTGTGCCAGGTAACTGCCTGCACTGGGTCTGTCCGACTGCTCCGGGAGCTTCAGTGCGCTCAGAGCAGGGATTTCTGACCTGACTCGGGCAAGTACAAGCAGGAATGCAACAACAGCCAGYTTGCCTGTGCCCCTATGAGGTCCCCAGCTGTCACATGCTCCTGTATTTTCATAATCCTGGGCAGGGATGGCACTATGTCCTCCCCTATGTCCTCACCTCCAGAGCCGCTGCAGCTCGACAGCTGGATACTGGAACTCTCCTCCCCGAGCCAGAGCCAAAGCGCTGAGAACTTCGACGTCGTGGAGAATGCGCTCGCACTCCCGGTTCCCTTTCTTTATCTGGGGCCACAGCATGGGGAGAAGGAAGGTGCTTAGGGAGGTGGTAGCTGGGAATAGATCACTCATCCCAGAGTGGAGTGGATCTGTCTTCTGGAGTCCTGACTACCCAGAGGACGTCACTGTTGGGACCAAAAGGGCACTTTTGCCCAAAGCCTGAAGCCACCCGAGCAGCAGCAAGGAGACCAGGAGATGGTCACCCTCCATAGCGGTGAGGTGCCCCTGCCTGGTGCACACTCACCTGGGCCTGGGTGGTGTAGGTGCCATTGTGCAGCTCCAGGAAGAGCTCTCCCACCCAGGTGCAGAGCTGGGATGATTCCTGCTCCAGCGCAGAGAAGAGTCGGTCAGGAGTGGAGAGCTGGACCCTGTGGAGGGGACATACACACACACGGAGGAGCTGGGAGAGAAGCCCACAGAGAAGAGCAGATCCYGACCAGAAAGGCAACAGCTTCAGGMCTGAGGCCKCGGAAACCCCAAACTGCCACCCCGCAGAGCTTGAAGGGGTGTGGGGGAGACTCAGCTGCGGGAAGCCAGAGATGCAGCTCTCCAGTGGAGAAAGCAAAATGGTGTGTGTGGGGAAATCAGTGTCCGTTGCAATACAAGAAGATGGAGACATTGCAAGGCCCAAAGGGCTGACATGAAACAAGCACAAAGGTGCCCTTTGTCTTGCATTTTCAAGCAAGTTAAATCCCAAGATAACACATGCCTGAAGCAGGCTTAGTCCCAAAACACAAATCCATGGAACATACATCCAGTGGTTAAGCACGAAGCTCCAGACAAAACCTTCAGCTCAGAGACCTTCCTAGCTACAAACACCAGGCAGGAGAGAAGCGAGGCCAGAGGACTGGCTTCCTCCATCTGCTGTTTCTCATCTTTGTGTCACRTATTCTCCCCACTTGCTCCCTGCCCTCCTTTGCACACTGCTTCCTTCTGTGCAAGGAAGGAAGGGCAGGCCCAGCTCCAGACGAGCGCTCTGTGCTGGCCCAAGGAGGGAGGATAGGAGCTGTCCTCTCACCTCGGCAGCCCGTCCGTGTCACGCATTCTCTTCATCCTGTCAAGCATCTTCTGCGTGGGGCCCCCTCCTCCATCTCCAAAGCCRAAGAGGACGGCGCTGTGGTTCACACGTCCTTTATCCTTGTTGTTCTTCACCGTTTTCAGCATCTAGAGGGAGTTTGGGACAGATGAGTTCCTCAGGTGCCCAGCCCCAGCCTCCKGAGACCCACACATCAGTGCCAGGTCAGTCTTTGGGGTGCAGAGCCCAGCCCTGCCCCATTTCTGCACCTGACACTGCAGGGATGAGGCACAAACGCATCCCGGAGGGAAGCGGGCAGCTGTCAGCAATGCTGCTTTCGTGGGCAGTGCCCTCTCCGCAGAGCCTCACATGCAGCAACGCACTCTGCAAGGCTGGCAACCTCACTCACCTCCTCCACTCGCCCGTTCATCCCGTAGGAGTCACCAGGGGGGAAATGCGCCAGGACTCGGGAGCCGTCAATGCCTTCCCAGAAAAAGGTGTGATGCTGGAGAGGAGCCAAAGGGAAGCGCGGTGTCCAGTACAGCCTCTGCAGTGCCCAACAGCTAATGCACAATTCCCAAAGGCTCCCAAAAGGAAATCTCTGCTGACACCTGCACCTACAGTGGTACCTTCACCCCCTGTCCTTGGTTTCCACGCTCATCCCTCATACATGGGAGTGTGTRCGGAGGGCCCATTCCAAGCACATCAGTGCAAAACCCGCTCAGTAGAAGCCCRTGCTCCCTTGCGAGCCCCTCGAGAGCGCAGCTCACCGGGAAGGTGTTCACCAGGTTCCAGCAGAGCTTCTGGGTGAGGAAGCGCCGGATGCCGCAGCCACGCATGAGCTGGGGCAGCTGTGCCGAGTACCCAAACGTGTCCGGCAGCCAGAACTGGGAGCAGCAGAGGGAGAGAGACACAAGAGTCACTCTGGCCACGCGYCACAGCCYGAGCAYGGAGYGGGCTGCAGGCTCCGGGACCCTGCTGCYGAGGGGACCCTGGAGCTGCTGGACRGAGAGCAACACCGGTCAGGGACTAACAGGCGGTACCACCAAGGCCTAGGAATGTGAGATCTGGAAGGCAAGGCCTGGAGACACCCTTACACACAGTGAGGGACAGAAGGTGATCGCATGCAAAGGAGGCATGGTGGAAAGGAGCAGKTACCTCTGAACAGATCCGGCCAAAMTGCTGCTGGAAGAACCGCTGACCCTGCAGGAACTGCCGCACCATGGACTCCCCGCTKGGYAGGTTCCCATCCTAGGGGAAAGGCACGGGCAGTCGCTGGCCTTTCCTCCAACACGCACGGCCAGGCAGGAGGAAGGACAGGTCCTCTAGGTCCTGCCATCCTGCCAAGCTGCTCTGGTAGCACACGGGAAGCATCTAGCAGGATAGAGCTCRGCTCTGCACAAGGAAGCTCCAGCCCAGACAGGAGCTGCTTTCTGGCTCCGGACAGCACCTATCAGCCAGGCACAGGGAAGGCCCTGCTCYGGCCAGCACTAGTTTCAGACAGAGGTGGCTCAGGAAAAGCTCGCTGAGCCGGGGCCACCACGAGTCTCACCATTTCCACCCAGGTGCCTCCGACGGGAATGAACCGTCCCTTGGTGACATAGTCCTGAATTTGCACGTAGAGCCCAGGGTACCAGCATCGCACCCACTCGAACTGCTGCGCCTGCCAGAGCACAGAGGCCAGTGTCAACTCACGCCCCGTCACTCCATAGAGAAGTCCCCGAGCATCCTCAGGGTGCTCCTGGTCACCCCGCTGTCATTTTGAGAAGCGCTGAAGCAGCTACATGCTACAGGCAAAGGGAAAGCTCCTCAGACAAGTTGGCAACAAGYCACCCCACGGCTCAGAGCAAACACAACCTTCCTGACTCTAGGGCTGCCCAGGCGAGCGCCTCAGGACAACCCCCTTCCCCCAGAGAGCTCCATGCAGCTCCCAGCGCAACAAGTGGTGAGCAAGGGGCAAGCTGCACATGGAGCAGTCTGGGCTTCTCTGCTGCGTCCCTTGGGTGACACTCCGGCTCTCCCAGTGTCCTCAGCCCCAGGAGTCCTGCAGGTCAAACCCCGCTTGTGACCCTGACCACCCYGCGCTGTGCACACGGGGATCCCGTCACCCCATGCACCCTTGCCGGGGGGAGCCGCTCACCTGGGAGCAGACGAAGGTGAGCTCCGGGTTGCGCTCCATCAGGCGGACCACCGTGACCCAGCTCCGAGCACACTTACGGATGGTCTCCTCGTACGGCCACAGCCAGGCTGCGGGCACAGACACAGGGCTATGACTTGCCACGAGCTACCAGGGCGAGGAAGAGCYAGACTCCCCTGGCAATGGGGCTGTGCTGCCCTCTGCAGAAATTCTAGGGCCAAGTGCTCTCCTTTGACTTGAGTGCCTGATAACAACAGTCTGGCACCCCAGCTCTTGGTTGTCCTGCTGCCTKAGTCCAAAACCCTYTCCAGGGACTGGAAATTGAAGATGSARATCCCGTGGAGCCCACCCCTCACRCTCYCCCTTGGGCCTCGCGGTGAKCGGAGGGGGACGYCGYGCTGCTCTCACCAGAGTCGATGTGGCAGTGCCCCATGGCGTGGATGGTGTGCTGGCTCTCGCCGTTCTTCTGGCCGAAGATCCCCGCAGCCAAGCGCCGCGCCGCGGGGAAGGTGGCCGGGTCCCTAACGTCACACACGTTCACGATCTGGTTGGCAGCGTACAGCGCCTGAAAGCTCCTCTGGTTTTCCTCCCCGAGGTGCTGGGGGCAGAGCGAGAACAGCCCGATGTTGAGCGCAGCACCTCCCGCTCCGAGCGGCACCAATACGGGAGCCACCGACCCTGGGGAAACTGCTGCCTCCTTCTGGCATCTGCCCCTGGGGCCAGGCGAGCACTCTGTCCCCTGTGTCCCCTGCCTCACGGACACAACCTCCTGTCTCTGCACATCTGTCTTTTAAAGACAAGTTGGATGGACGTCCATCACAGCTGGCTCTGGCCAAGCAGATCCTGCCTGGGAGCAAGGAGTGGATGGAGTAACAGTGAAAGAAAGAGGTGAAATTAAGATGTTCTTAGGAGGAGGGATAAAGGGTGAAGGAAGGGAAGCAAATGAGCAGAGAGACCTGGGCCATGTCCAGCAGTATCTCCAGATCCACCAGCAGTTCGTAGACATCCCTGTTGAAGATGGCCAGCTCTGCCTTGCTCAGGGTGAACCTCTTGTCCGGGTCCGGAGGGGCAATCATGCTGCCCTTCCCCGCCCCAAAGAGACCGTTGCAGGCCAGCTCCACGTACAGGGTCAGGCTGCCAAGACCAAGGGGAAACCATCAGGGGGCCCATCACAGGCAAAGAGCTGCAGAAGTCCATTCCTCTCCCCAAGCCAGGAACAGCTACAGCCGAACTCCGGACATATCCCTGAACACTGGAGCAAGAGCCCAGAGCACCCTGACACTGCCCTATAGGCATAGGGTGAGACTAACACCCCAAAAGTAGGTGAGCTTGTCTCTCTGGGTGACAAGAGACACCAGCTTCACTGTGGGGCACTACCTTGGGGAGAGAAGGGAGAGCTTTCTCCACTGATAACCCGATCGTGGCCCAGCCGATGGCCTTTACCAGAGCRGGGCGGTCCAAAGGTGACACTGGCTCCACACAGCCCTGGGCAGACATGGAGATCTCAGACTCCAAGCTCCCCCACGGCAGGGGACTCTGGCCACGTGGCCACCCACCTGTGGGGCTCTGTCTCCTTCAGGCTGCTGGTCAGGATGTAGCTGGTCTTCTCGCCTTCCTTGGTCAAACCCTACGTGGGGAACACAGTACATTCAACCAAAACGACCCACAGTTCTCTGTCAGTGCGCTCAACGGCCACCGAGTGGGCAGGACAAGACACCCTGAGCACATACCAGGCATGGGGACACCGCCACAGAGAAGAGAGCAGGAAGGGACTGCAAAGGGTCACCCGGGCTGATTCACTGCCCCAAAGCAGGACTGGGTTTGACCTGTTCTAGCCCCAACATGAGCCTGTCCCATTGTTCTTGCCAGTGGTGGTGAGTTACGTCTCAGGCCCAGTGCCTGCCTACGGGCCTGCAAAACAGGTTTGCTAACACTGAAGCAAGAGGTGGTTTAGCTGTTACTCGTTCGCAGATCTGAAATCTAAACCCTGTGRAGGCGCCAGCCTCTAAAAAACCAGATTCAACCCCACAACCCTGCTTGTTTTTCTGGGTATTACTCTGAAGAGCGCACAACAAACGGAAAGGGGAGAGAGATGGGTAGGTGAGACGCGCTAGAAAGAGCAGCGCGGGGCGTGCGGGGCACGGTGCGGCGGCGGCTCACCTGCACGGGCTGCGCATCTCGCCACACCATGGCCTCGCCATCGCTCTCCCACACGAAGTGCACCTCGCGCCCTGCCCACGCCGGGGGCACGCACAGCTCCACCCGGAACCAGCACGTCTCCCACCTGCAACAGAGCGYGTGCCTCGAGGGCGCCGGACTTACCCCGGACAAGGGATCAGGGACGGCACCTCCTGCCACCCCGCAGCACCAAAACACGGCTCGATCCCTCCCTCCTTGCTCTCTCCGACCCTAACCCAGGTGCGGGGCCCCCAGGCCGGACTCACGTGGGCCCGAAGGTGTCTCCAACCTGCACCGTCCTGAAYTGCTGCCCGACGGCTTCGGCGTAGGGCACCCGCCGCGGCGTCTGGAAGCAGGAGAGGGCCACGGCCGGGCAGCGCTCCGCGAAGAGCCTGCGGGGG
>PTEX01000176.1:1461665-1492976 GCA_003342815.1 Eudromia elegans | reverse complement strand
GGCGTCCCCTAGGAACGCACCCGCCGCCGCCGCCGCCTCAGGGCATCCCCTGGGACCGCCCGCGCGCCCCGGCACACCGGCACACCGGGAGAGCGGCCCCGCCGCCGTCGCGCACCTGCCCCGCAGGTTGCAGTCGGTGAAGTAGCTCTCGGAGAGGAACTTCTCGACGCGCTCCAGCGCCGTGCGCCGGTGCTTCATGGCGGCCGCCATGGCGAGGCGCGGCGGCGGCGCGCATGCGCGGCAGGTAGGCGGGCGGGCGGCGCGTGCGCACAAGGGGCCGCTACGAGGCCGCGCGGGGGCAGCGGCGCCTCGCGGCGGGGCCCGAGGCCGCGTCCCGGCTGCCGGGTCCCGGATCCCGGGTCCCTCCGCAGAGCTCCGGGCACCGGRACCACCCCCTGCACCGCCCCCGTCACTACCCGCGTGCGGTGAGCAAGGAAGCAACACGCGAGTTAGCCCTGATATTTTAATGGAAATACCGCACTACAGTCAAGTTTACAACATCGGTATAAGAAATCACACGGATAGTGGGCCGAGGATCACGTTACAGAACACAAAAAAATGCAAGTTCAAACGAAAAGGAACGGGGYGGGGGGGAAAAAAATAAAATAAAAGGGAACCCCTTTGCTATCGTACAGGCTGGGAGCGGAGCCTGGGGCTCGATGCCGGGCACCGCGGCGCAGGGACACGGGGACGGAGGGACGAGACAGCCGCACAACCATGGGCGCGCGACGCCCTGCGGCCTCCTGTGTGCGCTGGGGCGGGCCGCTCGCAGCGGGATGCCCTTCCCGGCAGCGGGATGCCCTTCCCGGCAGCAGGATGCCCTTCCCGGCAACGGGATGCTCTTCCCGGCAACGGGATGCTCTTCCCGGCAACGGGATGCCCTTCCCGGCAGCGGGATGCCCCTCCTGGCAACGGGATGCCCTTCCCGGCAACGGGATGCCCCTCCCGGCAACGGGATGCCCCTCCCGGCAACGGGATGCCCTTCCCGGCAACGGGATGCTCTTCCCGGCAGCGGGATGCCCCTCCCGGCAACGGGATGCCCTTCCCGGCAACTGGATGCTCTTCCCGGCAACGGGATGCCCCTCCCGGCAACGGGATGCCCTTCCCGGCTGCGGGATGCCCTTTCCGGCAGCGGGCACGGGCGATTATTGCTGGCAAACGGAGCGTTCCCTGACCTGTCCCCGGTGGCCGGCGCAGGGACACCCGCCTCCTTCCCGAGCGGAGACGGCGGCGGCTGTCGCGGCTTACCGAGTCCGAGACTTGCTATTTTTTTTTTTTTATTTAAAAATCACCATTTCTTCCCTGTGTTTGAACATCTGCCAGCGCTAAACTTCTATACGTTAAAAAAATATATATCCCATATGTGGATTTCACTAGTGAAATGCACCAAACCCCCCCCGCCGCCCCCCGCCCTTCTCTTGCACACACGCACGCCCCACGCACAAACACACACACGGAGCAGCTCTAGCAAATACTGGTTTGGTACTTAAGATGTTTTCTCCAATACTGAGAGGGAAAAAAAATACATAAGCACGATCAACCCCAGCTAAGTAGCTCGGCAACACTTCCCAAAAGCGAAGGTCCTCGGAGCTGGAAGACTCGGTGGATAAAAACTACCCACCAGGAAACACAAATTTAAAAGAAAAATAATAAAAATTATATAATATATATTTATATATCTTAACAGACTGCTCGTAACGCGGTTGTGTCAACCGCATAGCGCGCATGCTGCCTCTGCTTTTTCCTCTCAGATGGTGAAGCCCGTGACAAGGAGGTGCCCCCCCCCGCTTCCCACCCTCTCCCCAAACGCTGCACGGTGCCTCTCACACCGGGACCGGGGCTGCGGGAGAGCAAGCGTCTTCCTCCAGTAAGAACAAAGACATCCGTTTTTATTTACAAAAAAACAACAACAAAAAAAAAAAAAACCAAAAACAGGAGAGAAAAGTTTCCACACAAAAGCACTACAATGGTAACTCCCTTTGGTAAAAAGTGTAATAAATGTCGTCTTCGTAGGTCTGTCTGTAGGTACTAATTCTCAAGCCACCTGGTACTATGGTACACAAGAAGCTAGTACAGTTATGCTAGCACATCAAGCATACTTCCTTTAATAATAAAAAAAAAAAAAAACAAAACAGGAAAAAAACCAAAAAAATTGACAATTTGTACAATTTATTTACAAAAAACGGAGGGGAACATGTTAAAATTGTGGTGTTGTCTGTGGCGCATGTGTGTGTGTGTGTGTGCATGGATGTGTGTGTGAAAAGCTGGTGCATGGCACTAGGAGAGCCTAGTAAACAAGCAGGTACAAAAATCAGTTCCACTGGCACTAGGAAGGACAGACCGACGGGCACTGGTTGAGGCCAGCGCCAAGTGGGGCAGCTCCGTGGGGCAGCTCCGTGGGGCGGCCGCCGTGACGGTGGGTGACGTGGCGAGGCGCCGCCGCTCCCGCGCCGAGCCTCAGCGCTGCTGGTGGGTGCGGGCTGGCTGGGTCCCCCCGCGGGAGCGCTCGCGTCCGACGCGGGTCCGGCGCGTGCCCAGGGCGAGAGGCCGGCGTCCCTACGGAGCATCCCGCTGGTGACAGGTAGTACCAGCCACGCGCTAGTCAAGTGGCCGTGTTACGGAGACACACAGTGAGGGGACAAAGGCATCGTCCTCGTTTCCTTGTTGCACACACACGCATACACACACGCACGCACACACGCACGCACACACGCACGCACAGAGCCCGGGGTCTTCCCTCGCGCCGGGTGTTTACGGTGTCTTGAATATTGTGCCGTATTTGACGCGGTACTTGTTAATGCTCACAAAGTGCAGGGTCTCTGTGTCACAGGTGGTGGTGCAGGGCACCAAGCCCTCCAAGCCTTCGCCCATGAGCCACTTGCTCGTCTCGGCGGCCATCTCGCGGGGCACGTGCTCCTTGGTCCACTTGTCCACCCAGGCCTGGAAGCGCTGGTGCAGCCGCTTGCTCACTCTTTCGTGGGACTACGGAAACGGGGAGAGGGATCAGGAGAGGAAGGATTCGATCGCAGCGTTCAAGGTCAAACCAAGGCGAATTCATTGGGAATCCGCAAGGGAGACGCTGGCCCCGGCTGCTAATGCAGGAGAAATCTCCAATGCTGGAGAGATCCTGGTGTGCTCGCCCTGACACCAGCCCCATGGACAGCAACACGGGTCCCCAAGGAGAGCAGGTGAGTGTCCCCTCRCTGTCCCCAAACGCAGGAGAGCGGCCAGGAGGCTTCGTGCAGCCTCGTCGCACGCTACACGTGCCACAGATAACCATGGATGGGGCCCAATCTACTCAAGGTAAAATTATGATGGTAACCTTGGTTTTAAGAAGTAAATATAGTTTTAATCTCAGGCTTTAACTAACATATTCATTCTAGGCTCTCCTAAAGGATGACYTCTTGCTGGCTGTTACCCATTAAATCCAATCTATTTGTGGTTAAAGGCAGCTTCTGCAGCCCTTTCAGGACACTTTGGTGATCCAGAAGTTTTGCTGCGTTCTTGCTGCTTAAAAGTTCAATAGTTTGACCTATACTGAGATTCTTTGTGATGAACAGTAGCAAATTACATCATCTTGGAAAAACTTCCTGCTATTTGTGCCGATTTAAYTGGATAGATCAAATTTGATCACAACCCTCAATACAGGCAATTCAAAGAGCCTCTATTTACATCCAATGGGGATATAAGAAGTTTATCAAAATTTATTCTTAAATGGTTTGAGTAAAACCACTATTTGCATTTCATCAGCAAGAAACGGATGGGAGTGGTCAGCTCACCAAGGAAAGCAAATAATTCAACAAACTGAAGCCAATCCCTGCAGCTATAGGAGGGCCTATTGCTTGGTTCCCTTGGCTTTCAGGTGCTTAAACCAGTAACTGTTGCCCAGGACAGGCAGGCTGCACTTTCTTTTGCTCTCTAAGCAAAGGCATTTAACAGCTTGTTTCAAGTAGATCATAATAAAATTTASAGAGAAGTATTTAAAACCAAGTTTAAACAAGCCACAGTTGGATTTTGCTGTGAAAACACACTATTTTTCTTGATCAGACAGAAATATGCCAATGTGATGAAAAAAGTACCCAAGTCARTTGACAYTAAGTCMATTTCCCTTTGGCTGTTTTCACCAYGAAYAAMAGCAACTCCCCAACCCTTATAAAGCTCAGGAACAGCCGGACAGCTCCCACTYCCTGCCCTCTCCTGCATCCCTGTTCCCCCTCTCTCCCTCCCTGCCTTTCCCTGCACGTTCACACCCTCCTTCCTTTCCCCCACAGTTACTTTTGGCACAGACGACCACAACAGCTGGGACAAAAAGCAAATTTGAGTGAATAAAGGGTGAAGCAAAAGCCRAATGCCAATTTATAGCGGCCATCACTTGCACTCATGGCTACAYGGGAGACAAGGGCTGTTCTCTTGCACCCAGGGCTTCCTTGTCCTGGGACAACATCCCTCGGYAGCTGTGGCCTCGCCGCAGCGTTTCTGGGGCAGCTGCCCTGTGTTTGCAGCGCTCCTCCATGCAGGAGCCACCTGAGGATGGGGGGACGGGACCCAGAGCGACTCGCTGCATTAGGAAGCACCTGGTGCTCTGAGCRGTTCCTCCGTGGGGAGAGGAGCCCTGGAAGGACACGACAACGCGCAGAAGAYGGGTATTGCCTAAAACAGGGGCCAACCACCCATGGGAAGTGGCTCTTGGAAGCAAAGCGGGAGCCAACAGTTGAGATCACTGTCTACCACAGTAAAACTCCCTGGAGAAAAGGGAGGAGGGGTGGGAGGACGATGAGAGTTAAGAGGTGAAAAGGATTACACCCTAGGAAYGTTCAGAAGGTCTTTAGTGTCTTGGGAGGACAGAACCAGCACACACCGTCCTCCTGGCAACACAAAGATCACTAAATGTTACCAACYGGGGTCCCCAGGGACATTTTATCTGACTCTTCCCACCTGACCTTTGGGAGCAAGAGGTCCCAGAAGCCACCGGCTGCCCGCGCCCGTCCTCTCGCTCACTCCTACCTGCTGAGCTCGCAGCAGAGCGGTCCTCCTGTACATGTAATCCTCCGATTTGATCACGTACACCATCTTATAGGAGTTCAGTTTGAATTTACACTCCAGCTTGTCCAAGCTCTCCACGTTCTCCATGGACTTCTTACTGTTTCCCTCCTTCCCTTCCTTCTCCTGCTGCTCCCGACCACGCTGACACTTACGGATCCTCCTCAGATTCCTGCAAACCAGAGAACCCCTCTTGGAATTAGTGCTCTAGTGCTAGGCTGGATGTAGCTGGTGGAGCTGTGCTGACCCTTCACCAACCTGATACAACTTGGAGCACGGCTGCCACCCATTAAAGTCACCCAGGCTCAGACCCCTACGAGTCAGCCCATGCTGTCTTGGCACCCAGAGGGTGACCCACAAGCGAAGGCAGGACTGCCAGAAAACATGGGGCGAGTCAAGAGCCCTCACCCTCTCTGCCACCTGTGGACCATGCCGTCTCTCAGTCACTGGAGAGCAGGAGCCTGGGGTGGACCCACAGGCTGTTAGGATACACAGCAGCAGGGTACTCGTGTGCCACACAGCCAGGGTAACGGCTTGGGTGGCGGCATTGAAACACAGGAGAGACCCAACCCTGTGATAGAACATGACTGCTCTGCCCTCCACGGCCAAATAGAGTCCACCCGGCAGGGCTGGGAGCCCAGCGTGCCGCTCACCTCGGCAGGAAGACCGGCTTCTGGGCCAGGTGCTCCCGGAGCTCAGGGGAGGTCGAATCGGAGTTGACGTACCGCTCCACGTAGTCTGACCAGCGCTGCAAGGGAGCACACCACACCCGTGAGCTTTCCCACCAAACCACACATGACGCTTAAAGGAGGCTAAGACGCAAGGCATACGACAACTACTAGGTCACCTTTGAGGACTCCATGCATTTCACCCAAAAGCAAGGGCAATATATCACTATGCAGTTTGAGGGGCTTTCTAATATAGGAGAAAACAAGAAGGATTTGGCTACTCACATCACTGATGGCTTTGTGTTGTGCTGCTCAAGTTTCTTTTTCCTTGCGCTAACCCTCTGGGCCACAACAGCAACCAACTGGACGTCCTTGTCCAGCGCACCCTTTACAATCACAGTCAGCTCTCTGGACAAGCTGCTCTTACCTCTGCTTCTACCGGGTCGTCGGAGTTCTCCTCCTCTGTGTCCAGCAGTTCAATGGTTAACTGAACTTGACCTCTGCTCTGGATGAACATCAGCTATAAAGCAAARAGCAGAAGGGACTTTAGTTAAGAGGTTTCAAAGAGTCCTCTGCTTCTCCTTGGGGCAAGYGGAGAATGGAGCAAATTGCATGGTTTTAAGGCAAAAATCCATGCCTCGTGCAAAACTGAAAGCAAAGGGAAAGGAAAATGCTAACCAAATTGCACAATCTTTGAGGAACAGATGTTTTAAAATGTTTCAGAAAGTTTTTTTCCCTTCTTTTTGGAGGAGTAGCAGTCCCTCTTGAGCCCCCAAGATAAGTTTGAGGGCAAGGGAAGAGAGATTATACATAAGGCTTTTATCCAAAGTATTTTACTAGCTCCCAAAGAGCCTGACCACTTCCTGCATCTAAGGCAGTGAGAGTATGGATTTCATTAGAACAGTGCACCAGGTTTATTTAGCCATGTATGTAGTCAGCAATGATTTAATGCGCAGTCAGTAGCAGTAGATCTTTCCATGGTCTACAAAGGCTGAAACACTAGAGAAATGGTAAAGTTTTATCTAGAGGATTAAAATCAGTGAGAGCAAATCAATCAACACGATACAACTCTAGGACTTTGCAAAGCACATGGGATATCCATTGCTGTTCCAGGAGATTTATTTCTCCCTTGCTTCATCTTTCCTCAAAACCTCATTTCTAAGGGGCCCTCAGAGAAACATTAACACGCCCGTGCATGGCTCCACTCTGCCTGTTTGGGCTCAAGTACGTTCTGCCCCAAACTGTAGTAAGATCAGCAGTAAGTGGGTTCACTATRTCAATAATATCACTGAAAAGATGCTCCTACATGCCACAAGCTTTAGACCTGCCACCAAAACTCTCCTGTTCAGTGTCAGAGGTGCAAAAGGTCTCTGAGGTGGCTAAAAGAAGCTCCTTTTTACACGTCTTCCGCCAAGCCTCACCGCATGCTGCTTTGAATGTCACGRCTTTACCTTGAAACAGTTCTCCTCTGACATGAGCTGCTCAGCTTTGCGCTGGTACGTGCCCTCCAGGAGAGTACGAGATGACTGGGAAGCAAGAAGGCCTCCGGTCGCTCCGTTGTTATTCTCCGACAGGTAGAGGTCGGTCACCTGCACGCAGATTTCGTCGCTCACTATGTGCTGGAGCTGCAGAAAGGCAGAACACAGGGGAGGTGTTTGTGAGCATAGTATAACTCAGTGGAAAAGAAACCCCCTCGTGCTTAGTGCCTCTTGGCTTGCAGTCAATACTTRGGGCACTCAGGAAACCTTGTTTAGGAGATGCACAAAACCTGGGTCACCTGTCAAACCGCTGAGCGAGGCGGTCAGTTGGAAGAGTGAGGAAGGCTCCAAAAAATGTGCTTTGGTAACTGGCATGGGCACATCTTGACACGGAAGAAAATGGCAAGCAAAGCTGRACCTCTGTCTTTACTTGCCAATATTTTAGGTCTTGTAAATATAAAACTACAACTTTTAAGAAAGCTGCCACTCTTTATCTCCCGAATGAACGCACAGCAGCAGAAACAGGCAGCCCCACTTCTCACCCAGACCAAGCCTCAGCCATAGGGACCAGAGTCTGCTACAAGACCATCCGCACAGATTAGAGAGAAGCAAACACCTAAATGTGCATTTAAGCCTTGGGGGAAAAATAAAAAGATGAAAAAGCATAAATTTAAGGCCTTAGTAGCTTCTTCCAGTTGCAGATGACACCTGTGGATTTTTACGCAGCCACAGTGYCTTTTACACAGCTGATATCTTTGAAAAGACAGTAGGTGGCAAAGTTTAGCAATTCATACAAAGCTATACAAGCTGGTGATGTTCTCATCAGCAGAGTAAGGCAGAAAGGGTTACAGCACTGTTAGCAAAACCTGCCCACAGTTAAGGGTTTGCTTCTGTTTGCGAGGTGGGGARAATTTGCAATCAAATGCTTATTTCACACGAGTTTAAAATCAGTTCCTTTAACTGTCTCTTTCCTTCAATTTTTCTCTGGACTGAAATAAAGCACTTTTGAAAAACAACTGTATCCTTCTGAAAGCAGAAATACCTTGCATGCAATTCTGCTTTCAGCCTCTTGCATCTGTTTTTGTTCTTTATGCTACAAATTAATAATAATAAATAAATAAAAAAAMCCACTCCTGGTCATACATTCTTCCTCCCTGTCCAATAAAATAGCTAGAGTTTTACAGCCAAAAATAGTTTCTCAAAGAACCAGATAAAAGACACAAAGCTTTTTAGAAAAGGCATCCACTGCCCTTACAAAACTGGTGGAAATTAATTAGACCGTTTAAATGCCATTTAATTCTTTTGCAGAGTTAAAGCAAGATTAGCTCAACTCTGAAGATGAATGCTTACATCCTAACGCTGTCGGAGAACAAAGACAGACCCCTCCGTGCACAGAGAGGATATTCCCAGTAATCTGAATACATCAAAACGAATCCTTTATCTTTTATTATCTCTCTTCATATCAGCCCTGGAGCAGGGTTTAAAAACACCCATAGCTTGCTGACACCTGAAATCCCRCACTCACGCATGCAATATTCCCCCTTGAATCCGCGTTCCTTTGAGGAGAAGCCRGCCCTGGCACGCACCTGCCGGACAATGCTCTGGATGAGCTTGTCCATGGTGAAGGCGATGTAGGCGTGGATGGTGAACATCTCGCGCAGGGAGTCCTCGTACTGCGACGAGTCCATGTTGCCGTCCAGGAGGTTGCGCACCATGTCCAGGAACGCCGGGTAATAATCCTCTACATCAATGTCCACTGCGACAAGAGGGAACGGGAGAGATGAGCACGTATAACCCCCACGAAGGGGCATTCTCTCAGCTCCATTTCCAAGGGCAAACAAGCCTTTTTGCTCCTCAGACTTCCCAGTCACAGAAAAGAGCTACCGGAATGGCCATAAATTCACCTTTTATAGACATTTAAACAAGACCTTTTAAGGCCCCAGGTACTTTCATAATCTCTTGCTTTCTAGCTCTGGCCCCTTCCATGAGCCCTTTATTTCTCAGTAAACCTTTTAAAACATTTAGGGAATTTCGTAACATGTAAGCGAAAAACAAAAGCTCTTATGAAGGAACCACCATATTTTACTGTTTTACTATAGCTGATGGCTGTTTGTGTCCCACATGACAACACCTTCCCAACTTTTCCCTCAATTCTGTGCTGTACAAGGGTAACAAAAGCGAGATTTCCACCCGGCTCCATCGCAAAGCGTTCACCACTGTAACCCATCCGGAGAAACCAAGCAGGCTTCACCAAAGCACCACGAATAAAAGCAGCTATCTTCCCAAGCCTCACACCAGAAGTCACTCACTGGGCTCCTTCAGTCGCAGCTGGATGGCAGGGCTGTCGCTCTTCTCCCGCTTTATGCCCAGCACTTCCCTTTCCCATTCCCTTTCCCGCGCCTCCTCCTCGATCTGCCGCTCGGCCTGGGTGCAGATCCGCAGCAGCCGCAAGCACAGGATCTGATGCAGTCGCATGAATATGTACCAGTTGTTGTTCACATAGAAGAGGTTGTAGACCTCATCCATGCCCCGCAGCTTCTGGGCCGTCGTGTTGTTGAACATGAGCTTGGTTTTGGGAGGGCTGCCCCCAACACCATTGTGCTTTTTTGCAGCCCCGGTAGCTTCATCCACATCCATTTCTTCTTCCTCCTCTTCCTCCACATCCGAGAGTTCACCTCGCTGAGCAAATAGCAGGTCTGGAATGAAGTGATACATGATCTGCTTGATTTTGTACTTGTCTTCCTTCTGGATTCCCGTCTGCCGTTTCACGTGGTGGATGATGAGGGAGGCAGCATCCTCCAGGATCTGCTTGTCTTCATAGGCTAGCGATAGGTGTGGGCCTGTGGGTACTCCAGCGTTGTCTTCCGAAGCCTGTTCTTGCCTCTAAGAACAAAGCACAGCAGGCACGTTAGCCCCCACAAACACCTCCCTATGCCCCAAAACCTTCTAGAGAGCTACCACAGCGGAGCAGACTACCTCTCTCCTCGCATCCCTTGACACAGGGAGAAACCAAACCTTGCACCGAGACGAGCGGGCTCTCCACAACAGATGCCAAACATTCACAGATGTTTTGCCCGTTTGCATACGTTCATCATCCCATTTCTGCTCAAAGGACCTGCTGCCACCAGCAGAACGAGTCCGTCGCCAGCAGGCTCCGTAATCTACCCCCACATGGCAGCGGTCACCTTGTGCCTGCACTGACTCTGCAGGCTGGCTGCACCCAGCAAAGGAAGAAGAACTGGAAGGGAAACTACATGTGCAGAGCACCCAAGCTKGAGGGGAGGAAGCTGCTGGTGGCCATCTCACCTCATCATAAATGCTTTCAATCTCGTTGAGGAGACTCTTTGACCTCAGGACCTTGGTATCATTCTGCTTGAAGTTGATGCCCTGGTGATCCAAGGATTTCAGGTAATATTTCTCATTCTGCTCTCGCCAGACTTTATTAAACCCCCTCTGGGCTTCTCGCCATTCCTCCTCTTTCATTTTTAACCTTGGATCAAGAAAACAAAAGACCAGGGTGAGTTAAAAGAYGTGAGAGTCCCATTCTGAGCATGTAAGGAGAATCTAGACCAGGGTAAAACTGGAGGTTTGAATCCCTCAYGCAAGGGGCAGGAACGAGGGCCCTCTACCCTCTTGGCTTCTTTCATGTCTCAGTAACACAGCCCATCAGCAACCAGACACTGCTCTAGCCCTGCTGAAGAGAAGCAAGAACCAGGCCTGCAGAGACAATGAGTAGCTGGAAAATCATGTCTCTTTTTAGCTGGTTTTACAGTCAGCACCTTCCATTTTCAGGAAACATTGCCTTGTTTACATGCCCAAAGGGTAAGCAGATGTTGCTCTGTTGTRTTTCTATGAAGCCTCTTGCTTAGACATCTCCTGAAGCTTCCTCAAGAGTTAAAGCATTTGCTCCATCTCCTTCACTAAGGGAGGCTGACATCAGGTAACGGCATGGGAATCTGGGGGCAGTTCACACAGCGCCATTTCAGCCAGTGGTCACTTGCAGCAGTGGGATTTTTCAAATTCTAATGTACCCTGTAACAATCCTCACAATAGAGGGATTTTTCCCATCTTATCTATGATCCTGACACGGCTGTGTCCAGGGTTAGAAAAAAAACAGGGTTTAAAAGGAGACAATAACAGTTCTACATCCCTCCAGCTGAGCTGGTGACGTTTTTGTTTCAAAGGGGACGTAACCTTTTCCTAGGTGATTATTATGAAATAGAGCAACTCATCAGAACCTAAGTCGCACTCTGAAATTACATCTCCCAGAGGTCACACCCTTTAGGGACAGAAATCAGGTACTTTTCTCCAAGTCCAGCTCATGGAGCCCGCATTACCCTCCGGCAGGGCCTGCAGGGCCCAGTGCCAGGGCGCTACCTTTTCAGCACGATGGGCACGGCCACCGAGGGGTTYTTCCGCAGGCCGTCAATGATGTCGGCGGCCTTGTCAGCATATATCCTCTGCAGAGCCTTGCGGTGGATCACTTCCGAAGTGCCCCCCAGGGTGTTGTCCAGCCGGAACTTGGCTTGCTCCTCGGCAGACAGGCGCGAGAGCTTCTTTTGGATCGCCTCGAGGACGCGGATCGTCGCCAGGTTGGTCTCCAAGACAACATCCAGCTGCAAGGAGCGGAGCATTAGCCACAGCTGAATAGATAAAACATGATCCTCACAGAGGCCAACGCGTCAGTGACAGGAAACAAGAAGCCGTGCGTGTTTAACAAGGTACACTCAAACACTGGTTTCCACGTTCTAAAATAATCCAATTATCCATTTCATCTGCTACCTGTATAACGCGGTACAAGAACTGAAAGGCTACCTGAACGATACCTTTAGCAAATTACAAATTCCATATGGGAACAGAATACGATTGACAGTTACTCTCCAAAATGATGTGACAAATCTGAGCACATTCAGGYAATTGCCAAGCTGACTTCCATTTCAAGTCAAGATGTCAATCATTTAACCTCCTGAATGTATCACTTTTCAGATCATCACACCAGAAGGAATGTTTCCGTGCTTTGCAGAGGCAGTAAGGACCACAAGGAAGAAGCATCAACTATACACTGGCCATTGAACGTTTTCATTTGGAGTGATCTGCACAGAAGAGCAAGACACAGGGGCGGTAGTGAGACGCGGTTAGTCAGATACTGCTTCTTGCATTAAGAGCACACAAGCTCTTATGGAGAAAGCAGGTGAGGAAATCATAATAAAAACAGATCCTAGGAAGCGCTATTTAAGATAAAGGTGCATCAAGATCATTAATTACTCACAGGCTTTCCAAGGAAAAGTAACTTACCTCGAAACGCTCATCCTCGCACCTGTAGATGTGCTCTTCATACTGCGTCTTCTTGGAGCTAACAAAAGTGGAGTCTTCAGACCAGGAAGGGAAGGAGACCCAGGTATCGTTCAAAACCTTGGAGTGAGACAGGGAAAGAAAACCACCTCAGTGAGTGTCCTGTGGGAGCCACGAYTGTGAGACTGGGCTGGGCTGTGAGACGGGAGTCTAATTCCTCAGTCTTAAAATTGTCCCCTGCTTCCTAAGGGGAGTTGCTGCCCAGTGTCCGCAGGGCAGGCCCAACAGCCATGATGGAAACGCTGGGACAACCTGACAATTCCTTAGATGGAGCCATGAGAGAAATGACACTGAGCACCCATGGCATTGAGCACCTCCAAAGCAGGCGCAGGGCATCCCTCAAGCCTCCATGAGAGCAAAGAAATACCGATTTTGTCAGGCAGTCTTGGACACCAGGGTCAGTTTTCATAAACCTGAGCCTTAATATCTGAGTAATCAGATCCTCACAAGAAGAAAAGTTTAGAACTSCATCATACAAGACACTTTTGAGAGACATGTTAGGACTTGACCAAGACGCTTCCCTGTAGGGAGCTGATTTTCCCACTGCTTCTCAAGGCAAAAGTCATCTCATCATTTTGGGCAGAAAGGAAGAATGGGGAGGGGAATACATGGCAGAATATATCCACAGAAAACATGATTTTTAAGGATGGATTAGAAACAACCCTGACAGTGGACAAAATGGGAATTTAGTTAAAAAGGTAGCARTAATCCTTAATTACACACTCCCTTATTATAGATTCCYGAGACTGCATTAACACCATACAGAAAACTAGTTCTGTCATTTCCTAGCTCTAGAGCTTTTACATTTGTACGCTCAATGCTTTCTCACACACGTTGTACGTACCATGGGAAACAGCTTATRTATCTAAGGACCCTTTGTTTCACTTGGGTAGTTAAACACCACAGCTCTTCGGCCTCTTTCCAGCTGCTTCTCAAACCACTGTGCAACTCTTGACACGCACCAGACCATCCSTCGAAGCCACCATCCTTCCCCAGCTCCCAACCACCTTCCTCCTTGGCCTATGCTTAGGCTGAAGCTTCACTCTGTAGCAGAGCTTCTGGCTACAACCCCCCCATTWCCAGGAATGTGGAGTGCCCACTTGCCATCAGGAACACGGACACCCCCAGAAACCTTTCCAGCACAGCTCAGGGATACAAATAAATCCTCCTCCTCTTCCTTTATTCCACTGTCACTGCTCCATTCCCAGTACGATTGGGAACAGCCTTCCTTTGCCATGCAGTTCCTGTGTCTTACCTCTTTGCACAGCGGAGTCCGCCCCGTGCACTTGGGCTGCTGGTAGCTCTTGGGCAAGGCTCGGTAGCTGGAGCCCAGTCTTTTACAGGAGGCATAGTCTATCTCCATAGCAATGCCCTCAGTAGCCCGTTCCTTCGGATACGTCTCCATGTGAACAGACTCTTTGTACCCCAGAAAGTTTTTAAACCAAGTGAACAACTCTGGGAATTTCCTAAAAATAAAACAAATGATGTGAAAAACTAGCTAAGAAGAACTCAAACAGAGCTGAGCTGTGATACAGAGGCTACAGCAGAAAGACTCTGTCCACGATGGTGCTACGACTTTTGCAAGCCAGATCCCTAGTTGTTTGCCAATACATCGTCAACCTTAACAGAGATATTTTCAAGTTACAAATCAGCAAGAAATGATTAAGAAGCGACTCTCTAACTGCCCTACAATATGTTTCTATGATGAGGAGCTTCCGGCAGCACAGACCAAGGCAAACCATGAAGAAGTCTTTTATTCAGTTAGTTTTTAAATATGGCCCAAGATGAAGTCTGCTGGTAGATARGAGTTTTCTGAATAACTTATTAGTCTAAAATAGTGCATCTGCTCAACTCCTTTTTCCTCATACGGCTGCAGCTTTGCACAAGATACTGAAACTGCTACTGACACTAATTGAACCACCAGTTATTCGTTATATGACACAAGTTAAGTCCAATCCACAGAATAAGACAGTGAACTATAATATACCTTCCCCACTACAGGTATTCATTCTTATCATTAGGAGTACAGAAGATGGATGGGAGAAATACATAATTTTCTGGTTGAATACTTCACCTTTTCTAGCTAAAAGTAGTATCCTAATGGTACCTGACTGGTCCAATTCCAGTGAAGCTAAATAAAATGAAAGCTGCTTGGGGCAGTTTCTTTGCCCAGTCGCTAGTGTAAGAAGCCCTGAACCCCATTTACATCGCTATTACCTTCTGCAACTGTTCTTGGAGCTCAATTCAGGGGAAGGAGGAATATTAATCTTGCAGTCCAAAGCTGATGATGTCTGTTAATAGAGAGCTGTTCGGTACCCCAACTGGCAGTTATGGAATTAGAATTTCTGTTTAAACTACAACATTCCGTTTYATTCTGCAATATCATCCAGTTGTTTTCTGCCTTTTTAAAAAAGTTTTAGTGGGTTTGTACCAGCACTTTTTTTTCCCAGTGTCATTTCCCGCACTACTTCACAGTCAATCTCTACTCAAGTGAAATAATCCACGATTCCAGCACAAGAGGCTGCAAAAACATGCACCTAAATAGCTCCGTTTGCTCTTCCGAAAAGGAAAACACCACAGCAAGCAGCACCAGCACTGCTCCCGAATGCTGCCTGCCTGCCAAGGCATTGCCAGCAATCTCCACACACTCTTTTACCTTCTCTTAGGTGAGGATGAGAAAAGTGGAGGGTACAAGATCATTAAAATGGAAGAAGAACTAGAGCAGGATGCTTATTCTTTTGCTTCAGCAAAAATATGAAGGTCTAATACCTGCACGGTATTAACCACTACTGGGCTCCCAGGATTTATCAATATCCCCCCCTTTCCCACTTCAACAGGCCACTTAGCAGCACTTGGCACCTGACAATGGACAGTCACAGCACCCGCTCAGGTGGCACTGGAGGAAACAGGGGACCCCAGAAAATGCACTGCCACAAGAGCATGTTTCTGTGGACAGACAAGTCTGGCAGTAGCAGGTTATACGGATGAAAAATGGCTCAACAGCATTGGGGGAAATGGGCAGSGGATGGGGGGCTGCAGCTCAGATTTATCCTGGGGCCCAGACAGTTCAAGAAACCACTGCCTGGGTGGTGGAGCTGTGGTCCTTCCCCGTGCCACACACAAGGTGTGTTCCTCTGAGGGACCACTAACACGAGCACTTCTTTCCTAGCCTTGAAATATGAGCAGCCCCATTAAACTTCTCATCTCCCACTGCTGACCAAGTAAAGAAACGAACTTGTCCAGGCTCCACTTACCCCAGGAACGGCGAAACGAGCTGCACAAGCTCAGCCCGGGAGATCACCTCCTGGTTGAAAATGACCAGGCAGCGAAGGAAGTTCTCGTACGCCTCTGTGCTCCGCAGAGCTTTGCGGACCTGGTGRGAAAGAGAGCCAGAAGATCCTTCAGAACAGAGAACAGCAGGCAAMTGCGTTCTACACATTTCCCCTGACCACCCACAACTGGGGATGAAAGCCTAAATGAACGGAACACAAATTAACTTGGCGAGTCCATAGGGCCAGAAGAATAGCTCCTAMAGAAAGTCATCTTCTTGCTGGATATACATCACTATGGCTATAATCAACATCAGCTCTCTGCACTCAGATGCCCTATTTTGAATGGAGGAGCAGCAAGTGAAGGATGAAGGAACCTCCATTCAAGAAACCTCTAACCATTGGATTATGAAATGCTGCAATTGGGGATGCTGCTGCTGCTGTAAAAGCAGCACCAGAAACCCACCCTGTTGCCTCTAAACCCTGCAGAGCTCAGAGAAACAAGCAGGGAGCAGCGGGGAGAGATTCGTACCCTAACTAATGCCATTCCCACCTCTGCCAGCCTCCACCCGGCTCCAGAGCTCGGGTTATCACAAACCAGGCTCTGCAATCCTCAATTTCCCACTAWGAGAAAACTGAAGGATTCATTCCACCACCATTACTTTTCCCATGAGCACAGTTAGCATCTACGCATCAAATGGAGAACTTTCATCATTAAGATATTTGTCATCACAAYTACAATCCTTCAGCAGGGATTTTTACATTTACTCATGTTAACACCTACACATTCTCCAAGTGACAGATTGATTCCCAGTTACTATTAGCTGATCCATGGGGTGCTGCAAAACGCACCACAGCATCAGGGAACAACTGAACATCCACTGACATGTATTACTTTAAAAGTATGTGTGCTCTCACTACAGGCTYCCCTCGGAACCATAGGTAAGGTGTGGACGTCTTGGGGAAGAGGCTAAGGTACCACCTGGAAACATCACATGGCCTTTATCTACATGGAAAACATCCACATGGAAAACCAGAACCAGGTAATGACCAYGCAAATAATTAGACTTCATTCTCGAGGGAAAAAAAAGAAAAAAAAAAGAAAAAACAAACCAAAACAAAGCTAATGTTGACGTGAGTCATGATAAACCGAGCTCCCGCACYGCAGGCCTCTGGCTGTGGAGGGGTATGGTGCCAGCAGAGCAGGAGAGCCTTGGCACGTCATCCGTTGTTTGGGGATTCCACAGGATGAAAAACCCTTGGAGTGGGAGTTACAAAAACCACTTCCACTCCTGCGAGTTTCCAGGAGATTCAGCAGCCATAACCYTCTGAGGTGCCTCATGCCAAGGCATCCTCACAAAGGCTAGCAGCAGCAATACAAAAGCAAGGTGAAGCATGTTGGGAAAAAAAACCCCACATACACGAGTGAAAATAGATGGTAAATCTTTTAAAARATTCACGGGATCTGTCTTAAAGGTCACCTGATATATCCGAGTTCAAGTTGACAAATGTTATCAGTGCAGCCTATACACCACCACCTTCACCGCGATAAAAACCAGGGTACCTACGTGCTAGGAACAGAAATCAATGATACAAGATTGCTTTCTTGGAATTAAACTTCTCACCTTCTCGAAGAACAGAGATTCTGTGCCCACACCGTGCTTGCTGGCTTCTGCCAAAGACTGGTCTTTTAAACCAAGCAGCTTCGGTTTCTTCTGTTATTTATATATATATTAAAAAAAAGGGGAAGATTAAGAAAAAGGCTGTTCAGTTGAGCAGGTTGCTATATTTTGTAGATCTATCACATAAGGACTTCAGCTTCCCTACCATACTACGTATCTTCTAATAAAAGAAAGGTGGTTTTCAGGAAGGAATTTTACATAAAATTGTGGCATAAAACTCCAAATACTTCTAATACAAGGTCATATCCTTTTCTCTCTCTGGTTGGGTGAAATAGTGACTGGTTTTAATACATCCTCCTCCCTCCTTTTTTTTAAATCTAATACACAGAATTAAACATGCACATACAAAAGCTTTTAACCAGCACCCACACAGTTCCTCAAGTCTTATACCTCTCTAAACCAAGTGTCTTTCTTCCTGCACTCTACTGCAAGGTCTTTTCTTCCACCAGCCCAGTGCAAAAGCTGAAAGCTACCTCCAAAATGTGTTTTGTTTTGTTATACTTTATTTGAGGAGCAGAAAGGCTACAAGTGAGAGTAAACCAGTGAAATTAAAAGATACAGCTACATGTGGTAGTGAATTTAGGAATAGCCACCTGAAAAGGTTTCTTTTAAAGGCAAGGACTAGCTTCAGTTTTAAGGTAATCTATATCCCCAAGAATCATCCAAGTTTGTAAAATATACCCTGCTTTGCCAATGTCTTCTTGGAAAAAAGAAGACTGCTGAATGTAGAGCATGTGTCCGTACCTTCACCGGAGGGGTTGCTCCGGTTCCCGAGTGCCGCCGCATCTGACAACCGTTCTGGTTGGGTCTCTGCTGCTTATTGTTGAGCTGTGGCTTCTTCACCGTGCCACCATGGTCATTCCTTACAGATTCCACCTTCTCTGCAGTTGTTTTACTTAAAAGCTTATTTAGGAACAAACCCACAAGACTATTAGAGCCGAGTTCTGCATATGCAAGCAAAAAAGAAATCACGCCTGATCCTCCCAGCTCTAGGTGACTGATGCATTTCACTGCAGTCCCTGCAGCTCGGGACAACTCTTTTAGGCAAAGGGATCATACTTAGCAGACAAGCTACTGTAGATCTCTCCCTACGGCCTCATTCCCACACTCCAAAAAAACCCCCAAAGCAGCAAACAAACCATGCAGCGCGTTTTACCAGCCTCTGGCTGCACAAAGAGTTTCCCATTAAGTGTTTTGGCTTCGGTGCATCCGCAAGGCGACTCACCACAGAGCTGTTGGCGTCGGGCAGGAACTGGCCGAACTCCGAGAGCAGATCCTCCTGGTTTTTGAAGAGMCGTGCCACCTGCGCGTACACCTCCTGCTCCGTCAGCGCCGGCGTGTAGTTGCCGCCGGCCTCCTTGGCGTTTCGCTGCTCCTTCTGACGGGGGGGGAAGAGAGGAGAGGTGTCAGAAAAGGGCCTCTCAATGACCACATATAAAAGAMAGGATCGGTGAATGACACAAAGGCATTTCTTCAGTAAAAATCATACTAAACGCCTAGCTGACCTAAGTGTTACGACACCGGCTCAGCAAGTGTTTGCTTTACTTTATATGYTAATACGATAGCTGTGTTGTCTGCTCACGACCCATACTCACAAAGGGCCAAATAGGATGTCAGAAAACGCACCTGACCTGTCATTTCAGACACTCGCAAATAAAGAAGACTGATGTACATGTATTATTTTGTGTGGCTACCTAMTATTGTAACTTGCAGGAGTCATCCATACTCAGGTATGGCCACAGTTGATCCAGTGCAAGACCAGAATGAGAGCCTGGGACACGCAGCATGCCACAGGAGGAGAAATAAGTCTACACGCACTCAAAATGTTGTTAGAACTAACTTGATATGTATGGAGGATCTCCAGGAAGGCCTTGTAGATGTCTGGCTGTCCCTGGAACCGATTCTTGATCTTGTTGACGTAGTTGATGGCATGATTAAACTCCACGGGCTGATTGTTCTGCAGGGACGGCGTTGTTCCCAGCGGGATTGTCACCGGGGTGTGAGGTTGGACCGGTGGCGAGCGCGGCGACGCGTACGGTGGAATCGGGGGCGTTTGCTGACTGGCGGGAGTATGTGCCTGCATTTGAGATGGCTARGGAGGGAAGAAGCCGTTTTTCAGAAAATAGTAGATTCCTTCACGCTTGGAACAAAAGCACCTTTTTTTTCTACATACGCATCATATCCAGAGGAAAAAACCACGACATGTAACTATTACTGATGCCAACAGTGAAACAACATGGATTCAGCAGAGGTAACTCTGAGTCAGAATATCAGAAAGGAGGTAGAAGCTGGATGAAATCTCCTGCAAACMCATCCAGTCAAACATTCCCCATCCTAGACGCCTTTAGCTGCACATCCTTAAAAGACTTTTATTGTTGTTCATTTTTTTCTCCCTTAGACCAATACTAAATAATGATTTCCTCTGCAGGTCTAGGCAAGTTTAAATGGCTCTGTCTCCAGTAAACCAAACCTGCTGTAGCGGCTGTCTCATCAGAAACTGCTGTTGGGAGTCAGAGGAAGAAGCCCCGTTTCACAACCAGAATTGCATTTTAAAAGTCAATGGAATCATAAATACAGGTAGTCAGAGTAGGAGAAAACTATTAGACAATGCCAAAAATCAAAAATCAACATTTAGAGGGCCAACAGAGACTACACTTCACCAGAAAGAGAAAATACCACGCCTCTCCAAGATGTTAATAACACGTGTTTTYCCTTGCTACATGCTTTTGACTGATATATAAACAAAAATGCATAGTACCTCATAAAACAGAGGTGAATTGCAACGGCATGGCTTGCTCTAACATTGCAAGCTATTTCGCCCAGTGAAGAGGTCAGGGATGTGGTGAATAGGACAAGAGCAAGAGAAATGCACCATTTCTTTCCCTATTTAGGCAAAGAAGATGGGGCAAACAGTACTTGCATCATGCAGAGTTTTCACTACTGACAATTTAGATAACTGTGTTATGGTTGCCAGATACTTACCATCACCAGGCCCTGTTTTGTTTACCCACAATTTTACCTCAGGTAAGCTAATTTGGGAATGCCTTAAATTTTAATTTCTGGCTTTGCGATTCTCAATTGCATTTTAGTCTGACCTTTCTAAATGCAAGCAGCCAAGTCCAACCAACATCCTTTTAAAGATTGTTTTTAAATAATTTTCTGAATCTTTTAAAGATTATTTGATTGCCATGCTGTAAATCCTGCTATACGCTAGCTGCATATTCCTTTTTATTCCCTTTCAAGCTAACTGTACAGTTGGGAAATTAAACCTTGCAACTTTGGGGACTCTTCCCCTCCAGGAGTCCTGCAAATCTGTCCACRTTCTGACAGTGAAATACATGTTCTATCAGCTAGAGCAAGTTCCACAAATACCTCTTAGATTATCCCGTTCTGTTTTCAATCACATAAAACATCTGTTGGACAGCAACGCTGGATTACATCTGAAGCGGAGAGGCAAACTCCCTTTGTTATTGAAAGGTCTCAGTTTCAGACACACCAACTGTGAGATCTAAAGGGAACATCCTGGTCATCTTGTCTGAACCCTGCACTTTATTTAGAATTTGCCAACAACTGCTACACCCATCCARCTCGTGGCTCAACCAAACTACTTCTTTACAGCAGGCATCTTACCCACAAACAGTACTTCAAGCAATGCAGACRCCACCACATCACTAAGCAAGCTCTTCTGGAAGCTTAATTACCCTAAACATTGGAAACTGCACGCAAACTTTCACACCAAGAGCCACATCTTCACCACAGCCTCTGTTCGATGAAAAACTTCTTGGAACTGTAGTTATTCTGAGCAAATATACACAAAACCAGCGGGGCAGTTCAACACTTAGGCTGGTACTTTCATTAGGAAGCCCTTGCTGCAAAGTCAAGTGCATTTCTAAAAGGGGCCCTTTGCTGCTGCTGGATCTCCTGGATCCCTGAATATTACACGTACAGTTCACTAGTTCTGAGCAACTTTCAGTCTTCAGTTGAAAGTWAAAGACTTTTTTGAAGTTTAAGGCTGCATATTTTTATTACTGTCAGATCAACTCGTAAGCACTCTAAAAGAAGTTTTAAAAGCAGAAACTAACCCAGGAACAGAAGGACTGCACAAGCACAAAGCGCAAACCGAGGCACACGAATACCGTGAAAAAGAAATGCATAAAATTCCCTTTCTCGTTCTCCCCCTCAGCTCCAGTTTCAGGTGGGGCAGTGAAGTGTCCACATTTGACCGCTCGTCACTCAGAACCTCTCACCTTACTGATTTTGGCCGGTGGTGGCTGCGGCGCTGGCTGTGCTGGTGTTGGGGTTGACTGCGCCGAAGGCTGCGACTGATGTTGGGGTTGAGGTTGGGGCTGGGGCTGCAAGCCATGGGTGGGGATCTGGTGAACCTGCCCCGGCGTTGTCACGTTCACCATATCATTCGTCTGCACCTCGATTTTGTAGCCGGGCGGCAGGAAAGTGTTGAAACCCATGATTAAGTCAGGGTGACCCTTGAAGAGCTGAGACACGCGGCTGATCACTCCTGGAGTGTCAATACTGAAGAAGGAACAAGATCCAAACGTCACAATCCTCCGGGRCGCTTTCAGTRGCACATCCCATTCTCCACATAAGAWTTTTTCAACAGAATTTCCACCTTACTATCTCCAGTCTAGGACGAACCTATGGCTAAATCGATCCCTATAAACACATTACTGAAGAATGACATYAGAATCATTT
Organism: Eudromia elegans; assembly: GCA_003342815.1. Lineage (NCBI taxonomy): Eukaryota > Metazoa > Chordata > Aves > Tinamiformes > Tinamidae > Eudromia > Eudromia elegans. The sequence goes on along the minus strand of PTEX01000176.1, from coordinate 1,470,777 downwards.
TATTAGCGCAAACAGCGTTTTCTCTCTATGAGATCTAGTCACACGTCTGACTGTTWTTAGCGGGCAGACAACCAGACAGCCAGATGAATCAGCTATCAAGGCTGAACTCGTGAACTCCTACTCTAAGCAGAGATTTAGTATAAACGAAGGGATGAGTTTAACTTTCAGCAGAGAAAGTGCACGACTGCTTTCCCACCCTGTTACTGCAGGGGTGTTACTCTGCAAACGAGAGAACAGATTTCTGCTCCTGCTCTTTGCCCACACACGCTCTTTTTAACCTGGAAGGAAGCAGCAGAGTGRAATTTCCTACCTTTGAGATTTAAATTCCTTCATAATATCCAAGAAATCATTGTAGACCTGTGGTTGACTACCGAACTGCAGCTTCACCTGGTCAAGATAGGAGAGCGCATCCTCCACCTGAAGACAAAGCAGACAGGTTGTATTGGCAGAGAAGATTTTATTTCACCTCCGCCATTCTACAAACGACMAAGTGTTTGAAAACACAGTTGCTAACCCGGAGCCAGGGCAGGGAGTGAAGGAGCACAAGATCATAAGTACTCAGCACCGTCTCACCATTTGAATAACAGATGCTTACRAGACAAAAATCTTGTAAAAAGATTTTATAAGAAAAAAAAACACATCGGCAGATTTAGTCAGAAAAAAAAAAAAAAATACCTACTCCAAATTTACTACCAAAGCACACTGCACTCACTGATAGGATAAACAGAACAAGACTGAGTATTTTTTCTGTGCTCATATGTGGAAATTATTACGGAAGTGTGAGAATAAGCAGAAAGTGGAAATGACATATCCAGTGCGGATGATGCGTGCCAGGTCCACGCTTGCGCTTTCTCCAACAGCCAGACAGTTCACTTCGGCATAGAAGGACTTTGAAAAGGGCAACCRTGGGTGGTAAATTGTTTTACACCTCAAACAGCACGAAGTTTAGGARCTGCTCATGTACCAACAGCCAGTTTTCAGAGATGCTGAAAGGACCGCCACAGCCTGAAGCGTGAGCTCCAGGTACCGACCGTCTCCAGCTGCTCACAGGCCTTTTCTTTTGTTATCCACCAGCCTGGAGACATAAGAGATCTTGCAGGCCGTAGGAGCTGTCTCTAACAACGTCGGAAATATCGCTCTGAATTTGATGTTGTTTTGTTGTATATATATATATATAAAAACAGAAATTAAATCTCAGACAAGAAGGAAAAGGATGTAGAGCCGGTGGATGATTTGCCTTGGGATTTCATAGGGAGAAAGAATCCCAGGGACCTGAAACTATTCTCAGTGGTCTCTAGAAATAAGGTTCTTTCTTAGGAGAAAAAAAAAGAAAAAAAAAAAAGCCTTTCACCCAAAATAAGCAGAGGATAAAAACTGGAAGAGACTATGACATACAGGGAAGAGTGGAAGAAATAGATATAAATGCATATATATGCCCTCTCATGCGAGCTGACTCAAATCTAACTTTTATAATGGGTTATTCTTGGTGGACTTTTCTCTTTTTGAAGGATTTTATGGCACGTATTCCAAAAATAGCACCTTCCTTACTCCCAGATTACTCCCACACATAYACACCCACGTAAGCCACATGTCCAGAAAAGCACCAAACATTTTGTAATTSAACTCATTCAACGTGAAGACTCCGATCGATACTTCTCCCTTTTCCTTCCCGCCCCAACCCTTGGCTAGTAAGTCCCAGTTTTATTAAGGCGTTTGAAACAATACAGTGTGGGCAGCAGCAGCAGCACTCCCTTTCTGCAGGCAGCAGCCTCCCAAGAAGGAGAAGCTCCTAAGCCTMCTCAGAAAGCTTTTAACTGGCTTTGCAGGGAGGCTGCTCTTACCTACTTAGCAGAGGAGGCTCCCGAAGCTGCCTCCAGGATTCAGAGCAGCAGTTTGAACAGTTTTCAACAACTTTTCCCCGCTCCTCCAGGCCACTACAAAACTCACCTTCAAGTGTCCAGAGACGACAAGTCTCTGCTGAGCMTGTGACACTCGGGACGGTGGCTTCTGTGCCTGCTGCTAGGCGTTCTGCAGCATAGAGACCCTCTTCACCCCTCTCCCATTCMCCCGGTTTTGAGGTGCTTTGGTTTCAACGACCCGTTTACCAAAACGGCAGCTCCCAACCAAGCTCTCCCGCCCCAGCCCGGTGCTCGCGTGCCCSCCGCGGCGACGCGGGACGTTACCTTAAGCCTCTGGAACTGCTGCTGGCCCTGCACGGGCACGGCCGGCGGGGCCGGGTGAGCGTGGCTCGGCACCACCTGGCTGCCGTGCGGCTGCACCGGCGCGGCGTGGTGGTGGCCGCCGTGCACGGCCGCGATGGCGGGTCCGTGGCTGCCCGAGCTCTGCGGCACGGCCGACACCTGGCAGAGAGCACACAGCGGGAGCACGGGGGCGTTACGGTCGGACGCAGCACAGCACGGCTTCCTCTCCTGGCTCTACACGACGCGCGCCGAGCGCCACAAGCAGCACTTCGAATGAATAAATCTTCAACCACGGATCATTCTGCATGACTGTTGTTTTCTATTCATGTGTCTTTTAGGCATTTTTAGTAATTTCTTAGTCGTTTTCAGTACTTTTTTCTCTTTAGTACTCATTAAAAYGACTTATTTGCTGCCCCATTTGAGGTCTGTGTAGCAAAGACTGCCTGCAATAAACAGATCTGGGCCCCTTCTCCAGTCCCTACACGTGCCTGCCTGCCAGCTCTTTAGCTCTGTGTCTGCTGCTATGAGTGTGAAAATCCCTTCTGCAGCGCTAAGGGAGAAACTGTGTTTACAATCAGGCACAAGGCAGAAAGGGGAGCTACCAGCAATAAAAACATGGCATAATATATGCTAAAAATATATCGACAACAAGCAACAGGAACAGTCTTTCCGTGGCCTTTCCCTCCGAGGTACCTTAAATGCATTCTTACAGCATGTTTTTTCTTCCCTAAGCCAACAGCTAAGGAAGCAAGTGGATGGGGTAATGTTTCCTGAAACTTTCCCAYTTTCTGGAAAGTCTCCAACTCAGATGCTGATCCAGCCCAGACTGTTAAGCTCCAGATCATCCAAGACACCATAAACCTGGCAGATCAATCACAAGAACAAACTTCCTCCCAACGAGAAAGGAAGAAATGCCCCTGCACACACCTGCCAAAAGGATTCGGAGATCAGGGTCTTGGAGAACCATTAAAGCCCTGGATCAGAAGAGGCAAATATACCCCATATTTGATATTTAGAGACACCTGCGTGGTCATATTGACGGACTCCTACTGTGCCGTGAGCACAGGAGCTCCACGGAAGGGACAAACGCACCTGGTAGCTGGGAGTTACCGAGTACTGGATCCCAGTGGCAGACTGCATGGTCTCGGAGACCGCCTCATATACGGGCGGCGCCGGGGCGAGCACGCGGTGCTGGTGCTGGAAAGCCTCCGTGCTGCTCGTGATACGTCTCTGCTGCGACGCATACACGGGTGACTCCTGCTCATCCAATCGCCGCTTCATTCTGCGCTCATGCTCGGCAAGCACCACAAAACCTGCCAGAAAGAGTCAGCCAGTTAGCCAGTGGACTTTACCAACCGTTCCCTGCTGGCACCAGGAGCGTTAGGTGACGGAGGGCGGGTACGGCGAGTTGCTGTCCACTCCTTTAGGTTGTGCTGCTGGTGTTTGGGGAGAGGAAGATAGAATTAAGATGCAGTTTTGGGCAGGCTGGGGATGTCGGGATGCGACGCCGGGAGCTGCCGAGCACCTGCGTTTAGGTAGTCGGGTGGCAGGGGTCCTGTTGCAGCAAAACCCRCTCTCTCTTTGCTCACTAATTCATCAGGACTTTTCCAAAGCAAATTACAGCCTTGTTCATTTCACTGCAGTTAAACAGGACGCACGGAAGATGGAGACAGAGGAAACTAAGCGCCCCCCTGAGYGAAACAGCTCACTTCTGCTCTAAGTCACAACAACTCTTCACAGTAGGAACCAATTATTAACCAAACAACCCCAAGATCATTCACCAGTAGCTCAATTTACATCAAAAATACACCCAGGACAGCCAGCAGCATCAAGGTTCGGAGCTTGAAAAGGCAGGCAAGCTAATCGTTCCCACCCTTGCATCCCCWGTCCCTCTTCAGAAGCCTCTCCTTCCTCTCGGAGCGGGTATGACACGAGGACAGATCACTTTGCTCCTTCCCAAAGTCGCTTTTCRAGTTTAACCTCTCAGGGCGCCGTCCCTTATGAGGTCCTTGGAGGAGGCAAAGCAAGGCTGCGGACTTGAAACACAGGAGAACGGTTCCGAACTGGGTCTTACCTACCTGCTACAAAAACCCAAGCGGATCTGATCTCCAGCAATTGCTCGGACCAGGAGCAAACCCTGGGAGCGGTTTTGCCCAACTGCATCTCTGTGGGGTGTCTTTTCATCCAGCCTCTCTCTGCAGACAGCGCAAGAGCTGCGTGAGTTAACTTGAGCTACTCCCTTTAAGCACTGCCTGGGTTTCGGCTTTGAAAAAGTCACTGTTTCACGTTAAGAGGGTCGGGACTAAAGCGAGACAGCGAACCTGACCGTGCCTCGGCATCCCCGAGCGGAGCGGAGCCGGCTGGGATTTCGCATTACAACGCCTGGCTGGGAGGAAAGCCAGAGCAAAGCTTTGGTGCAGGGTGCTCAGCACCCTGCAGCCGCCCTGAAAGCCCTTCTGCTCCGGGCGCTGCCMCTCGGGCAGCTCTCCCTGCTCCCCGGGATCATCTTCCCAAAGCATGAAACCTCTCTAAGCAAATTCACAAGGCTGAAGCTGCAGAAATCCTCTTGGCGAGCCCCACTCTTGTGCCTCGGTTCCCCAAAGCGACACTCTGGGAGGACCAAGCGGCCTCTACAATGGACACCGAGCCGTGAAAAGGCTGTTGGAGGCCAGAAGATGGCTAGAGGAGTCATGTGCCCTGACAGGTTACGAGGATTAAAACGCCACCCTAGRCTAGCGGAGCAGCCTTCCCTCTTGCAGCGCTACCCGATAGTGACGCTCCTGCAGGGCACTTGCTCTCTGCACCAGCCCCACGTGCAAGCACACGCTCGAGCATCGAGCGGGGCGGYGGACAAGGGCTCAAGCACTTTGCACGTGTATCCTGCGGGAGAGCTCGGGAGGGGACTTCTCCATCGGCTGGTTTACAGGTGAGAGGCTTCTCCCACAAAGCACAAATGGGCTTCTCTTCCTCCCCACTGCTCAGGCAGCTCTGTAATTCCTACCTCTTCCCAACACTTTGCTTCATCAGCTTCAAAATGTCACAGCTTATTAGCACAGGAATCTATCAATTTTCCTAATTTACTTTGTAGGGAGCTGGAGCTCATTCTTCCCGCACGACTTCCATGGGAAGCAGCATCTTCACACTGCAATCTCCATCCCTTGAGATGCTCCCGCATGGGCAGGCGACGCTCAGCACCTCCAAACCCACACAAGCAGCCGGATTAAGGAAAAGGGCACCCTCTGGGCTCTAAATCACCATAACCTCATGTGTGCTGTTAGTTTTCCTATGCTCCCCAGGAGCAGGAGAGCCTCCTCTTGCACCCTTCTGAATAATTCACTGCTGAACTGCTCTTTCTGTGCGTTCACAACAGGGAAAGAGAAGTGCTGGGCACACAGGGACAAGCAAACCAACAACACACRCCACCCCACTGCCAACAGCAGTGCCACGGGTGGCCGGGAGCCCTTGGCCCTGCTCTGAAGCCTGCCCAAGGGATGAGCATCACATCTGAGAAACTGAATCACCTCCTGGAACAGTGGTCCGTGTCAGGGGCTATAAGGGAGAATCTGGGACAGAGACTCAAATGCAGAAGAAAAGAGGATGTCCAGTGCTCCAAAACCCACACTCTTTTCACCACTTAGGCCCYGCTGATTGTGATCTGGCACCTCCCAGGGATCTTCCCTATTAAAAAGGCGGAGAGATTTATTGTGTCGCAAGCCGTAGCCCTTCCAGAGCCCTTTCAGGGAGCTCTGCCATTCACGAAGTGCTGATAAGGAAGAAAGGCTGTGATGACATCCAAGATTAGACATACTATTTTAAACCGATTTCAGTGCAGACTGCTGCTTTCAGGGGCTACTTGTGCTCTCTCCCTACTCAYTGCCACCATCCTCGCCTCTCTTGTGGTGGCATTTGTCCAAATTGGAGACCTGCTCCAGCTGAAAACTTTTCTCCTTCTGTCAGACGAGCTTCCCCAGCAATGCAGTCTTCTCATCCAAGTCACTGCCGCATTAACACTTCCACAAGGGAGAAGATGGGCACCAAAAAAGGTTATTTCCCACCCAAAGAGAAATATACGCTYTTCTTATGTGTTTAGAAAGGGAACCCCAGGACCAGGTAAGCACTGTAGAAGGCAGGGGCCACGGGAAGCGCATCCCAAGCCTGTGCAATATCCCATGGCAAAGTACAGCTTGGCTCAGCCCTGTGTGTATGGCATCGTTAACTGAAATTATTTTGGCCATCAGCTTGCAGCTCGCCCAGAGATACGCTGGATACTGGACTCGGAGCCCTTCAGAGGGCAAGGAAGCACGTGGCAAGGTGGCAACTTCACCAGTTGTGAGATATGAATGATATGAAGATATGATGTGAGATATGAATTCCTTGCCTTGATCTGTCAACTGATTGCTCGCGGTGTCCTTGCTGATGACAAAGCACACTGTAAGCCAGCAAACACACACAGAGGTCCTCAGGACAAACGCACAGTTGCAGAGATATTAAGTATGTCCAGTGGAGTCCAAGACCTGAAGCAGGTGCTGCTCTTTCACCTCGGTCACATTACAAACCCTATAATGGGTGTTTTGCTTTCTTGGGGAGGGAAACTCGATCCTGATGGGCAGCAGGCTTCCCCTTACAGACCCAGGTTTAGAAAGTCCGAGTTCAAACGGCCTCACCTGCAATCCTCATTTGCAAAAAGAGAGGGAACCCCCCAAGACACAGCGTGGGCCTTGCAGGGCACTCAAAGCACGTCAAGCACTTTGGGTACTTTCCTCCATTAAACACATCAACCTGAGGCATTCTGAGGAGCTCAGCAATAACTTTAACAGACAAATGCCCCACTCTCTGCAGTTCATGTGGTGGCATTCCCTATTTTCCCAACTTCATTTCTATCCAAACTAACCTTTCTTTGCAACTCTGGTTAGCGTACACTATATTCCGCTCGCAGCAGGGTGAAGGAGACACATTCTGTTCTCTTTTCTTTCCAAGTTTTAAATTTTCCCTTTCGCAGGCAAAGGCCACGAGCAGGAACCTACCTCTGCTCTTGCCAGGCTGGCCAGCTTTGCTGAGCGCTGCGAGCAGGATGATGCATCCAGCAGATGGGCTGTAAATACCGGATACTCCACCGCAAGGCGAGGGGTGGGAAGGAAAAGGTGCAGCACATCCTCACTCATCCCAATCCCACCGCAGGGATTTGAAACTCATCTGCCTCGGGAGGCCAGCACACCRAAGCGGAGCTGTTCCCGGCCCCACAACACACACAGAGCAACACGCACACAGTTTTCCTTCTCCACAAACCTCCCATGCCARCCTCTTTCCAGGTACCATCACTGAAACCTGCACGGCTTGAAACCGGTATTGACGGTTGATTCCGGTTTTCCCCATCACAGCAGCATCAATCGCCTGTTAAACGCACGCCACAACCACGAGCTAAGGCTGTGCCAACACCTGCTGGAGCTACATACAGCTGGAAGAACAACCTTTCCAAGGAGAAGCTGGGAAAGCCTCGCTAGCTAGCGAGGGTCTTAGTCCCTGCAGACTGAGCAGGGCACAACTGAAAACAAACTGCCCAGTTGCAGATACAGTTTTGAACCTGTGGGGTGAATTAGAAAAGCCCTGCACACACAGACGAGTTGGAGTATTTTATTTATTCATTAAAAAAGCGACCCCAGAGGAGCTAGAGCACACCCACAGCCTCGTGGGATGATGTGTCAGCTACTACGGGACTGCGTTTCTGCTCCAGCTTTAACAACTCTAAAAGCTTTCCAGCGCCGGAGAAGACCAGAACGGCAATCTGGACAGAAAACGATTCATAAATCCTGGAGACGTAAACGATTCGGCTGCCAAGTGCAGCGCGATGTTCCCCGTTCCAAGCCCTGCACGTCCCGCCAGCCCCGCGCAGAGGGTGCAGCGGAGCCGCGGAGACACGTGTGAGAATCCCCGGGAAGGAGATCCTCCAAACCGCCTCCTTCCCGACGGGATTCCGGTGGACTGAATTTCCCCAGCAGTCTGGGGCCGCTCGGTGTCTTTTCCTCGGATGAACTCTCGTTTTTAAGCTTTCCAAATAAATTCTCCCTGGAGACGGCGATTACCTTGCTGCAGCACACCTTATTTATTTATTTAAAACACCCATTTAAGGCAGCAGTTTTATCCGACCGACTCTGTTGATGCAGAGCTGACTAYGTTCACTGCAAGTTTTCCACCTTACTAAGCAAACCGAAACTTTCGGCACAGCCTCCCCATGCAAACAAGCGCAACAACCACCCATGGGGACCCGCGCGGCGCTCCTCTAACCACGAAAATCCCTTTCTCTTCGCTGCTACGGCCCTGATTTTAGTCAAAAATGGCCACACGCGCCCTCTGATGCCTTTCAAAGCTGCAGCTTAACCGGGTTTGATGCAAGAGGACGGAGAGGGAGGACCCTGGGGATCCGCGAGCGCAGCCTCCTTTTGCTGGACCGCAAAACCTCCCGCTTCACCCACACCAGGTCCCTAAACGCAGCCCCTGCCGCACCGCTGGGCCCTTCACGCGGGCTCACGGGATTCCTCGGGTGCTTTACAACCAGCTCTTCGACCCAAGGCTCCGCTTCATCACGCGAGCCGGGGAAGTTGGTCGGGAGCGGCGTTCCCAAGCGGCGAGGGAGCCGGGAAGGGCCGGAGCRCGGAGCAAGCCGCGCCGGAGCGCTTTGCGCTTGTTTACCATTACTTTGCACAACGGCTAAGCACAAAAGCGACCAGTTGGGCAAGGAGGGACGATCTGTTAAGTCATCCCCGCGCCGCACCAGCGCCTGCGTCTCCCGGGGCGCGCTCGCGGGCGGCGTTTCCCACCGCCGGGCCCCGAAGCGGCGCTTTGGCTCCCGCCCGCCCGGCGCACGCCGGTGTCCGCCCGCCCCCCACGCATAAAGGGCTACGTGCCGAACTCGC
>PTEX01000176.1:1423014-1443565 GCA_003342815.1 Eudromia elegans | reverse complement strand
CGCCCGGCCCGCGGCGCGCCTCGAGCGGCAGGACAGCCTGAGCTCGGCCAAGAGGGGCAGCGTGGTGGGCAGGAACCTCAACCGCTTCTCCAGCTTCGTGCGCTCCGGCGTCGAGGCCTTCGTCCTGGGCGACGTGCCCCTCATGTCCAAGGTGGCCGAGCTCTACTACATCGAGATGGGCTCCCGGGGGCCCCAGTGGCGCGCCAACCCGCACCCCTTCCTCTGCTCCGTGGAGGACCCCACCAAGCAGACCAAGTTCAAGGGCATCAAGAGCTACATCTCCTACAAGCTGACGCCCAGCAACATCAACTCGCCCGTGTACCGGCGCTACAAGCACTTTGACTGGCTCTACAACCGCCTGCTGCACAAGTTCACGGTGATCTCGGTGCCGCACCTGCCCGAGAAGCAGGCCACGGGGCGCTTCGAGGAGGACTTCATCGAGAAGCGCAAGCGGCGCCTCGTGCTGTGGATGGAGCACATGACGAGCCACCCGGTGCTCTCGCAGTACGAGGGCTTCCAGCACTTCCTCCGCTGCCGCGACGAGAAGCAGTGGAAGCTGGGCAAGCGGCGCGCCGAGAAGGACGAGATGGTGGGCGCCAGCTTCCTGCTCACGCTGCAGATCCCCACCGAGCACCAGGACCTGCAGGACGTGGAGGACCGCGTGGACGCCTTCAAGGCCTTCAGCAAGAAGATGGACGACAGCGTGCTGCAGCTGACCAACGTGGCCTCGGAGCTGGCGCGCAAGCACGTCGGCGGCTTCCGCAAGGAGTTCCACAAGCTGGGCAGCGCCTTCCAGGCCATCAGCCACTCCTTCCACATGGACCCGCCGTACAGCTCGGACGCCCTCAACAACGCCATCTCCCACACGGGCAAGACCTAYGAGACCGTGGGGGAGATGTTTGCCGAGCAGCCCAAGAACGACCTCTTCCTCATGCTGGACACTCTCTCGTTGTACCAGGGGCTCCTCTCCAACTTCCCGGACATCATCCACCTCCAGAAAGGTAAGCGGGCCGCTCTGCGGGGACAGCCCGTCCTCACRTGGTGCCCTGTGTCCTGGGACAGAGCCCCTCACGAGGGTCCCGGGGCGGCACGTGGGATGYGGATGCTCCCCCTTCCTCCCACCGGATGCAGGGAGGGGACGTGCTGAGCCGCCTGGGGACAGCCAGGACGCGTCCGTGCCGGGGGGCAGCTGGGACGTGTCGCCCCAGGACACGTCCCTGCCCCGTGGGGCGGCGGGGTGGGCGCCGTGGGGCGCGGGGGCCTGCGGAGGAGGCGCCCGCTGCCGAGGCTCTGCGGGCCGGTCCCGGCGTGTTTTCCAGGTGCGCCGCCCGCGGCGGGGCCAAAGTCCACGCGCTCCGCCGGGCCGCGCGCCGCCTCCCCTGGGACGCAGCCGGGCAGCGCCGGGCCCTATCCTCGCCCTGCCCCGTGCCYGGGTGTCATCGGGGGTGTCCGCGGGGGACGAGGGGCTGGAGGCGGGCTGGAGGCGGCAGGCAGGGTTTGGTCCCCAGGCTCGGCCTGCTCCGAGCTCCTGCTCCTCTCCGGAGCTGCTCCCATGCTCCAGACCGGACGAGCAGGAGGGCAAAGACCCGCGGATCCTGCTCCCGGGTTGACCCGTCTCCAAGCACGCAGGCCGGGAAGGAACGCGGGCCGAGAGCCATCCCGGATGCTTTCGAAACTGAGCAGTAGAAGTCAGCGGGAACAGGGCAGGCTGGTGTCAGAGCAGCAGGAGCACGAGGGCCGCGGCTGCCGCTTTCCCCTGCGTAACCCCGGCACGGCTCCCGTGTCCGTGCCGGGCGCGTACGGAGATCCCGGGCGCTGTTTGCTCACGGACAGGAGCCTCTGCTTTGCGCAGGCCGCGTCTCCCCTGTCCCCGAGCCCGCTTCTCCCTTCCTGGCATCGCTCCTGGGGTCGGCAGCGAGGGGCTCTGGGGACGCTGCTGCTCGCGGGGCTGTCCCCACGCGAGGCACGGCGACCCCGAGGCTCTTCTCTGCCCCGAGGACTCCGGTCTCGGGGATGGAGAGTTCACAGGCAGGGAGAGGTGGCGTCCCCGGCTTAGCGGGCGTTGGGGACACGCAGCTCTGTCCYCCACGCACCGCCAAGCCGGGAGGCCCAAGGACGCGCTGGGACGGTGCCGCKGAGCTGCTCGGCACCCGGGGCAGGRAGGGGSTTTTCCAGKTGCCCGGAGCGGCCGTGCGCATCCGTGTGGCCGCGTGCAGGGCTTTCCCCCGCGCTGGGCCGGTGCGAGGGCAGCGGGGGGTCTCACGCTTTCCCCGTGCCTCCCTCGGCAGGCGCCTTCGCCAAGGTGAAGGAGAGCCAGCGGATGAGCGACGAGGGCCGCATGGACCAGGACGAGGCGGACGGCATCCGCAAGCGCTGCCGCGTCGTGGGCTTCGCGCTGCAGGCCGAGATGAACCACTTCCACGAGCGGCGCGTCGCCGACTTCAAGAGGATGATGCAGTCCTACCTGAAGCAGCAGATCATCTTCTACCAGCGCGTGAGCCAGCAGCTGGAGAAGACCTTGCGCATGTACGACAACCTCTAACGGGGGCCCGACGCCGCCGCYGCGCGCGCCGCCCCGCAGCAGCCACGCACTTTCCACCCCGGAGCCTCGCACGCCGCCACCGCGRCGGGCTGAGCGCGAGCGGCAGCTCGTGACGCTGGTGACCAAATAACCCTGGGGCTTCGTTCCGTCTCCTCGGGCCCGGCAGGCGGCCGCGCCGCACGTGCGTTTCCCGCGGGCCGTGCGGCCGCTTTCCCTGGGAATGACCATCCCACCCGCAGCCGGGGACACGGGGATTTTCCACGCGGGAAGGGACAGCGTTGGGATAACGGTGCTGGTAGCTCTGTCTAGTGATTCGTAGCTTTCTGGGCTCCCGTCCTCCCGGAGCAGGGAGGCGGGTACATCCCGGCCCCGTGGGACCAGGAGCCGAAGCGGTCGATGTTTTGCACACTACAAGCTTTTCTGATGGAGAAACGAAGAGATCTTTATTTAGAAGAGGTATTTTTTTTGCCCACAAAATATTTTCGATACTTTCCAATATTTTTCGCGAATGTTTCTGCAGCCTTTTTACCGATCAGTTTTTAATAGACACGCAGAGGCAAACGGAAATCTCTTTCTCAAGCACGCCTGTTAACTGGAAAAAAAAAAGAGAAAAAAGCCAAAAAAAMCCCCCAGCCCCACAGCATTTTCAATAAAATCGTCGGTAGGAAAAAAAACCCAACATCCCAGAAAYGTCTGTGGAAAACGGAGCTGCTCCAGGTTCCCTGGGAAGGGGCCTCGGGGGGGGCGCCTGTGGGAGCATCCCGCTGGGATCGCGCTGTCCTTTAGGGAAAGGCAGACGTGGGYGCAGGGAGGCCGAGATGCCGGCGCAGGCACGGGAAGCTCCCACGGCCCCGTGGGGCCGGAGGTGCCCGCGGTGCCGTCCCTGGGGACCTGCCTCCGGGCRCCGGCTTTTCCCAGTGGAATGTCTGGAAAACACAGGAGGGGGGGAAAGCCGGGGCCTGCTTGGCCCTGTGCCAGGGATAAGATCAGCCCGAGTGCGGAGGCCAGCGAGGGCTGGCCCCTGCTTGGGGGRCACGAGGGGACCCACAGCCTGTCCCAGGCCGCCAGGACTCCAGGCTGCCACGGCCCCGATAACCTGCTTCCCATTAACATTCCTGCCTTTTCCGCTGCCGGCCCGGCCTCCGCGGCCCCTCTGCAGCCTTGGGAAGAGGAAAAATGCCCCGTTTTCCTTTGTGTGCTGCCTGACGCCGCTGTCCGGTCGCGCCGTCGGCYCCCGGCCTCTTATCTCGCTTCCTCCCTTTGCTCTGCTCCAAAGGGCCAACCCGGTGAGCCGGGCAGCAGTTCCCGGAGGGAGAGGAAGCGGGAATGCCGGAGGAATTTGCCCTGCAAAKCCCAGCACTCCTCCTCAAGTGGCTTCCGAGCTGCAACCGCTGGCGGCCCTTGGGCCTCTTGGCTCAAAGCCGGGCCGGGAATCCAGCTCTCCCTGTTTGTGGAACGCCTCCGTTCGCGCGGTGCCCGGAGCGGATCTCCACGGCGAGCGCTCTCGCCTCGGAAACCCGCCGGGCCGATTCTTGCTCCTTGGTTTTTGAATCCATGCCTGGGCGCGGGTCCCTGGCTCCGGCGTCCCCGTGCCCGGAGCGGTGCCAGGCACGGGCGGCACGGCGGGATGCGCCGGCGGTGCCCGCGCTCCCGGCGGATGCGGCGTTGCCTCGGGAACGGCCACGGCGGCGGGCCCGTTAAAGGGAACGAGGCTGCTCCGCTCCGGGCTCCTTTTCCCTTTGCCTTTGCTCCTGGAGAGCAAATACGGCCCTTCCCTCCCTGCCGTCACACTGGGTGAGTCACCGCGGGGCTTTACCCGCCCTCCCCGTATCCCTATCCGCACCCGGATGCACGCGGAGGCACCGGCCTCGGCTGCTCCCAGGGCTGCCCTTCCCTCGGCACGCGGGCCAGCCGGGACGTGCCCGGCACGCGGGGATGTCCCCGCGCTGCCCCGGCTCCCGGCCCTCCCGCACGGCTTCTTCCAGGGTCCCTGCCGCCCATATTGGCTTCCCAGCAGCGGGAATATAACTGCCTGGTTATATAATATATAATCCTGGAGCAGGAGGAGGGATTGTACTTGGGCAGGGGTCCCGGTTTTCCCTGAGGAGCGAGGGGTGCAAACGTGAAGGAGTTGCCGCTTTGCGCCGGTTTTGGGCCGGCRGGATGCGATCCCTGACGAGATCCTCATGCGGAGCGGGGCAGGGTGTTTGTGTTGGGCTGCCTCCTGAGCTCAGCGCTCAGTTTTTCCCCTGCTCTTCCCCGGGTAATTCTCTGCTCGGTTATGACGCCGTCGGCGCGGGGAAAAGTTGAGCAAGAGCCCAGAGCTTGGCCCACTCCCGCCGCCGCGCGACGATGCTCCGYGGCGCAGCGGGCACGAGGGAGCCGGCCAGACGAGGAGCTGCCCCGGGGCCCACATCTCCCTCGGGAGAGKCACTTTATTGGGCTTGACGTGTGCCGCATGGGAATACACAGGGAGGAGCCGGCCGGGCCCCCTTCCTTGCACTGGGCCCACGCGTGGTGGGCGCCCGCACGAYGAGCCGGGCGGTTTTCCCACAGGGGTGGGCGCTCCGCCAATGCCCCCAGTGGCGGCTCTTCTTCCGCAGCTCCCGCCAGTGGCTTGGCCCGCCTTGCCCCGGCGACCGTGGCGCGTCCCTGCCGAGCCCGACTCGGTGCASGTCGCGCCCCTCGCACCGGGACGGCGCCGCTTCTTGCCCCGCGCCACGCGCGCTGCTGGAGCCGCGGCCAGCACCCCGCGCGCATCCCGGCGGCGCTGCAGCAAGCGCGGCCCTCCCGGCTGCCTTCCGCCTGCTCGGGAGGCGCCCTATAAAAGCACTTTACGGGGCTGTGCTGGTGCCACATCCCCCCCCCGCACCCATGCAGCAACCCCTTCCCTGCCCCAGCCACCCCGGCAGCCCCGGCTCCTCCCGCCTCCCTTGCAGGAGGAGCAGGAGGAGGACGGAGGCGCCCGGGGTGAGCGGGGAGGCCGCGGGCCCGGCTGGGGCCGGTGCGGCCGCTCTGCTCCCCGCCGGGCCCTTCACACCCAGTACTGGTTGTTCTTCAGCGCGGGGTTCGCAGTCCGGCAGTGCTGGAGGAGCTCGGGGTCGCGCGGCGCACCGGGCGCCGGGCCCGGGGGCCGCCCTCCCTCGGCCTCCGAGGCGTTCACAGTCCTCATGGGGATGCCCTGGCTGGGCTCCGTCTTGCGGAAGGTCTCCTGGTCGGGCACGGCGCCGTTCCTCGCCTTGGCGGGCGGCGCGCCCTGCACGTGGTGCTTGCCCGTCTTGTTGCGCTTGTGCAGGTAGAAGAGCAGCGGCAAGATGAGGGCCAGCAGGAGGAAGATGAGGCACACGGGGATGATGACGCTGAACATGTTGGCCTCGATGAAGCCGAGGAAGGTGCCGCCCTCCGCGGGGCTGGGGCTGCTCGTGGCGCCCTGGCCCGGCCAGCCCGTGGTGGGGACGCCCGTCTCGCTGGCATTGGGGCCCTGGTGCCGGGGGTGCGGCGTGTGCGGCGAGGCCATGCGCGGGGCCCCGAGCAGCGTGACGCCGTAGGCCTTGGARGCGTTGTACGGCTCGATGGAGTACGCCAGGGACGCCAGCGCCGGGGGCACACCGGCGGCCGTGAGCTCGAACACGAAGCCGTCGTTCTGCAGGGGCTGCTGCTTGGCCCCTGTGGTGTCCGGCACCTCCAGGCCAACCAGGCCCTGCTCCAGCTCCCGCTGGCTGAAGGTGGAGAGCAGCGTGCTGCGTTGCCCGCGTTCCCTTGGGACCCGCACGACACGGCTGCTCCGGGGAGCCCTGCGGATAGTGAACACCGGGATGTCCTTGGTGCGGTTGGCCAGCTCGCTCGCGTCGAGGATGCTGGTGTCCAGCAGGGCCGTGGTGCCCCTGGGCCACAGGCTGCCCGCCCGCGCCCTGACCCACGCCTTGACGGTCACGTTCACCACCCCGGTCCTGTTCRCTGCCTGGGACGTGGCAAGGAAGTGGAAGTCGTCCTCGGGGGAGGAGAAGTTGGTGAAAGTAAAGGTCACTTGCCCTTGGTCCACCTGCCTCTGTGAGAAGACCCGCACCGRCCTTTGGTTGACTTGCACTTGGCCAAACTTGGGCTCCTTGGTGATCCTGTACAGGACGTCCTGCTGCCCTGGCTGGGCAGCTCCCAGCAGGTGATCCCGGGACACGGCGGCCTCGTTCAGGCCCTGCGGTACTTCCAGGGGCACGAGGCTCTCGGGGCTCGTCCCCGCAGGCAGCACCGTGACGTCCAGGGAGGCCAGCGTGGGAGCGTGGCGGCCGTCAGAGAGGCTCAGCACCAGGGACTCGGAGGAGCGGCTCCCGGCCGCCACGAACAGCACACGGCCCGCGTTGACGTCTGCCTGCGTGAAGCGCTCGATGGGCACCCGGCGGTCGCGTGTGCTGGCCAGGTGGCCGCCGCGGGGCTTCTGGAGCACGCGGTACTCCATGTCCTCCGGGGAGCCGCCCGCATCGCCTGCATCCAGGTACTCCGGGGACAGCGGCGCCCAGGAGCCCGCGCGGACCCGCAGCGCTCCCCGCCGCGTCACCACCTGCGGGGGCCTCTCCTGGCCGCCCGTCACCGTGATGTTGAAGGCTTCCGACACGACCACCCCTTCGTGGGGAGGGCGGGTGGAGCGCTCAGCGCGGGGCCGGAGCCAGGCCTTGAATCGGAAGCGGTCTGCGGGAGCGCCGTCCCCGCGGTGGGCGTACGCCAGGCGCCCCGCGTCCAGGTCCGACTGCAGGAAGAAGGGACGGGCCCCGTCCACGGGCACGCCGCCCACCCAGAGCTGCCCGTGCGTGGGCAGCGCCGTGAGCAGGAACAGCACGTCGTGCGCGGCCCTCTCCGGAGCGGGCGCTTGGCTCAGGATGTTGGAGGCGTCCAGCACGGACGTGTCGATCGCTGCCCTTTGAGCCTTCCCAACGCTGAGGCCTGCAGGGAAAAGGGAAGATCCAGAGTCCCGTGAGGACGGGGAAGACACAAGCACAGCCAGAAGAGTGTGATAGAGGGGAGAGGAGAGAGAGCAATTGTAAAGAAATGGAGGAGAAAGAGGGGAGAAACAGGAAGCAAAGTCTCCACCCCAGGCTTCACGGGCCCGGCATGCTACGCACTGGAGCGAGCCCGTCATGCCCTCACCGCCGTTTCTCCAGAGCTGAGTGGAGCGCTGTGGGCACCTCGCCTCGAATGATACGAGCACGAGGAGGATGAAGGGGTCGGAGATGGCAGTGGGAGCGACGACGCGGAAGCGAATCGCGTCCTGGGCGAGCCAGAAGGGCTTCGTTGGCATCCTGTGCTCGTAGACGATCATCCCACTGTCCACCTGCGAGGAGCAGAAGGCAACAGCCTCGGCTGAGCCCCGCGTGTCCCCTCGGCTCTCGGTGCACGAGCGGCTGCCCGGGCTCCCTGTGGGGACGTCCCCGCGTGTGACGGGGCTCACCTGGGCCTGGCTGAAGTTCCCGGCCTCGGCGCCGCCGGGCGCCACGCGCAGGTAGCCCAGCCGCGGCGCCTGCTCGATGCTGTAGTAGAGGCTGGCGGCGGGCRCCCCGCCAGCCACCGCCTGCAGGTGCTCGCTCGTGATGGGCTGCCGGGCGCCTGCGGAGCGGAGCCGGTGAGAGACCCGCAGCGAGGCGCCCACGGGCCCAGCRCCCGCCTGCACCCACCTGGGCACACGGTGAGGCTCTGCTTCCTGGCGAGGCCCACGAGGGGCTCCCTCTGCGCACGCACCATGAAGAAGTGCCCAGCCGAGAGGTTCTCGCCATCCGATAGGGTGAAGGCAAAGCCGCCGTCCAGGGGCCCTGTGGAGAGCGTGGAGATGTGCGGACATGGCAGGCGACGCGCGCCCGGGCCGCCGCAGTCGCCGTCGCTGCCCTACCATGGTGCAYGTAGTGGAGGAGGCCGCGGTCCACGTGCGCCTGGCTGAACCGCCGCACCTCGGCGCCGGGGGCCGCCCGCAGCACCAGCCTCCCGTTGGTGGGTGGCTGCACCGAGTAGATCACGTCCTCCGGCGGCGAGTCCTCGTCCTCAGCGCGCAGCAGCTGCGGGCCGATGGCGGCCGTGCCGCCCTCGCGCATCTGGGGCGGCRGGAGAGGTTACGCGACGGCAGCCGCCCCGCTCGCACCCGCTGCGCGCGCAACCCCGGCCCCGCGTCCCGCGTGCGCCGCTGGCCCCATGAGCTCACACCAACTCGTGCGCCTTGTTTTTTTCCAACCAGCCTATCCCAAAACATTGCAAGAGTGGGTGTGGGTGCGGAGAGCGAAATTGAATCCATGAGCAGCCGCCCTGGAGCCAGGGAAAGCTCCCCGGGGTGCTGCAGGGGTGACCCACACGCACGCGCTCCGTGTGTCGGAGCATCCCCGCTGSATTATTCCGGCCCTGCTGCTCCGGCTACTCGCTGCCCGTGGCTGCTCAGTGCTGTTCCCCGTGGCAGCCCGCGTCCCGTGGCCCTTCCGCGGTGAAGTCATCCCTCGCAAGAGCACAAACCCATGTGCGTCCTGGTGTCACGCGCTGGCCCCGGAGYGAGGCGGCGCCTGCTCTGCTCCCGAGCACCGCCGAGGGCTCTGCTGTGGACGGGAGCGTCCGTGGGCGCTCAGCGGCGGTTAGACGGGTGTGGAGGGGGTGAGGGCGACGGAGAGGCCGACCTACCCGGGGCTCTGTGATGGGGGAGTTTATTGGGGGCCTTTCCCTTGCTTCTGAGCTTTCTGCTTTGGGAAAGGGAAGCAGAAGCCCTGAGGAAAGGTGCTACCTGGAGCCCTGCAGCCCGAGTGTTAACCCCTTGTTKCCTGGAGCGTGGGGTTTTGGGGACAGCTGTGGGGATTTTGGGGATGGCTGCAGCAGGCCACGGAGCCCCCTTAGTGCCTTGTGAAAGGGACTTGTCCCCTACACCCTTCCCTTGGGCGTCTCCTCCAACGTGAGCAGGATCCGAGGCACCTCCCGAACATCAGAGCACCCGGCTGGGCTCTGCGTGACGTCGGGACCTGCTTTCCTGTGACATCCTGGGGTACTGGGAGGAGAGCAGAGGGCAATCCCGCTGCACTGTCACTTCTACGTGTTCCTAACTGTGTGTTTTCTACCCACGGGGCTCGGGGCAGCAGGCGAGGATGAGCTGCTCCTGCCCCGGCCTCAGGGTGATCTAAGGCGAGGAGCAGCCACGGCGGAGGACGCGGAGCCCGGGCGGAGGCGGGGAAGCCGATCAGCCCACGGGGCGGTTCCCATCGCTCCACAGGACCATGCCCGTGCTCGAGGGCGGGCGGGTGACGTTGCCCTGGGCCGGGCGCTTGCTGGACCGCGCCGCGGTGACGTCTTCGCCCCACAGCTGGCTGTGGCCCTGGGCAGGCCTTGGGGCGGATGGCGGCGCGTGCCGTGGGCCTGCGTGGGGATGCTCCCATCTTGTGGACAACTTCAGCATTGCCAGCGAGAGCAAGATGGAGGCAGCCACCAGGAAGCCCAGGCGCCTGGAATTCCGCCCGGAATTCCGCCTGGAGCACAGCATAGGTCCCTGGGAAACCCTCCCCGCGCCGTGTTACCTGCAGGCCGGCGTTGACGCGCAGCTGGGGGCCATGGCTGCGGCGGGGCAGGATGGTGACGAAGACGGTCCGGGGCTGGCTGTGCCGGCTGATGGTGGTGGCGTTGGCCAGGAGGGTGAAGCTGTCGCTCGGGGCCTGGGCACCGTCCTGCTGGTACTGGATCAGCTGGCTCTGCACCTGTGGGCACGAGGAGCCTGTCTAGGGAGGCAGGGAGCTGCTCGGGTTCCTCCAGAGCCATCTAAACACCCCCTTGGCCACGCCACCAGGGTGCAAAGCGTGTGCCCCGTACCTCGCTCCAGGTGAAGGTGTGCAGCCCGTGCTCCTGGGGCTGCTGGTGCTTGTGCAGCGTGCCGAACCTGGGCGGCTCCAGCACCCTGAACTCCACGCCGAGCGCCGCAAAGTAGGCGCTGGGCACGCTGAGGATGTCGGCGGAGAGCGTGACGGAGCTGCCCGCCGGCACCGTGACGTTGCGGACGTCCAGGGGCACCGTGACGGGGAGCATGGCCAGGCTCACCACGACCCCCTCCAGCGGGTTCACCCCCCTGGCTGTGACGTCCACGACGAAGCGGTCGTGCCGCTCCTCGGGCTTGGAGTGCAGGTAGAGGACCCTGCCGCTGTTGATGTCCTCCTGGGTGAAGGACTGGATTGGATCCAAGCTGGGCGGCTCCTCCAAGTCTTGGCCATGCTGAACCATCACTAGGAAGCCTGAGACCGGGGGGCTCCTCACCAAGTAGATGATGTCCTGGGGAAGGATCTCTTCATGGGCAACCTGTGTGTGCAAGGAGACACAGGGTGATCCCATGCACCTCCCCAGCCATGGAGGTGACCATAAACACCTCATATAAACCTCTCTGGTGACACCTGTACAAGGATGAAAACCATCAGCCCTGGGACACACACCTCATAACGGCCCCATGAGTCCTTTGGGAACTGAAATAGCTTCTACTCAGCTGCTCTGGCTGTTCCTAGAACCAAATTAAACCAGACCTGTCCCTGACTTACTGCGGTGATAGTTAGAACCATCTTGGAAGTGGAAATGCGGAGCAGCCTTGGGAGAGCACGGCCGTGGGAACCTGCTCTTGCTCTGCACCAGTGTGCAGAGTGTTATGT
Source organism: Eudromia elegans (assembly GCA_003342815.1). Classification (NCBI taxonomy): domain Eukaryota; kingdom Metazoa; phylum Chordata; class Aves; order Tinamiformes; family Tinamidae; genus Eudromia; species Eudromia elegans. The sequence goes on along the minus strand of PTEX01000176.1, from coordinate 1,432,387 downwards.
GCAGGGACGTTCCCCATTCAAGTCATGACTCTGCCTTAATAAATAACCCTATAAAGATGTGATAAGGAAGAGCTACGGAACTACTTGTGCCATTCCTCTCCCTCTCATATGAAGGAGGGATTCAAGCAGGTACCATGGAGCGGGACCACCGGCTGCATCAAAGGCACGTCCTCCAGTACTGAGCGTGGATGGAGTTTGGAAATGCCTGCTCTGGGACCTGGAGCTTCCCTTGAGTTTTTTCAAGGTGCATTGTGCAAGTTAGTGCTCTGTTCTGGGTAACCTGTTTGCCTTGATGGGTTTCCAGCCCATCAACAGGAGGTTTTAGCCTTCAAGGATGGTTTTCCAGGGTCTATAGGCAGGAGGTGGCTTTCCCTGCCTTGTAACCGGGTTGGAGCTGCAGGCTTGGGAAATGATTAGAGAGTAGGATACTCACTGATAAGTGTTCTTCCTTGATTTCAGCTGCTTCTCCTTGGAAGACATGTATCTCCTTGAGGTTCATGATGCGCAGGGGGTCAGGATGGGTGTCCAAGAACACAGTGATGGCCAGTGTGTCTTCCGCCACCACCTTGTTTGCTTCCACGGTGAACTGGAGCTCATCGTGGGCGTTCCGGCTCCCATTGTGGCGGTAAGCAATCTCTCCTGCTAGGAGATCTCTTTGGGAGAAAGCCATGACGGGCTGCTCCCCTCTCAGCACAGTCCCCCATCGTGGGGGAGCAGTTATCAGGAACCGTATCTCTTCATCAGACCTGATGTCCATGTTGGTCTCCAGGTTGAGGACAGAGGAGTCAATATGTCCTTGGCCCCCTTGGGAGATGGCCAGGCCAGTGTTGTTGACTATTTTGATATAGGGGTCCGAAGCCTGAACTTCCAGGAGGGCGGTAGTTTGATGGAGGCCATCTGAGACCTGTAGCTGAATCCAGCCCCGGTCAGCCCCTGAATGGACGAATAGGATCTTTTTCTTCCTCAAATCATCCTGTGTGAACCGATAGACTTGGTGGCTTCTGTCATCAACAGAGACGATGCTGCCAAACAGAATATCCTTCCTTGCCAACACCAGCTGCGTGTCTGAGAAGCCGGAGTCCTTGTCGGTGAAGGCGATATCATCCGTTGTCAGGAGGTGCTGCCCATTGCGCACCACATTGAAAACCTTGTTCACCACCTGGACAGGGGGGTGGTCGTTGACAGGTTGGATGGATACTCTGAAAACCCCTCTCACCTCCTCTGCGTCAGGCTCAGTGCTGCCCTCGCCCTGCCTGATCGCCACGAAGGGGATATCATCCTCCAGGGTCTCGGAGTCGTCATGCTGGTAGAGCAGCCTGCCCTGGAGGATGTCCTCGTTGGTGAACTCTGTGATCTCCTCGTTGGAGGACCAGCCTGGGGATGTGGCCCAGGCCAGCCTGCCATGCGCTGGCCCTTCAATTACTTCATAGAGATAGTCCATGCTGTTCAGGCTCTGCACAAACAAGTGGTCACTGGAGATGACAGCCTGCCCCCCTTCTGGCACAGACAGAAGGATGTTGGTCAGGGCTGGTGCATCGGGGTCCCCACCTATGCTGATTGTGTAGGTGTACACAGGCGAATGCTGGTCCCCAGCACGGACGCGAAACTGGAAGGTATCCTCAGCTTGCCTGGAGTTCCTGATGGTTGCGCTGTAGCTTAGATGGTTTCTCTGCAGATCATCTTGGGTGAATCCGAAGCCTTCGGTCAGCCTGTTGCCCAGCAACTCCAAGTTTCCCTTTTTGGGAGCCTGGATTATCACATAGTGGAAAGAGACTGGGGCAGCATTTGGATCTTCCAACATTGCCTCCAGTTCCTTATTGGTGATGTTTTTGTGCCGCTTGTTCTTCATCTGGAGAGGGACCATGGTTCTCATCTTAATGATAGCTCGTTTGATCCTGATGAGGAAAGTGTTGTTTTGCAAAACCTTCTGTCCAACCTGAACTTTGAATCTCATCTTCTCCACGATGTCTTCCAGCCGGTGCTCTGGATCTGTGCTGAAATACTGGATGCGTCCTTGCTCCAGGTCTTGCTGGTGGAAGGACTCAACTTTTTTCCATTCCCCTCCCACGCTCCCTTGTTTCTGGACTTCACCATACCTGAGAGGCTCCGTGAGGCCATACAGGATGGCAACACGTTGTTTCACGGCATTTGTCTCCACGGACAGGTTGGTTGTGGTAATTTGTGCGGCCCCTCCTTGGGAGATGAAGAGGCCGGTGTTGTTGCGCACGTGGATGTCAGGCTCTATGGCGAGGATCTTCAGGGTGGCCATGGGGCTTGGGACAGATCCATCGCTCACTTGAAAGGTGAGCTGCAAATGGGTCCCGCTCTGGTGCACGTAGACTATGTTGCCTGCTTCCAAGTCCCTGCAGGAAAACTCTTCAATGGGCACCCCRGGGTGAAATTCGTACTCCACATAACCGTCCTCCATCAGCCGGCTGCTGTGCAGCTGAAATTCGAGGTCATCACAGGAGGTGTCGTCATCCAAGGCCTGCAGGATGTCTGTGGTCAGATGCTTCCGTGTGTGCTTCAGGATTGTCATGTGATCCCCATGAGGAAATATCACCTGAGGGGCATCGTTGACGGGGTTGATCATGATGGGCAGCAGGTACATCTGTCCCTGCCGCAAGCACTCGGGGATCCCTTGCTGGGCGGTCACAGCTACCTCCAGCATCAGCTGGTCCATGGGTCCTTCAGAGCCGTCATGGATGTATCTGACTTTCCGATTCACAATGTCTAGCAAAGTAAACTTCTTTCTGCTCCTGGATCCAGGGACATCCAGCTCCAGCTGACCGTGCCTAGGGTCATTGGTGATGCTAAAGAGGATTTGGGACTGCCGGATGTTTGCAAGGTTCAAGTCTACTATCGGCTGGGTGTGTTTCCACTCCAAGAAGGCTGCTCCTCCTTCTGAGACGATGAGGGGGCTGACGTGCAGCAATCTGCTGATGTTAGCAAAGGCAGGAGGGAAGCTGTTGTCTGGGCGGCACGGTTCGGCCCCCAGGCCAGGTGCTCCCTGCCACATACCAGGAGGAGGGGAGGTRGGTGCCTCATCCTGTTCATATATTTCATCATATTCCCAGTAATGCTCCTGCTTTCCACAGCCAGACGTGATGTCCTTGGTGATCACAGCATCTTGCAGACTCCTCCTCTGCAAGTTGATCCGCAGGTCCTCCAAACAGCCAACAAATGAGTTGTTTGCTGTGCTCCCCACTGACATGAAGGCAAGGTGGTGCTCCCTCAGCCTTTGCAAAGCCTTTTCATTCATACCTCCGATGAAGAGGTTCCCCTGAAGGTCCAGATAGTTGTTGATGCCCCGGTTGGATGTGGCTGAGGCGTAGTAGTCAATCAGTATCTCAAGCTTGTGGACATCTGTGTGGACTTTAACATAATGCTGCTGCTCATCGCTGATGAAGATGTTGTTGTGCAGGACAATGATGCCGTTCCCCTTCTCGACAAAACCTCTCAGGCGTCCGTTGGAGATTTCCAGGTAGAAGAAGTCATTTTCCATTCCCTCGTGGTAGATGAGGGGTGCTTGGGTGACGCTTGTTGTTATCACAAACTCAATGGTCCCTTCTTCTTTTGCGTTCCAGGTGGGAAACGCAATGTAAGAGTGCGGTCCTAGGAAGCCAAAGGGGTCATCAGGCTCGGCAGAGAACTGCGCACTGCACCCCTCTTGAACCCGGTGGAATATCTTGGAGCTGCTGTCAGGAGTCGGAGGCGAGAGGACATCCAAACCATTGAATGTCACCAAGTGGAGGCAACCTCTGAAGGGAGAGCTGGACCCAGAAAGGTAYGGCAGGTCCAGGTTCCCTGTCCCACCTGCATAGAGGCCATACTGAATGTCCAGCTCTCGTACGGGTCCCGTAATGTCCACAGAGCTGTTAAAGAGGCTGTCGATGGTCAGCGTCATCCTGCCATCTTCCACTAAGAGCTCCACGTCGTGCTTTGCCAAGTTGTTGAGCTGCAGTTCTGCTGGGGACTGTAGCGTCACCTCCTCTGAGCCCAGCCTCAGCCTGGCCTGCGAGGGAGAGCAAGAAGTGGAGTCAGAACCTCAGCTCAAGCAAGATGRTATCTGGGGAAACAAAGATGGTTGGGACTGGCTTATGTCTTGAGAACCTCCTGTTTGTGGAACAGACTCCTGAGACTGCAGAACATCAGCTCTAAACCAGCCTGGAAGGTAGCCCTGAGGTTCTCTTTCTCCACCAGGCTCTGGGCTGAGCCTAGCTCTGTAGGACTAGGAGATAAGGGCCACTCTTGCTCGTCCCTTCTGGTGCCCTAGCAGGTTGACCCCACCTCTGAGGACCTGCCCTTGGAATGGTTGGGGCACCCACAGTCAGACAAGTGCAAAATTGGGACCATGAGCTCTTCACGGASCTGTTCCTGTGCAGGATCCCATCCYCAGGGCTTAGACAAACYTTGACAGTAAAACCCAGAGAAGCCAYCTCTCCACCAGCCTGCACCCATCTCCCCGCCACTCTCCATGTTCCTCTCCCTGCTCTTTCTCAATGAGCTCCACACTCAGACCTGTCGCCTTGGGGTTCTCCTCCCACTCCCATCCTGCCACCAGCCTCCCCTCCCATGGGGGAGCTCTGCCAAGTGCTGACTCTGCGTTCCCTGTTTCCTGCCCATCCAGGCCGGCTGCCCTCCTTTCCTGTGGCTTGGCCCATCTCCGTAATCCTCCCAGCCATCAGCCTGGGAACCCGCGAGGGAAATAGCAGGGTTGGCTTCCTCAGTGGGGACGGTCTCCCACAAGGAGCAGTCCTGGAGCCTGCCYAAGTAGAGGGTTAGCAGAGGGGCCAAGTGAGGGCTCTCCCGACCCGGCCTGCACCGGAGAACCCCCYGTCCAGCTGCTTGCCCGGCTCCCTAGCTCATTCTCCACTTCCGTGCAGTGTGTGACCCTGCCCGGGTGGCTCCTAAGCCATGGGAGAGGAGGGGACGTCTGCTAGACGGGTCCTGTTCTTCCCTTCCATGGCAAATGCCATCCTTGATCCTCCACCTCTCTCATGCCCTGGCTGGTAATAGAGGTCTCTATTACCACTGGGTCCTCTCCTTGGTTCGTCCCTTCTTGCATGACCCTGGCTGTGCCAAGCACATGGGTTGCGGGTTTTTGGGTGTCTCCCTGCTCATCAYGGCCCTGATCCGCTCCCAGGACTGTGTCTCCTATCCTCTGATGCCCCTTCAACTCTTGCCTTGCTCTGCTAGGGTTTTGACAGCTTGGTGACCTGCGCTTTTGGACTGTTTAATCCTCTTGGCTGCCAATTTTAGATGCTGCTCCCTCACCCTTGTACCCAAAGCAGTGAGAGGTCRGTTCAGACCTGCAGCCTAATTTCGGGGGGTTGGATCAGCTCTTGGGGCTCTGCTGCAGTGCCAGGAGCCAAGGTTGTCTCCGGTGAACTCGGCCTCTTCCCCCACCTTCCCAAGGTTTGGCCCGGGAGCAAATCCTGCCCCTTAAGCACGTGCCGGACGTGGTGCTGACCTGCAGGGCGCCGGCCCGCAGCTCCACCAGGAGATGGTCCGGCTGCCCCGCGGCCAGGAAGAGGAGCCCGTCCCGCTGGCTCGTGTACAGCTGCAGGTGGAGCCGCACCGTGCGGGAGGCGTCTGCCAGCGGCATCTCCACGTAGCCGTCCCCGAAGAAAGAGGCTGCGCAGAGGGAGGACAGGGTCAGGCAAGGGAGGACGCGCAAGTTGGCCAGCCTGATCCGGGGTGTTCGCGGGGCTGCCCGGAGCCGCCTCTCCCTCGTTCACCGCGCTGTGCCAGCTGGAACCAAAGGGCTTTGGCACCCGATCTCCCGCTCCTTGGTAAAGAAAGCTGGGAACTGCCCCTTCCTGCTGCCCGGCTCCTTCCCACCCTCTGTGAGCCCGTACAGGAGCTGCAGCTCCCGCCAAGGCCACAAGATGGGGCCAGCGGATCCCTTCCCAATCCCGAATCCCTCCCGGATCCCGGSCCCATCCCGCCCCATGCAGAGGGGTGTCGCCGGTGTCGCCTGTTCCCGGCATTGTGTGCGTTGCTCGTGGGGAGATCCCCCCGCTCGCTGCCTCGTAGCCATCATGTGGCCCCATTCCAGGCACTCAGGGCTGAGCCRTTAGCCGAATGCATCTTTCCCACTGCCAGCTGGATTCCCCAGCGGATACAAATCCCTGTTCTCTCTCACACGGAGAGCCCCCGGTGCGCAGGTGAGCGCCCACCACGCTCCTGCTCCCCGCGCCACCATGGCTCGAACGTGGAAACGGTGCCGCCGCTCGCCCGATGACAGCTGCTTTGGAGCACCCGAGGCGTGTGCCCGCCGTCCATATGTGGATATAAGGCCATGGAAAATCCTCCTCTGCAGCGCAGTGTTTAAAGCTGCCGTTGGCGGCACTCAGCAGCCAGCGTACGTTACCATTAGAGGGACTCAGAGCAATGGCATGTGGTTGTGTAATGACAGGCTGTGTCCCAGCGCCGGGGCACCGTTACAGGCGCGGGGCACTCGCAGAGCCGGCGCGGCTCCATTTTAGAGCGCCCGCGTGTTTTACCCGGCCCGTGCCCATGTGCACGTTGTGCGCACACCCACAGGGCACACGCATGTGTCCACGGCACATGTGGACGCGTGCTTCTGAACGCCACAAAACCTGGCGTGACCCACGGCGGCGTTAACCCTGCAGCTGTGCCGTGAAGCAGGGTGCAGAAAGGGGCAGAAGATGCAGATGCAGAAAGACGGGGAAGGTGTTTTGAGAGGTGCAAACACGCCTACGGTGACCACCTGTAATGCCCGACACGCTCAAGTCAGTACACGGGCATGAACTTCTTCCAGAACGGGCCCGGGCCCGGGCTGTGTGCCTCGGTGATGCCGCCTCTCCCCTCTGTGGGACTCCCTGCAGTGTTGCAAGGGCTGGCACCCAAAGCGGCACCCTGGGAATTGGGAGCTGGCTCTGAGCGCAGCCCTGCGGCCCAGCCCRCGGCRTCCTGCACCACTGCCCGGTGCTCGWGGCTGGCGGGTGTCACCGGCACCGACGGCCTCCCGCGCTGAGCCAGCGGGTGGCTGGTGCTTGGCTGCGATGTGCGCAAACCGTGGAGGTCCCCGTCCTCCCCTGAGCCGCCCTGCGTGGCCGGAGCTACTGCTGAGGGTGGCTGCAAGGCCAGGCCCGAGGTGCACGCATGCACACGGGCGATGCCGTTTGCTCCCCGGAGGGGCTGCGTGGACACCATGTTCCGGCCCCCTCCGAGGGATCCACTGCCTGCGCTCCAGCTCCCAATGGAGTTTTTCTTTGCTTTATGTCTTCCCACAATGTGGAAAATGCAGCCTGCAGCTGGGCACTGCGGAGCTGCTCTGGGGGAGCAGGGCCCGTGCAGGGAGCAGTTTGCACCTCAGCCGGCACCTAACCCGCTTGGCGCAAGGGGATGAGGAGAGGGATGTGGGGACCGTGCTGCCCACGCAGCCCTCGTGTCCCCAGACAAGCGGCCGAGAGCTCAGGAGGAYGGGGCGCGCTGGGCTCTGTCCTAGGAGCACCCGGCCCCAGCGGGAGAGCGGCTCAGCCCCCGGCCCCGCGTGCTGCCCACGCTCGGCCACGAGCGTCCCGCCCGGCAGGCCCGGCAAGGTGTGCACGGTGCCACGGTTCCTCCCCTTGGAAAAACAGGCAGAGGCTCCCAGGGGCCGCAAACAGCCCTGGGCTTGTGCGGCCGCCGCTCGGCCAACAAGGAGCCCAGTGTGCCGGGCGGGAGGAGCGGAGCYGGGCGGGAGCCCCGACGCCGCCTCGCTCGGCGGGCACACGGGGACATTCCAGGGCGGCGCTGTCAGTGGCGACGCGCTTCCAGCCTGCTCCCGAGGTCTCCCTTTGTTTTTTTTTCCCCCTATGGCTTTATAAGGCAGCGAGCCGCGGCCGTGCCCGGGCGTCGGGGCGCGCACGCGGGATGCGGCGCGCTGCCTTTCGGGCAGCCCCSCGGCCCGCGGGCTGCATGAGAAAGGCTTCATTATGCTGCGCATTCCCGCCGCTTTATGCAAGGGGGTTATTTCTGGCCAGCGGAGGAAATGAGCCGCGCGCGAGGCCGCGCGGGCCAACCTGGGGCCGCCTCCCGCGCGCCCCGACCCCGGCTTCGCGCACCGGGGCCCGGCCGGGTCGCGCGGAGCCGCCCCCGCTCGCCAGCCGCTCCGCTGCCCGGGCGGCCGCTCCGCCTGCTCGCGTGGTGCCGCGCGCTCCCCAGCTGCGCTCCCTCCGCCGCTCGCCTCCTGGGCCGCTGCCCCACGGCTTGAGCCAGTAAAGAGGCTCTTTGCAGCCCGCGCTGGGTTTTCGGACTGCCTGAAAACAAGCCCCTCRCCGGAGCCCCGCGGCCCGCCTGGGGTGGGAGCAGCGGGAAGCGCCCGTTGCACCCAGCGCACGGTCCCGCATGCTCCTGTGCCTGGGGCGCTCGCCTGGAGCTGCTGGGCCTGGCCACCCTCGCRATGGCCAATTGCTCTCGAGAGCAGAGACATGTTGCAGGTGCGGCCTGGCCCGGCCGCCCCCGGCACCAGGACCTCCCGGTGCCTCCGGACCCCCCACTCGGGCAGCAGCGTGAGGGTTAAGCGGAACGGGCTGTTTTGCGCGGGGAGGAAGCGGCCGGCGGGCTGCTGGCGCGCGGCGAGCTCGCATCTGGCGAGCACGTCGTGCACACGTGTCCCGGCGCGGCTCCGCGCGGAGACGCCGCCAACGAGCCCGGGGTTGCAGGCGGCGCCGCAGGACGAGCAGGGGGGAAGGTTTGGGGGCAGCACGGGGCTGCACGGGGGCTTTGCGCCGTCCCCGCGGCGTGACTCAGGCCAGCAGCCTGGAAAGTTTGCCTCAGCCCAGCAGCGGTGGCTTCCAAGCGGRGCCGCGGCGCGCGCGTCCTCCCCGCGCGCGCTCCTCTTGGCCRCTCGGCTCTGCCGCTCCACCCTGCGCACGCTGGCCCCGCTCCGGCGGCGCGAGGGAAGGAGCCGGGAGGCGGCGGCGGCCCCGGCCCGCCCGCCCCTGCATCCCGGATACCCGGACCGGTGCCCAGCGTCTCCGCAGCCCYGTGGAGCGGCCGCGAGGAGGGTGTCCTCGCAGGATGCGGCTCGCGGAGCGGGAGAGCAAAGCCAGGGACGCTCGCAGGCATCCCTGGAATGGGCAGACGTTACCGGAGCGATCCTGCCTGCGGTAAACAAACAGCAGGCGCTGGAGAGGGGCCCGTTTCCACTCGCTCCGGCTCTGGCTCGGCCCTTTCCCAGCCCTGCGTGTGGGGAGATGTCGGGGAAGCGCCAAGTTGGGGAGGACGGAGCAGCCAATGCTGGGGCAGGAGCGGAAAACTGTGGAAAAGGGAAGCAAATGGGCAGAGACATGGAGGGAACCACCTCTCCTCTCCTCTCCTCTCCTCTCCTCTCCTCTCCTCTCCTCTCCTCTCCCTCTCC
>PTEX01000176.1:1408938-1421993 GCA_003342815.1 Eudromia elegans | reverse complement strand
CATCCGCCTCCCGCGCGCCCGCCCCGCGCGCCGGCTGCGACGGCTCCAGCTGCGCGTCCGCGGGCCTCGCCAGCTACATAAACACCGCGGCGTCTGCCGCCCYCCAGCCCCCGCTGCTGCTCGGCGAGGAAGGGCTTCAGCGCCTTGCTCTTGGCGGCGGATTTTTCTCCCCCTGTTGCATTTACCCTGCAAAACTGCTGCGGACCCCGCCACGGCCAGCGCAGAGCTCAGGGTGTGTTTGAGCCCTTGAGGTGCCCTGTGAATGTCCGGGTATTGGGAATATTCACGGAGCCGCAGCGCCAGGAGGGACGCGGATGGTTGGGGTTGGGGAGCGAGAGGCCTCCAGTGCCGCCCTGGCTGCAGGGGACGTGGGAGAGCGGCACGAAGCCTGGGCTGAGCTGCAGCCGGCAGCCCCAGCCGGCGGGGAGCGTTCCCGGGCGCTTCCCGATGCCGCCGCGGGACACCCAGGCGGCACCAAGGAAAGGAAAACACACGGAGCCCGCAGGACTTTCCCAGGCGAGGAATGCGGGCGGGCGCAAGCGGGGCGCCTGCCTTCCCAAAAAGGAGAAGAGCGGAGCCCGCGTCGCCTCGGGCACCTGGAAGGGACCGGGCGCGCGGCCGCTGGGAGCCGCGGGGCGAGCGGCAGCGCCGGCTGCCCGCGGGCTCTGCTTTGGGCTCCGTCCAGGCGCTCGGACGCTGCGCGGTCGTGGCCCGCGGAGCCCGTCCTGCTCCGGAGCCGCGGCCCGCTCCTCGTGGCCGACGTTAACCCCGCGCGGGCCCCTGGCAACCAGGCGCYTCTTAGGGCTCTGCCCGCACCCAGCGGTTGCTAAATATAAGAGCGAGACCAGAATATTCCTCCCCCGATTCCCACGATACCAGTTTGCATTCTCCCCCCCCCGCCCCCTACTTTTTCCTGTTCTTTCCCATCAGCTGGAAAYGTTTCCAGCTGCTTGGAACTCTGACCCTGAAACATGTGGCGCCTTTGCAGCTCGCAGGGATGAATAAACCGTGTGGGGCTTCCAGCAGGAGCCGAGAGGAACATGTGAGGCGGCCCCCGGGTGCCGCGCAGCTCCTCGCCGAGTCCGGCGCGTTGCTGAATGAGGCTCGGCCGGCTCGAAGGCGTCACCTTGAGCCCGTGCGCTGCGCCCGGTGCTGCCCGCGCCGGCACCTGCATGGGCCGTGTCGGGATGGCACAAGCCAGAGCCGCCTCCAACATCCCTACCCGGGAGCGAAGGGCAGCGCGGGGGGCGTGGGGACCCCTTTGCTYCGCAGCCAAAGGGGTTTCCCTCCACTTGGCTGGCCCGGCGTCGTGAGGATTGGGCGCATGAGAGAGGGCGAAAGGAAAGGAGAGCCCGAGGAGGGTGTGGAGGAGGTCGGCTCGTCTCGGGAAGGGGACAGGGACAGCAGAACCCTGCGGGCATGGCCCAGGCACCGAGGCCCTGGCACACTCCTTGTCCCCATGCCAACAYGGACCCAGATGGGAAAACGGGAAGCACAAGACGGTGCAGGGTCAAGAACTCATTCGGAAAAGGCTGAATCAAAGGGGGCTCAAGGCAACCTTTGTTCTGCAAAGCTTCGCAGGAAACTTTTAGTGGCTTTCCGAGCGTCCCGGCTTTCTTTCCCCACTAACCCTGAAGTGCTTCCACTCCCAGAAGGGGGAGGATGAACGGTCCCGTTTGTTCCGCTGACATTTCTGCTGGCCAGAAGRGCCTGGCGGCTGTCGTGGAAGACGGGAACCTGCTGGGCTGCAGGCGCGGGATGAGGCGCTCGGGCACGGGAGTCGGGCGCTGCGCCCCGCGGTTCGGCGCCAGCACGCGGGAATGGGGCAGGATGCGCCCCGAGGGGTGCTGGGTGCGTTCCCGGCTGGCACCGGGCTTTGCCTTGTGCTCCTGGCCCCGGTCACTGCTGTCCCTGCACTTCCCCGGTGCCACCGCGGCCCCGGGGACTGGCGGCAGTCCCGGTGCTCAGGGCCCTGGTGAGGAGCTGCCCGGGGAAACGCCACTTTTCCAAGCTGGAAACACTCATCCCTTTCAACCCACCTCAGGTGTGCCGGGCGTCGCCGGGCGGCATCRACCGGGCAGCGGAGCCGCTACCGGAGCACGCGGCCACCGGCACGAAGCGCTCTGGCCAGCACGGAGCCGGTGCTCGCGGGACGGAGCACAGACCTGTCCCGAGCTCCCCAAGCCCCGCGGGGGCTCCGAGCAGCCTCCGCTCCTCCCCATCCCGGAGCCGGGCGAGGGCCCCGGGCATCCCACGCCTGGGGCTCCTCCTGCCATCCCCACCACTCACCTGCGTCCGGGGGTCCCGCGGCGCCCGCGGCCCTCAGCGCGACCAGCAGCACCAGCAGCASCAGCAGCACRAGCGGCCGCTCCTCACCGCCCATGGTGGCCCCGCGAGCGCCGGGCAGGGACCGGCCCGCAGCCGCTGCTCGCTACTACTATATTTAAGAACGCGCCGCGAGGGAGGGCCCCGCAAGTTCTCCCGCCCGTCGCGTCGCCCAGGCGGAATTCGCTCCGATTACACAGGAAAATTTTCCCTCTTAAAGGGCTAGCGGCCTCCCTCGCCACCGCCCCCCGCTCCTCAAAGCGCCCTTGTTGGTGCTGGGTGGAGCGCGCCCCGGGCCCGCGGCCAGCGGCGGCGGCCCACGCGCTCCCCGGCCGTGCGGGATCGGGATGAGGATCGGGATGTTCCTGCGTGCACGGCGCTCCGCAGGCCGGTCCGGTGCCATTGAGGCACCCCGGCACCCCGGTACCCTGCCATGGCTGCACTGTTCTCTCCATGATATCTATAAGCCATCCTCAGGGCCTCGGTAAGGTCACGTGTAAGTTCACATATACATTCACATACGTTCACATATAAGTTCACGTATAAGTTATCGTATAATTCCACACAAGCCCCGAGTGTGCCGGTGGGCGCCCCACAACGCCGGCACGCGCTCCCTGTGCCGCCTCCCCGCTCTCCCAAGGTCGGAGCTCATACGCAGAGCCGCAGCCGGCTCTGGCGCTCGCTCCCGGCGGGATTCCCATCCCGGACGCTCGCCGTTTTGATGGACGCGCAGCCCTTTCCCCCTGCCTTCCTTCCCCATGAGTGCCCTCATCCGCACGGCGCGTTTGCTGCTCTCCCGCCGGGCACCTGGGACTTGTTCGCCCCGTTCTTAGCCAGTGCCGGGGCTGCCGGCATGGCCACGGGTGCCCGCAGTGCTTGGGATCTGGATGGCCGAGCCCGCGGGAGGTGGCACTTTGGTGGCACCTGTCACGAGCCGCGCTGGGGCTCAGCGCCTTGCCTGCGGGGACAAGCACCTCTGCTCCTTGCCTGGGCTGTGTCACTTCTGTGTGGTCCCCCCCGCCGGGCTCCGGGCTTGTCCCTTCGCTGGAGCTTATCCCAGTGCAGCTTCCAACAGGAGCCCTGCAGAGCCGGGGTATTTTTAGCCGGGATTCAGGATGCTGTGGGAGCGGAGCGGTGCCCTGGAGCCAGCGGCCTCCCCGTGTCCCCTGAGGCTCGTCCAACAAGTGGACCTTTGACACTGGATAAACACGGACCAAAGTGTTCCCGAGTCCCTCTCCGTGAGCCTGTGGTGTTGGGGATGGGGCACTGACGGCCCTGGGGGTGGCACTGCCCTGGATGGGCCACCACAGCCCCGCACGGCCGCCCCAGCGTGTCCCTTGGCCTGGCAGTGGTCCCCATGCGAGCAGAGCTGTCCCCCGGTGCCCGTGACGGAGCTGCCCAGGAGGTGGCACTACGGGACCGTGCGCACCGCGCCGCTGTCTCCGCACGGCCGCCCGCGGGTGCCGGGGCCGCTCTGGGGGTGCCCAGGGCCCCTGTGTCCCGGTGCGGATGGGGAAGACGCCGCTTCRCCGGCAGAGCCGTTTGTCCCGGTGAGGGAGTGAGGCTTGTCCCAGCCATGCAGGTGGAGGTCGGAGGGATTTCCGCCATTCCCAGGATGAGAAGAAGGAAAAGGATAATTCACACCCGGTGCATTAGCCTGGCCTGCCCAGAGGACCAGCAGGATGGAGTTCCCGGCTCCCAAATCCTGGGGCCCTCCGGAGGGTGAAGAGCTGCTAGGGAGATGCATCCCTTCCGGAGCCCCTCTGGGCTGATCCCGCTGCCCGGGATTCCCGCTTTTCACAAGGATTCTCCGGGCGGAGTGCTCAGGCTTTCCGGAGCACTGGRGTGACAATCCCCGGCTTTTAAGCGCGAGATAACACTCTCCTTCCCGCTGCTAACTCCCTAGCAGAGCTATAAATTAAGCCTTCAGACTTGCCATCATAATCACAAGAGTGGGACAAGCTGCAATTTTTTCTTTCTCTTTTTTTCTTTTTCCTGTTTAAAATCCAGGCTGTTGTTCCTGGAGCCATCCCTGGGTCGGGAAGCTCCCAYGTGTCCCTGCAACATGGATAGCCCAAGGTGACACACGGGGACCCAGYCCCACCAGGGCTTGCACTTCATCCCCGGGAGGTTTTTTCTTTTCCAAGAGTTGGAAAAAACCCCATCAAAATCCAGGAAGAGAGGAGGGGGGAAAAGCCATTTCCCAGGCTCGCAGAGAGCGTCGCAAACACACGAGGAGTAAAACACAAATTAGAAACAATAAAGATTACTTGGCAGTGTCCCCTTTAAGCATCATATATTTTTATCTCGCTCGGATTTATTTGCTGGAGAGGGAACATAAAGGSAGAAACATCCAATTAAACCCGCCCGTCAAGCGCAGACCAGAGCGGGATGAGTTTCCATGGTCTTTCCCTGGGGCAGAGGGGGTGGAGGCAGCGGGGGGTGTCTTTGCGGGGGGGTCAGAGCTGGGGTTTTGGGGCAATAATTGTGTGCCCCAGGCTCAGGTGGGGAGCAGCAATGCGGGAGGGCTCAGGACCTGCTTTCCATGGGCTTTTAATGCCGGYGGGTGAAATCCAGAGAGGTGCTGGGTCTGGAATGAGCCCTTCGGCACCGAGYGGCTGCCAAGCCCCAAGCACGGGGCTCACGGGGTGTCTCTTAAATTACCCGGCYCTGGGCAGCCAAAATCTCACGGGAAACTCGGAAACTGGGATATCTCTGATCATGCACCAAGGCCGCCTTTCACTGGATTTGTCATGGCTTTGTCTGTGAATTTGGGGCCTTTGGAAAGGTCCTGGTGGGTGGAGACCAAGGACACCGGTGGCTCCAGGAGGCMCTGGCTGGTGCTGCCGGGATGGCCAAGCGCCCTTCCTGCTGGGAATGAGCGGATCTGCTTCGTTACAGCCCCTCTGCTCTGCTCCCTGCCACTCTTTGMCCCAAGGATGACGGGAGGTGTTTCCAATCCCAGCAGAGCAGCATCTCCAGGGAGCGTCAGGATGGATTTCCCGAGTAACCTTGTTGTTTTTCCCAATGGAAATGGCTCTACCGTCAAGCAGAAAGTGCTCGTGTGGGAGGCCAGACTCAGCAGATCTCCCCGCTCATTTGGGTGCTTTCCTAACAGGAACGGCCCATCTTGGTGATTGCTAACCAACCAACATGGGACAGAGTTGGTTCAAAAGACTTTTCCTCCCGGGAAGTGACCCCTCTGAAACTGTGGGCACCATGTGGAACTAGACCGGGCTCCAAGACRTGGAGCAGGAGAAACCTCCGCACAGGCCCGTGGGTTACGTAGCGGAGGGTTGTTGTGGGGGACGTGCGTCCCTGCTCACGGCCCCATCCAGGGAAGAGCGGCCGTTCACGACGGAGTCATTAAGAGCCAAAATGCGAGTGGAGCATCGGGTAATGGAGGAGTGCGGCCTCGCAGCACGGCTGGCGTCTCCTTCGCCGTTTGCAAACACGGCGTGCCGGCACCGTCCTCGTGTCCCCTCGCTGGCCAGCACCTCGCACGGCACAGTGCCGAGGCGGTGCCCAAGCGGTGCTGATGGGGTTGCACCAGGGAGCGGGTTCCTGTCCCGGACCCGGATGGGAAGAAGTGCTGAGCTCCAGGTGAACCCGCATGGGTTGAGCAGCAAGTGCTCCACAGCAGGAAAGGCATCGATTTCCAGGGCCTGTCTAGAGGTACTGGAGATTGATAGAGGTTTGATACAACACCGAGTCTGCACGCCTTCGCAGGGGCCCGCGGGGSCGTCTCCGATGCTCTGCTGCTTGTTTTAGGTTGTCACTTAACCCTAGTTACCACCGTCCAACTGAGATTGTTGGCGTTCCGGTTCCGCCGGAGCCGTTGCTCCTTGGGCGATGCTGACAGCCCGTGATCCTTGTCCATCCTCCTCCCGCCTCCGAGCACCGGCCGGCCACCAGGAGCGCATGGAGCTGGCCGGGATGTCACCGGAGCYGACCTGTCCCCGGGCACCCGTTCGAGGGTCCGCCCGGCAGCACAAGAGGTGACGGGCTGGGGGAGCCGCCGGATCACGGCACAACTGGGGACCTCCCGCCAGGAGAGATTCAAACCAGGCGAAGACAGAGMGAGCGGCAAGCATTGAAGCAGCCGCTAACGACGGGAAATCATTATCTCCGGAGCAATCCAGCGACGCTCGCRAGGACATCAGTGCCAGAGCGGTAAGTAGGGAGGATGAATGTGTGCGTGCGGACGTGTGGTCCTTGCACAGTCAACGCGAACGGCAAGACGGGCTCTGCTGCTGCACACGCATCCAGCCCTCGTTCCCGTTACAGCCGGCAAGGAAAYGCAAAGCGCTTGGCTCGGCACGGGGAGCGCAGGCACGTGAAAGGGGCGCAAGCGGCTCTGAAGAGGAACACGCTGCGGCCCGCTGGAAAGAGCGGCGACCTCGGGAGCTTGACCGCCTTTCCCAGCCTCCGCGCGCTCCTCGGGGCGCTGGAGATCCCCTTGGCACTGGAATTGCGTGCTCCGKTTGGAGGGGATGTGGCAGCCACCCTGCTGCAGCTCGCCGGAGAGGTCTGGGATGGGTCTTGGAGCAGCATCTCTCCAGGAGCAGGAACGAGCCGCTCCGGAAGCGGCATTCCTGCTGCTTTGGAACAAGCCGCGGCAGCGTGGAGCTGCAAGGAGCCAACGAAGACTTTCCTCCTAATTAATAGAATACAGATCTCACCAGCTGCCTGCGTAGTCCCCCTGCGCTAACGTGGCTTGTGCGCCGGGGAAGAACATCCGTGCGACGGCGTCGTCGGTGCGGATAATCCGAAGGGGCCCTCTGATGGACGGGGTGCTCCGGATGAGCCGAGCATCCGTCCCCGTCACGCGGGCGGCAGCGAGGGCTCCGTGGCAGCGCTGCACCCCGTGGCGAAGCAGCGCACTCTGGTCCCTCGTGACGAACGTCCTCGCGGAAAGGACGGCCTGGAGGACGCGCGTGACTCCCATGGGAATGAGGACACGAGGCCGTCGCTCRGCCAGGTTTCATCCTCCCCGACAGGGAAGGTCCTGCTCCGCTCAGCAGCAGCGGGGACAGTTTGACCGGGCGCTTTCCCATCCCTGGAGCAGGGGAAGAAACGCCGGACAGCGGGATACAGCGCCTCGGCTCCCTGTTTTGGAGCCGTTTCAGCTCGGGCAGTTAAAGCCTCCTCTTCGGCTGGGCAGGGAGGACCACCGGCTGCTGTGTTTTATACAGATGCAGTGTATCTGCAGTAACAATGTGCTTACTGTGCCCAGCGAACGCCCGTGGAGGGTCAGATCCACCCCGGGACTATCGGAGTGACCTTCTGAGTGAATATGCACTGCAGTTCTCCCAGTCGCGCATGTCGCTGCCCCGTTACGGCTTGAAACGGGCAGCAGGGTCAGCTCCTGCTGGAAAGAGGCTTGTCAAGGCAGAAATGCTGGAAATGCCCCAAAAGGAAGCAGCCACCTCGGATTTTGTGTGGCCCGGGGACCTGGGGGTGCGATCCCAGTCTTGCCGTTGGCATCGGTGCTTTGGTGGGAGTCTGGTTGTGGTTGGGCCCAACCAAAAGCAGCTGGGCATCCGAAATGCAGMAGAGCTGAAGGGCCTCAAGGGAAAGGAGCCCTGGTCCCCAGGACCGGGTCAGGACGGAGGACGTTGCCTCCCTTGGCTGTTGTAATAAAAACATTTGAGCCGCCCTAGGGCCAGGTCTGCAGAGAGAGCTCTCGGTGCTACAAATAAACGAGCTCGCAGCAGATTCAGGCGCGGAAAAGCAGGTCGGGCATCAGCAATATGAGGCAGCAGAGAAGCAGGGCTTCAAAGCAGGGTTTTTCCAAGAGGGAGGTAGAGCATCCGAAGAGAAAAATAAAAATATCTCCCTGTGTATGCAAAGGACATTTCCAGAGRTCTAATTCTTTGATGGCAGCAGGTCTTAGGAGAAGGTGTGCTGCTCCTTGAGGGTGGCGAGAAAACAGAATTACTCCGAACTGATGGAAACTGAGCCCACTAATCAGCAGAGAATAACGATCAATTCATTGGATGTGATATATTTAATGATGAAATACCAACTGTCTTCCCTAATCCCTGTGACTAACAGTGAAGGGCACGGTAAAAAGAATCGCTGAGAACAGGAGGGTTCGGGAAGCGCCGGAAGAAATACCAAGATGGGGGGGATGCGGGCATTGACGTGGTGCAAAGGGACAAGGGAGCAAAACGCGCTGTGACTCAGCCCTGCGTCCCCAGGCGGCCCGTGGGTCTGGATGGGGAGGGCAGCGGGGCCTAGCGTGGGTCTGCGGGTGAGGGATGCAGGGAAAAAAACCCGTCTCCTTGCGGCTGAAGAGCCCTGGGAGTGCTGGAATGCCGAGGGAAAGCTGAGCAGTGCACGGCAGGGGTTGGCTTCATCGCTTAATGTGCAGGGAGGGTAATTAAACCCTGCAGCCCCCGCGGGCCGGGCTGCCCTGTCCTGGGGAGCGACCGGGCGGCAGGCAGTGCTGATCCCCCTGGTGGGGAAGAAGCCGAGTGTTATATYGAGATCCGAGTGTTGAGATTGGTGTTTCCCACGCAAACGGCCCATAAAGCAGCACACGAACGGTGCCGCCCGCCGCACTCGTCCCCACTCGCTTGCTGGGGCCGGGCGCGTCCCTTCTCTGCTGCCCGCGGGCCCCGGGCCCCTGTTTGCACCAGGCACAGGGCTTGCCTTGCAAGAAGCCTTTTCTTTTGCACGTGGCACCTCCTTGAAGCACCTCTTCGCTGTGGGGTGCAAGGGGGATTTGTGTTTTTCAGAGCGCCTCCCCTCCGCTTTTCTGCGCTGCCTGGTGTTAAGGCCTCTGCAAAAGCTCCCGGCAAAGGGTTTCTGAGCCCTCCGGGTGCATTTCATGCTGCATGAAAACAGCTCCGTGGAGCAAAGGACAGACTTGCCCCTTGACACCCGTGCGTGGCGTCGCCGGGACGTGTGCGACGTCCCCACGCGCTCTGCGGGCTCCRTGTCCTGCAGCCCCGGCCCCGCTCCGCCAGAAGAGCCTCTCCTGCCTCTTTCCCTTCTCTCGGCCTCCGTTTCTGTCTTCTCCCAGCAATCTTGTGGAGTGTCTCTATAAAAATAAATGCATGGAGACAGCTTCCCTTTGCCATTACTTTCCCGAGACTTATCTGTTGCAGAGATTCACGCCGGGGCTCTGGCGGCGTGCGGGTCCTCGGATAAATACCAGCCGTGTTAATGGCGACACTCAGAGCTTGCTGGGGTGCTCGTGAACAAGCCAGGGACAATTAAAACCACGGAATTAAATCACCCCTTTACTGCTGACCAGGGAAAGCCTTAAAGCTCGTGGTTGGACACCGTGACAAGACTGTCCCCCCATGCCCACAGGCATCTTTCCAGTGGGTTGGGTCTGGCGAGACCAGCGGGATGGGAGGATKCCAGCCACCAGGCAGGAGGGGGAGAACTGATGTACTCGGTTAATGTCTCGCTGTGCCCTCTGCCTGGCTCCTGGGGTCACCGATGCCAGGTCGCCTGTGCCCGAGCAATGGCGGGGACCGGAGCTAGATGCTGCTCAGCACTCGGGTGTCATCATTTTTTACGAACTAACAGCACATTCCCTAATGTGCTTGGGAACATTATCGTAAATAATTAAATCCGAACCGCAGTTGTCACAGCAAACGAACAAAAAATTGTTCTGCTCCCCATGTGCGAAGTACAAATCACRGGCTTTTAGTCTGCTTGAATCTTTACTGCCAATTTAAAGGAAAGCAGCAAAGAAAGAACCAATAAAATGTACCCACGTTGGGAGCAAATCCAAGAGCCTCCAAAAAACCCACCCTTTGGGTGGATGCAGTCTGTTTCCTTCCCGGCGAGGGATGAGAAGGCGGAGTTGTTGTAGATAATTGCCACGGCGTGGACACTTCGCCAGGGTGTGTGCGCGCTGCGGTGAGCACAGGACGCGTCCCCGGGGACGRGGACGGCGCCGCGCGGGGACGTTCGCTCCGGTTYGCTGCCGGGGCTTTGCCCCGTGCTCCTTCTCCTCCCAGAGCAGCGATTCCCGCCCTGCTTTGGCTCCTGGTGGAAGCGCTCTCTGCTTTCTAGGGCTCGGCCGCGAGTCAACGCTGCTCTGGGCGGGCTGGCCGCCCGCTCTGGCACCCTGTCAGTGCGATGGGGCTCCGACGGCGACGTCCCCGGGCTCATTGGAGACCCGGCGGGCTGAGGCTGCTCCTCATTCCGGGGGGTCATTGTCCATCTTTACGGACGTCCGTAATAAGCCCGAGCGCGAGCTTTGTGCACAGGTGAAGCCCGTGTTCGGGCGGCTTCCCCGTGCGTCAGCTCTGCTCTCAAGCGTCCGGATTTGATGGCGTCTTGCCGGCTTGTTCGGGGACGGTTTCGGAGCTCCGTTCCGCCCCGCGCCTAGGGGCGTCCGCGGCACGCGCGCAGCAGCCTCCCCGCGCTGCTCCCGCAGCTCGGAGTACGTCTGCCAGCACGGGAGCTCCGCGCCCGCGCCGCGGCCTCGGGGCTGCTGCTGCCCCTGGGGGGCCGGTTCTCCACGCGGAGAGCGCAGCCCGCCAAGGTGCCGCTAATCCCGTCCGTCCTGACGGCCGTGATGTATGGGCGAGGTTCATGCTTCGCCTCTTTAAATCTTCCCGGGCAGCCTCTAAATCAGCRCAAAGTGGGGACATGTCACTCTCCTTCCTGCCGTGCGACTTTTCCCCTTCATCTTCCTTTTGGCCACGGGAGGAAGGAGCTGGGAGCTAGACGGGGACGGGCCCATGCAGGCTTGGCAGGCAGGGCTTTTCCTCCGTCTCCGTCCTGGATGCGCTGCGGGGTCTTGGCTACCCACCATTACCCCCTCTCTGCCTGTTGCTTTCCYCGATTTTCCATCTCATTTCTTTAGGTTAGAAAATCCTCTGCCAATGCATTGCCCACAGGATGAGGATAAGCAGCAGAAGAGCTKCCAGTGCCTCCTGCTTCCGAGCCAGCAGCCGAGGTTCATGCTGCAAAACACGTTAAAAGGGCGATTAATTAARTGGTAATCGTAAAAGCGTCACTCAGCGCCTCTGCGGGACCCTCCTGCGCCCAGGACCCTGGGCCTGGGTGCTGCTGCAGCACCGGGTCCTCATCCTGCACGCGGATGCTGGGGCTCATCCCGCGTTCAAGGGGCTCTGCGGTAAAAATAAACACCCACTCGGTTCTCATAAGGCARGCCGAGATTTCTCACTGGCTGAATGCGTCCCCACGGCAGAATCTGCTCRTAGACTGTCCAGGACAGGGGGTGTTTCTCTTGGCAAGATCCAGCCTCAGTAAATAACCCAGAATTTGCGCTTGATAGATGTTCGCTCCCCGCCAGCTCGTCTCCTGAGAGTTATATAATTCCCTTTCCCAGATCCTGGCTGTAAATCCAGTGATTCACGGCGGGTCCCTCTGCCAAACGCTTTGATGGACGCGGTGCCCAAGGCGGGGACGGGCAGGGCAGAGGGCTCGGGGCGGTGGGACGCTCCTCCGCAGCACCCGCAGGCGCACCGGGAAGAGCAGGGCGCTCCACGTCCCCTTCGTCACCCCGCGGGCACTTCCCAGCCTGGGGTGCCTCGTTGCCACCGCAGCGTGGCCCTGTTAGACCCCCTGGTCCGTGCATGGAGYGCGGTGGCCGCCGGGCTCCGCTCCCTGCGCTCTCCTCCCTTGGGCACGCGCGCTGCGGCAGCTCTGCGGCGCGGCCCCGCTGGCAAAATTACTTATTGATTTTCGGGGGGAGCCGGCCCTTACTCCGCTCTGTCACCTCCCGCCCGGTGCCGAGGCATCTGCACACGAGGCGTTTGCCGAGAGCAGCGGCACAGGGAGGGCAGCGCGGCTCGGAAACGAACAGCTAAWACTCTGTTTCTCGGCCAAGGCCAAGGGCACGGCGCGCTCCCACCCCGTTACATCTGCCAAAGGAAAGCACCTCCGGATGCTTTCGAGGAGTCAGGAGAGAACTGCAGCCCCTCTCGGAGGAAGGGCTCTCCCCAGCACGAGGTCTGTTGCCTGGCTGGAGGCTACTTTCCCCTTTCCAAGCTTGGAAGCCTCTTAATTCCCTGCACCGGATCTAGGGGCTCCCTCCGAGGGATACCTGGAGAGATGCCACGTGAGGCTGAGCTCCCGGGATCTTCCCGAGGTGGTGGAAAGCCTGCCCCTTCCACAGCCCCAAGGAGCTGCCCGCCCTTCGGAAGGGCCCTCCGGGGATGGGGGACGCTGGAGGGATGGGTTTCATGGATGGGGTTCGGAGAGGGCTGCTGCCTGGGTCGGCTTTGCCGGGGACGAGCTCCTCTAGCGGGACCAGCCCACGCGCTCCATCCGCGTCTCAGACACGGCCAGTGCCCCTCGACGACACGCAGGCGACAGCCCCTTCCCCTCCGCGCTGGTCTCCCCGTGCTCGGTGCCGACGCTGCCGCTTGCCGTGTCTCCGCTCTGCGATAGCACCGCTCTCTCCAGGCGCGGCTAATTGCTCTGACGAGCTTTCCTGCAAGCGCCGAGCCGAGCAGGAYGGCGAGCATCGCCCCGGCCACCTCCTCCCGGCTCCGGGCTGCAGGCAAAGCGTTTCATAGCATCGTAGAATGGTTACGGTCGGGAGGGACCTCTGGAGATCATCGAGTCCAATTTGTTCCTGCGGAATGGCTTGAGCAGGCGCTGATGCYAACCAGCTGCTCCTCGCCCCTTGTTCTTACGGGGTTATGTCCATCTGGGAATGCCTTTCTAGGTGGAGGGTTTGCTGCTGTTTACCAGGCCGGTGCCCCACAGCAAATGCTCAGAATCTCTCC
>PTEX01000176.1:1394224-1408616 GCA_003342815.1 Eudromia elegans | reverse complement strand
GATAGTTTGTGCCAAGACGCAGGCAGGATGGATCTGTGGATGAGGGCAAGGCTGCTTGTGACCCGCACATGACCGAGTGGCAACCCACGGGGCAACACAGAGTGTATATGCGGAYGGGCGAGCGTGTTGAAACTCCATCTGGCTCCATGAACGTGGATCAATTACTCAATTTCTAGTGTTCCTGCCCTCCTGAGAGGCCTCACTGTCTTTCTTTCCCTTTTCTCCCTATCGCCGGCCATCGCGTTCTCATCTCCATCTGACAATAGTTCATTTTCATGTGACATTTTAATCTATGCTTCTTTCTGTAAAGATAACTCATCCTTGTTTGATCGCAGGAGTGCATAACCAGAGCCATGCCAGGAATATTTTACCGGCTTTGAAAAGGCCATGGAATAACAAGCAATGGGAGCTCTGCGGGTGTCGCCGGCGCGTTCGGAGAAGGCAGAGGGGCCTTGCGGGGACTAACCTGGCCAGGAGGATTTAAGAGCTTGGAGCACGAGGTGGGACTCAAAGGGCGACTTGTGTCSGGCTGAACGCCAGCAGAAAAAGGTGCAAATTGAGAGGTGCTTTTCCTCGGATCCGGGATAGATCCCAAGTGCTTCCCGTGCTCCCCCTCTGCTCGGTTACATCTCGTTGCCCTTTAGAGACGCGCTATGGTTGTTATAACCCCTTGGGCTGAAAACCAGCCGTGGATAATGGACCCCATAGGGCACGAGCCCCTCTTAGGGCCCAAAGCAGAGTCCGGATCAGCAGAGASACCCGAGGGCTCCGGGGACGCTCCCGCTGCTGCTCCCTTCACCACGCAGCCGGGCTCCATCTGGTTCTAATGACTCCAACGAGATGACAGGGTGATCAATACGAGCGGTTAAACGTGGCCGGGGTCTGCGTGGGCTCTGCGGCAGCGCCGGGGCGCTAAAAACGCCCATTTTTTCCCCCCAGAAACGGTGCTTTGCGCTCGCGGCCCCAGAGCGGGGATGCAAGCGGGGCTCTCGGGGACCGCGTCCCCCGCTCTCGCTGCCCTCGCCTGGACCCGTTGCCGTGGTGACAGGGCCTGCTGTACCCCGAGGGCTCGCTGGCCTCGGGCCTGCCTGGGCCGCCGCTCTCCAAACCTGCAATAAAACCTTATTAAAARAAGAAGGGAGAAAGAGCAGAGCGAGGGGGGCAGCAAAGGCAGGGAGAGGCGAGGAAGGCTGAGAAGCAGCAGGTTATTGAACCCGCCCCTTGCCAGGCAGCACCCGGGGAGCGTTGCTGTGAGGCCCTTTTTGGTCCCTTTTTGCCCCAAACCCCGTGTTTTCGCCTTCCTTTGCGCCGTGGAAGCGTCTGCCTGCASCGCCCCGGGTTATATTGCCAGGAGGCGGCTCGAAAGGTGCTCGGTTTTTTTTTTTTGAGAATTGTAGCAGATTTATTCAGTCCTTCCAGGGAGGAGGAGAATTAGGAGGAAAACAACCCAAAAAAAGGAGCCTTCTAATAAGATTGGCTGCTCTGTGCTCTCTAGCAGGGCTCCTCCTTCGCCTTGGAGTTCGGGCTGGGGAGGCAACAGTTCGGTTCAAATGGGGCATAATTAAAGGTTTGCCGCTTGCTAATGACCTGTGCGCTGGAGAGTGTCCATGCGAAGCACTCGGGCCAAATTAAAACATAGGAAGTGCTCTCGGAGCGGGAGGCTGGAGCCGTTCCTGGACAGCCCGWGAGATCCAGGGTCCAGTTCACCGCACGAGTTGCTCGCAATTAATTAATGGACCGGTTCGATTAGTTTTCCTCCCAAATACGATCAGGGAGGGGATGAGGTCACAGCTGGCAGAAGCAACCAGCAGGATGAGGAGTTTTCTGCGGAGTAAATTAGCAACATTTAATTTCACAAGGGTCTAGAGGCGAAAAAAAAAAAAAAAAAAGAAAAGAAAAAATTGCTAAGCGGTCGCCGAGGCCTGGAAATTGGCTGGGATGCAGGGCCAGATGTGGAATTTCTGATAGCTGGAGAGGCCTGTGCGATCCGTGCTGGGGAGCGGAGAGGCCCGGTCGGAGCCAAGCTTCGCATCCAAGGATTTGCTTTCTTGTGTTTTGGCAACTTACGGGAGACGTAGGGAAGGCCGGTCTGCGGGGGCGCCCGTGCGAGGGCTCCCTGCTGAATYGCCCCGTTTTGCTGCCCTCCGTGGAGGAGGTCGCGTGGTGGGGGGCTCAGYGCTGCCGGGGTCCGGGCCGGGGCCGGGGCGGGAGACGAGCGGAGGTTGCCCCGTGTTTGCGTTGCTCTTCTCTGCTCCTTCCTGCCCCCAAAAAAGCAGCCGGGGCCGGATCCAGCCTCTTGTTMCCCCGCTGAAATCTCCGGCTTAATAAATCCCTGTCTGCCGCGCCGTACGTGGAGCGCCTTGACAACTCTCATCTGCCGAGCAATTTCTTGCAATTTGGTTTAAAAATCCTCCTCAAAGCCTCCCGCTTCCCCAGCTGCCTGCCTTTGGAGGGAGGCAAGAGCACAGGTTTGATCCTAATCGCGGGCTGCCTCCGTGCCATGCCCTGGACTCCATCAATGAACAACAAGCAGCAATTGGAGCTGCTCCAGGGACAGGGCTGGCCCTTGGCTTTCCAAGGAGGAATATGCAGAAGGAGCAGAGGATTCCCAAAGAACCAGCGACCCTATTTTAATGCAAATGTTACCGCGATGAAGAAAAGGGGGAAACTGGAATGTCAGCAGAATTTGGGGCCCGTGGGCGTTGCGGGGTGGTGTTTAATAGGGGCTCCCAGCTGCTGTGTGAGCGGGCAGAGGGATCAGCTGTGTTGTTATAAATACAAGGTGACTCGTTTCCTGTGAGTTTCCCAATAGCTCGTTATTCCAGATAAATCTGAGCGTCTCTTCTGTGGGAAAATATTTGKTCATGTACACTGTGCATATGAAAATATGCCCCTTTGCATAGCAGAGAAATCTTTGGTTTGGGAAAAGGCCCAGGTGAGGGGATGCAGCTGGAGCCGGGTCTTTTGGCCTTGCCCRTAATTTCACATTTGAGAGCTTTAAATAAATACAAATATCTCGGCTTTACCAGGAYGGTCCCAGCTTCACCAGTGTAGTTAAACAACATTGTGTCGTCCCTGATACTCGTTTCAACCTCTCCGAAAGGTCCTTTGTACAAAAGTCCAACCCGAATGGAAGTCATTTAAGGCAGGTGGGTCACCGTGCAACGCCGGCTTTGCTCCRTGTTCCCCGAGATGAGTCCATGAGGATCAGAGCGAGCTGCCAAACGCAGCCGAGCGCTGTCAAAGCCGCTCTCCTGCCCCAAAGGGAGGTTAATGCCTTGGTTGCTCTTTTGTARAAGACTTGCCCGACATGATGCATTACCAGGAGATCCTCTGCTGCAAGAGAAATAATCTCATCTGGCTGAGAGGAGGCAGTGGTGATCCCATCAGTCATTAAAAAATATAGACYGGACTCTTATCCGGTGCAGAGCGCTTATTGTGAGTCTTATCTTGTTTGAAGAGCCAGCTGTCCCTTCTGCCCAGCTTTCCTATTTCTAAAGGAGCAAGGAAAGGCAGCAGGATCCTGTCCGACCTTGTTSTATTTAGCACGAGCCTCTGTCTTTGGTGAACGCTGCAGAACAGCTTAGCGGTGCTCAGGAAGAGTGGGAGAGACCTAAGTGCTGCACGACGGAGGGAAACACCCAAGCTCCTCCCCAATGGATTTAAGGCGACCTCAAGTGATTATTTTTCCCCTGTAATCGGTACCTGTTTCTGGTATTGATGATGCTGCTTAAAGGTGTATTTTAGTGTATATTGGAGCTGGCTTCAGGTTTTTGGTGAAAGAGTTGTGTGCAGAGAGATTAGTGTCCCCAATCACCTGGGGAATGGCTGTGGAATCCAAGGAGGGCTCGAAACATCTGGCTGCTCTCGTGCCGTCATCTGTCAATASGCTGGGAATGGAGATGGAGACGGCGGAGCCCAGCTGGAGCCCAAGTGTCCAAACGGCTTCGGAAACTCTTCCGTCAGTCCCTCCCTTTAAAGCCTGACGCGTGGGATGAACATA
Source organism: Eudromia elegans (assembly GCA_003342815.1). Lineage (NCBI taxonomy): Eukaryota > Metazoa > Chordata > Aves > Tinamiformes > Tinamidae > Eudromia > Eudromia elegans. The sequence goes on along the minus strand of PTEX01000176.1, from coordinate 1,404,613 downwards.
GCACGGGTGGAAGCCGTAAGGTGGCATGCTTCTGTCTTTCGCGTGGTCCGTGCGTGTCTGGGAGGGGACAGGGACGCGGGGGGGGGGTGGCCGTGTCCTTGGCCGCTGCGGCGGTGCTGCTGCCGCGTGCCGCGCGGGGCGGGCTGCGAGCAGCAGCACAGCTGTCCTGCAGAGCCTGCTGACATCTCCCATTCGTCTCGCACGGGCTGCGGGGCCCAGATGGCGGCGGGACGCGACTTTCAGGCACTGCTGGCCGGGGCTGGAGTGACCTCGGTGATCCCCACGTGAAGGGCTTCCTTCCTAGCCTGTCTGCGGCCTCTCGAACCGTCGGCATGCTGGTTTTTTGCTCCCAGCTGTGGCCTTTCTGCTGCACGAGAGGTTGGGCACCCGGGAGACGTGCAAGGCTCTTTACACCATCGCGTTGCTGCTGCTCCTCAGGTGGGCAGCCTCAACGCACTGCGGAAAGGTGAGAAGACGTCAGGTCTGGACTGCCGAGGACGTGGTGAGGCAGGTGAAGGTGGAGTGGCTGGCCACAGGTCTCAAAGAGATTTAACCACTGAAAAGTTCTCAAAGTAAGGCAAGAATTAAGGAACCTGGGTTCCTAAACCCCCTACTTTAGCTGCAGGTGCTTGTTCCTCTCACAGGTGTTTCTTACCCAAATCTTTGCTCCATTAGCTGGGTTCCCTTTTCCTCCAAACCCCGAATCCARGAGCTTCAGATCTTAATCCTGGTCTCCTGTCCTGCCCTGTGGCTTTGCACAGCCGTGGCAGCCRGCGCTCTGGTGGGACTGGCCCTCCTGCAGGGAACCCTACAGTAGTGAGGGCTCCAAACCCGGACACGAGGGAGAAGTTTGTCGAAGGAAGCCCCTGAGATGAGTATGGAGGAGAGCAGAGCTGCAGGACGTTTACTCGCTTGCAAAGAGCCCGCGCTGCCCTTGCGCGTCTCCTGCTCCGCTGGGTGCGTGGGGCCCGGCGGGCAAGCGGYGCCCTCGAGAAGCCGCTTGCAGATGTCGCATGCAGCTGAGCAGCTGGCGAGGAGCAGGAGGAGAAACTCGCCCGGGCTGGCGGGATGCGGTGCTGCCTTGCAGGGAAGGAAGCACGAGTGAAGCAGCGCACCGGTAGACATGAGAGCCAAAAYGCATTCAAAGTTTGGGATGAAACCYGYTCTGCTTCGCCCTGGCCGTGCATCCTGCACACGCCATGCTCCCTCCTGGCTCCCCAAGGAGACCGAGGGGCTGAGATCTGCTGCAGCTCCTGGTAGGCACGGGCAGGGCTTGTCCCTCTGATGAGCCCGCTGACGTGTGYGCTCAGACATGAGCCTGCATGCTCCAGCTGGCTTCCGCGTGGTGGCAAATTGTTTGCATCGTGCAGCAGTGTCCTGCAAAAGCACAGGAAACCGGTGAGAGCTGCTCGGAGGGACCCCGGGAGGGAGGGAGAATTCGGGAGCGAGCAAGTGGATGTGACTGTGCGGGGCGTAGGGCTTGTCTCGCTGATGGGAACTGAGATATTGCGTGTGACAGCCCTCAGTTTGCATTGAAGCACGATCACCTCCGAGCTGGCTTTCTCCAAGAGGAGCGTGTCCGCTGGAAAGCRGCACCCCGACAGCTCCAGCTGCTCCGTGTCTTTGTGCTGAGCCCTGCCAGGCTCGTGGCCCTCGTGCGCTGCCCTGCTCTGCATGAGGTCCCTACCTGAGCGCACCCATGCCCTCGAGYGGTGCTTGAGGGACATTCTGCAGCAGAACGTGCAGCCCTTTGGGGCTGAAGAAAAAGGTCCCCGTCCCCGTCATGGAGGACTCTGAAACCTTTCTGCGCCTGTTCCTGGGGAGGAAAGTCCATCTGTGCCTACCGACCTTGAAGCCTTGCCTGGCTCGGAGAGGCTCGCACCGCTGCAGGTCAGCAGGGTGGCTGGGGGAAGCGTCGCTGCCCCCCGTGGTCGGGGCTCTCCTCTCCCCCGTGCTCTCCAGGGAGGCCCTGCGCAAACGCTCGAGGCTGCTGCAGGGGGTCCGTGCGATGCCGACGAAGGACGGCCGTCCTTTGGCAAGGGCCTTTGCCCATCCTCGCGCCCTGCGCTTTGTCACCTCCAGCACCACGTCCAGCTGCCGGGTGGTTTCCAATGGCCTGTCCCTCCTGCCTCTGGAGTCTTCACCCACGGAGGAGAGGAGCAGCGAGTCTCCAGCTGGGACCCGCCGGGAGCTCTCAGGACATGGTCACCACCCATCCTTCAGTGGCACCGCAGCAGCAAAGCGATTCCATGAGGTCCAGCAGCACCCCGGGCTGCGGTAGACGCAGAGCTTGGGAACGGGGCTCTGCTCTAGCACAGCCARCACCAGGCGGGCACAGGAGGCAGGTCGAAGTCCCACGTGCCCTGGCCACGTGTGTGTCATCCAGGCTGCCGTCCTGCTTGGGAACGGGCCCGCGACGCTCCCCGCAGTTTAGCACACGTGTTTTGGGAGCTGGCGATGCTCCGGTGATGTTAACAGCCTTGTACCGGCGCAGAGAACGGCGCTCCGTGTTCCTCATCTCCATCTGATCCCATCGGTGTGGCTCTTCCCGGGGGCAGGCCTCCACGAGCGTCACTCTGCCTCGTTCCCACTTATGTATTTAGGTGTCTTCCCACATCCAATTAATTCAAGCAATGCCGCTAAGGTGTCGTGCTGCCTCYATGTGTCCCGCCTTTTATCTTCCTGCAGTAAGGACGGCTTTTGTTAGCGGCTCGCCGTCAGGCTGTGTCTCTCTGTACAGCTTGCACGAAGCACTCACAGAGCCTGTTATATAAAAATATTCATTACTCTCTTCTACAAACCTCGTTGCCGGTAAGTGGAAGGGAAGAGGTTCGTTATACCCTGTGTAGGCACCTGAACCTGAGCCCCCCTGAGGAGAGAGGGAGCCAGAGAGAGCAGAACAAACAACAGGGACCTCAAATGATGCTAGGATCAGTTTTAAAAATGTCAAAACGTGGAATAGAAAAACCCGAAGAGGAATAATCCGAATGTTTTACTAAAATGCAGCCCTGTCCCAGCAGCTYGGGTGGGATTGGTGATTCCACAGCGGAGGAAGGAGCTCGAAGGCTCTGACCGGGTCTCCTCGCTTGCAGCAGCGCGTGGACTGCAAGCGAGGAGCAGGATGGAGGAACGGGGGCCTCGGGGCCCGCCGGCTGCTCGGGTCTGGCTCTCGAGGGGAGGCGCCGAACCCCCGGCAGCACCGGCGACGCACCGTGCTCGTGGGAGCGCGGGCCCCGCGGGAGCGCCGGGCTCGGCCGCCGCGCTCTGCCGCGCGCGCTCCCCCTGCGGCTCATCAAGCCGCGMCGGCGGCCGCATCCGCCGGCGCCTTCTTCATCTTCCCCATCACAAACACCTTTGAGGTAATGGAATTTTTTTTCCCCGCTGGCAGCGCGTTTTATTTCCRTCCTGTCTCCTCCCCTGGGGAGAGCAAACCCAGCCTGGTTGGATGGTGCGGGTGCCTGCAGGGAGGGGACGTGCTGCGGGTCTCATCCCGCACCTTCCTCCCCGCACACGGGGCTGGGGAGGTTCCACCAGGAGGATCCTSCTCACAGGGGCACGGCTCCTGCCGCCGGGTGGATGTGCAGGTGACGGAGCGGATGTCACAGAGATGGGCACGGGGCTCCGGGGCAGCTTGAGAGACCTCCCCCTGCAAGCTGCTTGGTGCTGAGGCAGGCGCACGTCCCGCTGCTGCAATGTCCCCGGGGACCCCGCAGCCTCGCTCGCCGCCGGTTTGTGCGAGCAGCAACACAGAGAGCTCTTTGCACCGAGCACCCCACAGCACCGCCGGCCATAAAGCCGCCGTGGGGCTGGCGTTGAAGGGGTCCAACCTGAGACGAAGCCGCTGCTGCGGTGGCCGATGGAGGTTGGCGCAGGGCAGCGGGGAGAGCGCCTTGGTGGCYCCTGCCCAGCAGGTCCAGGCCCTGGAGAGGTGCAAAACACCCCGAAAAGGAGAGACAAGAGGAAAGGTCTGCTCRGCACCCCCTTGGATGCCCCTCAGCTTCAATGCCATCCTTCCCGTTGTCCCTTGTCCCATAGGGAYTTCTGAGGGGGTAGAGCAATCCCTCCTGGTTCCCTCCTGATYGATGCCGTGCCAACATAGCATCAATGGACCCAGCAGAAAAAATACTTTTTTAATTAAAACCCTTTTTTTTTTTTTTTTAGGTAGTGCTTTAGCGTCTGGATCTGGAGTAATTATTAGGAGCTCCAGGGAGACTGTGCATAGGAAAAACGCTGGTGCTGCTGTGAGGGGATTTATCTGATGTACCTGACGGAGGGGAGTTGAGGGCTGATGTTTCTGCCTGTTTCTGCCCTAAAACAGGCAGAAAACCGCCCCAAAGGGAGCTCGGCGCAGGAGGTGCACGGAGGCCCCACGTCGCTCCAGGCGGCATCTCGGCCCGCGTGGGCCCCGGCTCCTTGCCGGGTGGAATTCGCCCGGTGTAACCGCGCCGTTATCGCTTGCCTCTCCAGCGGGTTCTGCAGGCTGCAGGCAAATCCTACCCTTTGTGCTCAATTAACAGGCTGTGCCTTGGAGAGTGGGAGGTAATATAAATATTTTCCGTGTAGTAATAGGACTTTTTTTTTTTTTTTCCCCTCTGTGCTGCTGTCATTATAATATTGATTCGACATCCAGGTGTCGGGAACAGCTGGATGACAGGAAGAATTGCAACTTTAATTCGTTTTGCAATGGGGCGAGCGGGGCGGGGGGACACACACGCTTTTCCCCCAGGCTTTTCCCACCTGCCTTCCCTCGCCCCTTCCCTCGCCGGTGCTCCCTGTTCCACCCTGACAGCAACATTTATAAACTGCCACTGTGGGGAGTATTATTAACAGCTCGGCTCCTTAAAGACGCGAATTAATTATTCACCTGCTTCCAAATCAGTTTAAGCAGCTTCTGAGCTGCAGTATAAATAAAACCTGCCCAGCTTGCCTCTCTTTCTCCTAAGGAGACACACGCTCGCTCCTGGTGTTCACAAAGCCGAGCCATTTAAATTAAAGCAATCTAGTAGTTACTGTAAATTATTGCACCACCATCAGCTTCCCGGGATCCCTGCTCAATTACCCTAGGCAGGCTTTTAGGTGATGGGTGCTGCCGTTCCTGTCTCGTTTGCCGTGGTCTGAGGCTATTTTTGCTTCCCTGTTAAATCCCTCCTCTTCTGTCATGCCTTGCCCCTTAGCTCCCGCTCCCTTTTCCTTGTTGGCTACTTAATGAATCATTCCTGAAATTATCCCCTGATCCAAGCGCCAGCCGTGGTGCTGCTTTTGCAGATCTTGCAAGCTTCCTGCTGGTTCTGCCGCTATTCCCAGCGCTGTGTTTGGGCTCAAATGGCCAAAATGCATCCAAATGGCTTGAGGGTCCKGAGTTTCCTGTTGCGGGCTGGGAAAATCCGCTGCCAGCAAAGCTGTTGGGCATTTTTTCTATCGGGAAACCCACTGTTTTTTTCCTTTCTCCTAAGGGAAAACCTGCAATCAAGGAAAAGAGAGCAGACAGCGAGGTTCAGAGGATGCTCGTGCCTGCAGCCAGGTTTGGACATCCCTGCAAAACAGCGTTTTCCTGTCCCGGGATCTGCATTCCCGCAGCTGCCGGTTTGCTCGGAGCAGCCCAAACCCTCGCGCGGATCAGCTGCTAACAAAGCAGTTAATAACGATARCGATGCCAACGTCCCGAGCCTGCGTGAGACCCGCTTATTAGGGCCTGCCAGCGCCAGGTAATCACCGCGTTTCACCACGTCAAGGCCATCAATCAGCTCAAGGGCCCATTCGGCGGGCGCCGCGAGCGTGCGGGAGGCGCGGGCGGCTCTGGGCACCCCCGTGATCCCTCCTGCCGCGGGGGGTCCTGCCAGCGTTTTCCTATCAATTATACCACCCTGGAGCCGGAGGGGCTGGGAAAAGGGTGCACGCCGTAGGATGGTGCTGTTCCGGCTGCAGGAATAACCCGGATGTGCGCAGAGGGAATGGGAAGGCGCCAGCCCTGGAGATGGGAAGCGACTTGGTGATGCTGGGCCTTGCAGCACCCGGGGTTTAGGCACTTTCCTGCTAAACCATGGACAGTTGCAAATAAATATCCCTGTTTCCAAAGCCAGAGCCCTCTCAGCTCGGAGCCCCTTTCCCTTTCCTTGTGTCATTTTCCTCCCCTTTCCTCCTCCTCCTTCCCCACTCCTGGGATGCTGCTTGATTGCCCGGCTCCTCATTAGGATGATATCTCCTGGCAAATTGGTAAACAGAAGCGTGTGAATGAGGGGTTGATTGCAATCAGCGGGGGAGCTGGGGCTGAGAGCGCTGGAGAGGCCGCGGCTGCTCCCAATCACCCGGCGCCCGCGGGAGAGGAGCCGCTTCCAAGCGTGGAAGCAGGAACGCGAGGCCCGGGATCGCCGTGAGGAACGATGGAGAAGGCGAGCTGGGCACACGCGCCACAGGGGGCTACACGGTGACGTCAAGGTGACGTTTTGGGGCAGAAAAAGGGGTTTCTGGGCCCCCTGCGGAAATGCATCCCGTGGGAATGGTCCAGCGTTCCAGAGCATCCCTGGGTTCAAGAGCACCCGCCTGGGGCAGAGCGCTCCGATACGAAGCAGCTCACAGGGTTCAGAGGTGCCCTAATTGCTTGAAACTTCCTCCTGCTCGCGGGCTGATAGTGGAAGTTGAACAAAGCTAATTAGCAGATATTTTGGCAGCCGGCTCCGGTTAATCCTTTTTTCCGCATCCTGCCAGGTCAGAGGAGCCGGATAATAATAACAACGAGGTTTCCCGATGTGCCGAGGAGCAGCCTGCCGCGAGTGCACGCTCCCAGGACCTGGCCCTGTTCCCGCGGCGTGAGCCRAAATCCCCCTCCAGCTCTCCCGGAGCATCCCTTTTCCAGGCTGGGACTGCGATGGTGCCTGCAGGAATAGGTGCAGGAATAGGCTTCTCTTCCAGGAAATCCTGCCAGCTGCGGCCTTTGCTCGACGGTGCCAAACGCCTGCCTGGAAAAGGCATCTGGAATAGGATCCTGGYGGATTATCATCCAGCCATCCTCCGCTGGAAGCACGGCTGCCGGGGATAAGGCGAGGAATTAGGCGCGGGCACCTGAAGACGGGGGGGGCTTGGGCTCGAAAAGGCCTCCGCGCCGAAGGAGAACAAAACACTGGCAATATTTTTGCTCCCGTGCATCTGTTATTTGACCTTATAAAGCTCTGTTTGTGGAGGTGGCCGGTATTTTTCGTTAAATCTTTTAATCTGAAATCCCATTAGGCTCGCCGGCGAGCGGAGCAGTTTGGTGTCGGCTCGCTCCTGCCTCTTCCCCGCATCAAAGGGATGCAAGGAGGGGGGGGGAAAAAAAAAGCGTTTTCCCTCAGCTCTTTCTGGGTGTTTTCGACGTTTCAGAGGCGCGCCAGGCAATTTCCAGCTGGATTTGCGGCCGGAATCAAACAGTGGCCGGGCAGTGTCCTCTGGAGCGGCGGCCGTCCCCGGCCGGGCTCAGCGGTGGCCCAACCGGAGCCGTTGCCCTTTAGAATAAAACAGCATTAACAGATGAATTGCCTGCGTCCTGTCGCGGGCTCTGCTGCCAGCCTCGACCAGGCCCCTTCCTAAACGGCTATTGATTTATTTTATTATTATTTTATTTTATCTTGCAGATGCAAATTACGCTCCAAAAAACACAAGGTTTGGGGGTTGCTTAGCACTGGATAATTTTTATTTAGGGTTGTTTTTAAGTTTTTGGTTTTTTTTTTCCTTTTTATCTTTTGTTTCCGTAGGGAAACCCCTGGTTGTGGGGCTGCCTCAAGGCCGCCTCAATGGCCCAGGGGTGATCCAGGGATGGGAAAGGGCCCAGGGCCTGGGGTTTTCCTGCTTCCCGATCCCTGTTGTCCTTATTTCAGGGCCCGCTTAAAATCAAGCCGTGAATAAGATTCCAGCAGCTCCCGGCCGCCCCGGTGAGACGCTCGGCACCGCTTCCCTCGGCTTCAATAATTCACTTTCCTGCTGGCAGCTGACGCGCTCGCCTTGTTCCCGTTCCTGGTGCGGAACGGCACCGGCACGACAGGGGAAGGGATTTAACGCCCAGCCCGTTTCTGTTAAGAAACGCGAGGGTTTGGAGGTGATTTTGGTCACCCCCCCCGCCGTCCCACGCGGCATCCAAGACGGTGGCTCCGGCTGCGCCATCCTGCTCCGTGCAGCCCGGCCCCGGGCAGCCCATGTCCCCTCGTGCCACCAAGCGAGCGGAGACGGCCGGGGAAGGTCCAAAACGCAAAGAAACAGCTTTCTCCTGACGTTTCCCTTCTCTTTTTCAGCGCGAGTCCTTCCGGGAGGAGGTCTTTAAAATTAACAATGTTCCTTCTCACTCTCTTTTTCCCCCGACACCTGGTTTAAATTAATGAAACGTCAAATACTATTAAGTCCTGGCGGCGTGTTCGTGGTGATGAAGAGGAGGCCGATTTCCAGCCGGGTTACGGCTCGGCCCCGCTTCCCTTCTCCCTGCCCTGTCACAGGCCGGCCCGGTGGGTTTTTTTAAGGGCTTTTGAGCCATTCTGTGCACCCTGGGGTGCAGAGAGGTGCCCAAGCAGCACCCGGGGTCCCTGCCTTGCTGGACACGGGGCGGCCGGAATGATTTGCAGCTCCATTAGCGCTCCGAGCCGGCGCCGCGGCGGCCCCGTCTGATAAGAGGCAAGTTCCACCRAATAATGAGCAATAATTGGATTTCAGGGTTAACCAGCTTGCAGCAAAAAATAGAAAAGAAAGGCGAGCCATTGGATATTCCTGTTCTGGCTCATCACACACTGGAGGTTTATCTCTGCTGAGAATAGCGCAGGAGAGGTGAAGTTATTAGTGCCCACCGGAGCATGGGGATGCCGTCGCCCTCGTGTTTAGTGGCACGAGGCCGGCACCGGCGCGCAGGAGCCCCGTCCTCGCCGCCCGGCACGGAGCCGCCCGGCTTCCCGTAAGCCGGATCCGGGCTGGAAGCGGAGAGGGGCTGTTAGCGACGAGGGGGATGGAGAGCCTGCGAAGGAAGGCAGAGCAGGGAGGTTATTACCCTCCGTAAATATATCGAGCGAGTAAACACCAGGTACGGAAAAGAGCCGTTTAAGCTAAAAGACAGAGCTGGCACCAAAACAAATAGGTTTAAGCTGGCTATTGCAGGCTGGGAAAGAGGAGACGGGTTGTAACGATGGGAGCTCTGAGGCATCGGATGAAGAGGAGGAAAACTGCCCCGTCTGGAGCTGGAGCGGTGCAGGACAGGAGCAGCATCCCACCGAATCACAGGATCCTTAGGGTTGGAAGGGACCTCTGGAGATCATCTAGTCCAACCGCCCTGCTCCAGCAGGGATCCCAGCCTGCTTCCACCTTCTCCGGTGTCCCATTGGGGACCTCGGCATGGGGAAGCGCGTTAGATCCTCCTCCATTCCCCGGTGCCTCTAGGGCCTGCCTGCRGCACCAGTGAAGCATCCGCTGATTAGCGCCCTAATCAGCGTGGAGAGCAGGTAATTTCTCAGCTCGAGATGGTCTCCGTGCGGGAAACGGGCTGCAGGAGGGAGCCGCCGCACGCAGCCCGGCGCGGAGCCGGCGCGAGGGCCCCCCGAGCCGCACGAAGAGCCTCCCCCGTCCCACACCCTCCTCGCCTTGCGGCCCTCCTGCCTGGCGGCTTCTCCTGTCTCGCCGATGGCCGGTTTAAGCGGAAAAAAGAGGAAATGCGGGCGCAGGATCCCCCGCCGCAGCGAGGTCCCCGTGCCGGCTCTGGCCACTGGGTGCTGCTGCAGCACAGGCAATAGCGCTGGGGGCAGTTTCACACCGCCCTCCTCCCTCGCTCCCGGGGAAAAAAAAAGCAGGGATGCAAAAGCAGGGGCCGCTTTGCCTCGTCCTGGGGCGAGCAGCAGAGAGGGCACGAGGAGGTGACGAGAACTCGAGCGCTGGTTGGAAGCCGCTGCCCTACGAGGCTCTGCTCCCGCTCCAGGACCTCCGCGCAGGGTTTGGCCTCGAGCGAGGCCCCGGTGACGTCTGGAGCAGGGCTGGGAGAGGGGAAACCCTTGGTGCCTGCCCAGGGCCCTCGTGTCCTTCGTGTACCGTGGGCTGCTCTTCACCCCTCCGAGAAGCCTGCTCGGATGGAGCCTTTCCCGGGAAATCCCGTGCCGCGCGCTCCCATTGGGCTTGTGGATCCCGCCATTCCGGTTGGCGCAGGAGCAGGCAGGGGGTGTCTGTGCAGCCCAGGCCCAGACAGCTCCTCTCTCCCCAGGGATTTCCATGAGATCTGCCCCACTGCAGCCTCCCTGGGTGGCAGAGGGGAGGGTTTCTCCCCAGGCTCCTCTCCCTCACCCGCCTTGGTGCCTCGTGCCCCTTGCACGGAGCCCGGAGCGTCTGCGCCCCGGCCCGGGGCCCAGCTGAGCCCTGGCGCCTCGTCACACCGATGGCCGCAGCCAAGGGCGG
>PTEX01000176.1:1352662-1394004 GCA_003342815.1 Eudromia elegans | reverse complement strand
AGCGGAGCGGCGGAGGATGCGCCCGAGCCGAGCCCGGCAGCAGCAGCAGCAGCAACGCGGCGCTCCCAGGTAGCCAGGCCGGGGGCTGCGGGGAGGCGGGTGGGCAAGTGCGGGTGCCCCCCCGTCCTCGTAAGGGTCCCTGGTGCCCACYGGGATGCGCGGGAGGCGCCGCCCGCGCCGGGCGCCTCGGATGGAGCAGGGCGGAGGGAACCTCCAGGGACAGGGGCGCAGCGCCGGTGTCCCCCGTTCAGGGAGGAAGGGGATCCGCTTGGGTTTCCAGCACGGCGCGCCCGGCTGGTCTCCCCGCTGGCGCAGCTGCCCGCGTGGATCTTCAACCTGGAGCGATTCCCTGCCTGAATGAGGGCAAATTGCAAAACTGTCTCCCCGCTCCCGCCTTGCATTTCTGCGTCTCCTCTCGTGTTACTCGACTTGGGCAGGAGCAACCCACCACAGCAGCGACTGCAGGGCCCCCAGGGCGCCTCTTCTCTCTGCTGCGCAGCGAGCGCGGGAGCGAGCGGGGTTTAATTATCCTCAAGTGTCAGCGCCGGATGAATCTGCTGGGACGCGGCTCTTGGCAGGTGCGAAATAACAGGGCATTTTCATGCATGGGAGAGCGAGCYGAGAACAGTTCACCGGCTTAATTGGCGGCTCCGAGGAAAGGTTCGCGCCGGGGAAGGGAAAATGGGACGGCACGGGCGCCGCAGCTGCGGCCGCGGGAGGAGGGATGCCCGAGGGCTGCGTTTCCTTGGCGCTCCCGGGCGCGGAGCGGGYGCTGGCAGCGGGATCTCCCGTGGATGCTCTCCCCGGAGAGCCGGGGCGTCTCCCTCGCCACTCCGAGCGCTGATGCCGGCATTCCCGAGGGAGCCCTTGGCCTGGCCGTCGCACAGGCACGGGTCACCTGGGATGCCCACGATGGGCGCGTTGCTTGCCCGGGGTGCTGAGGGCCCTCTGGGGTGGCCCCAGGGTGAACAGAACAGTTTCCCCTCGCTCCTCTTGCCCTGATCTCTGAAACGCGCTCCAGGAGCTGGCGGGGAGCGCTGGAGGAATCCTGCATCCCCATCTCCGTGGGGAAAACCGCTCCGAAGGGCTGCGGCGGGGGACATAGCTCCATAGCGCGGCACGTGCACGCGCCTGGCGCTCCTGYGTCCCCGTTCCCCGGGGCACGTGCACGGAGGCGGCGGGGCCGCTCGCTCGCTGCCGGCTCGCGGGCGCGGGGGGCATTCGCAGCAGGGCTCGGGCGCTCCTTGCCGTGTCCCCACGGCGGTGCCCTGGTTCTGCTGCCGCTCGCTCCCAGCAGCGCGCCATAGCGGGTGGCCCTGGAGGGCTGCAGGCGGCCGCTGCTCGCGCTCGCTGCCTCGCACCAGCTCAGGAGGCCGCTTGTGAGGCTGCTCGTTAAGTGTTCTGCCGAGGGTGGGTTTGGTGGCCGTGCGAGCACGGGGTGTTCGGCAGGCCCCGGTGTTCGATGTCACATCCCAGGCGCGGCCGCGTCGGCGGCGTCCCCTTCCCGCCCGTGCGCCGCTGCCTCGCCCGCCTCCGTGCTCCCGTTCTGCGGGAACGTGGCCGGCGTGGTCCCGATGCAGCCAGCATGGAGCCACCCGCGTCCTCCAAGGCCACCATGAGAAAAGGCCTCTTGTCCCCGCCCCGGTCACCTGGCCCCGCAGCCCCACCGCTGCAGGGTGCTGCTCAGCCSCCCAAGCSCGGGGCTGCCTCTTGCCCTGAGCCGGGCGTCGTGCTCTCCCGCTCGGTGACACCGGTGGTGACACTRCTGGGGTGCAGAGGCRCTGTGGGGAGGCYGAGCTGCAGTGACGTGGGCCGGAGCGAGCGGGGGCAGAACGTGTCCCCGTTTCGCTCGCSGCAAAGCTCTGGATGCCGCCCGTGCCCGGAGCCTCTTTGGGCTTGAGGCCGGCCCCCCGCATTGGCTTTGATGGGCTCGACAGCGTGAGACCTTTTGACACATCTTTTTGGCACGGTAATAATAGGAAAAGAAACTAAAGCCACAATCCTCAGAACRTCTGCGAATCCAAGGGCTTATCCTTGGATAAATTAGCCAAGGGTGGGCTCAGCACCTCAGCGGAGCAGAAGCTGCGGGCTCGGAGCCCCGCGACCGCAGTGAGTCAGAGGATGCTCCGGATCCGGCCCTGGCATCCGCCCTGCTCTGCGCTCACCAAGGCAGCCGGCTCTCAGCTGTCCAGGAGACSGGAATGCGATTCGGGATCAAATGGGTTGAGCTGGGGCAAGCCCCCGCCTCGGGCAAAGGCCTGGAGTGACTCCCCCCTTTGTCGGCGTGCTGGGATTTTCGGTCGAATTCCCACATTTTTAGTCCAGGGAGGAGATTCAAAGAGCACTGCAAAGTGCATCCTAGCTTGATATTAGCACGTCGGTGGCAGCAATACCCATCCTGCACGGCCGGTTTTTCAGCTTTAACGGCTCTCCGGTCCCCGCTCGGCAGCRCCCGGGGAGGCTGCAGCGGGTCGGGAGCAGAACGATCCCCCCCGTCCGCCGAGGAGCCGCAGGGAGGGCCGAGGAAGGCGCCTTTCCCCCCCACGCGGTGCTTTCCTGAAGCCGGGAGCCCTTTCCCAATCCCTCCCTGAGCCGGGCCCGGCTTTGCGAGGTCACTCCTAAGCCCGCGAAGCCGAGCCAGGCACCGAGGGAATGCCCTGGGAATGCCGAGTTCGCGAGGAGAGCGGCGGGAATGACGRATGCTCCGTGGGGCGGGAGCGCTGGGGAGCTTGGGCCCGGCTGGGTCACCTGGAGCTTCACCCCAATCCAGCCCTGAGGCGGTGACGGGGACCCAGCGTGGGCACCCCAACAGCCCGCAGCTGGCCATGGGTGTGCAGGGGGCCATGCGGGACCCCCRGGGGGCTCCCTGTGAGGCTCTATGGGTCCCGGCCAATGTATGGGCCTGTTTTGGGCCTGGCAGGGGGGCTTGGGCAGCGCTTGGTTGCTTGCAGCGGGTGCACGGGCGGCACGGTGGGTGCAATGCTGCCCTGTGCTCCGCATTCCCTATGTAGGGAAAAGCAGGATCATCCTGCACTCCCGGTCTGCTCCAATGGATCAGCTGGGCTGGCATGGATGTAGCTYAGGCTCTTTGGGGGGGCGTTGGTAGTGCCGGGGTGGGAAGCGGGGGCCGCGTGCTTGCAGAGATCCTCTTGCCGGATCCTCCGGCTGGAAAACCTGGGAAAGCGAGCGGGAAAGGTTCCATGAGCTCAGCTAAACCGGCCATGGAGAGCCGCGCCCTTGAAAAGAATAGCTCTTAAAAAGAGTTTTTATTTTTATTTTGTTTCCCYGAGCAGAAAATGCCACTTCAGAGCAGTCAATTGGCCCCTTCTCAAGGGCTGGGAAGCAAAACGCTCTTGGAGCTGTGAAATCCAACCTCTCATTTTAAAGCCCTCCCGGCACCCGGTGTGGCGGCTGGAGGTCTGTGCAGGCTGCATCCGACCCCCAGCTCCTCTGCCCCATGGCCTCTTCCTTAGACCTGAGGATCTTGGGGTGATTTGGGGATGGAGAGGGGAAAACAGAGACCCAGGCCCTGCCTGGGATGGGTTAAAGGCAGCAAAGTGGCCCAAGTGAGGGGATTTTAAGAGAAGACTTTACTATTGTTTGTTTTCGTTCTGCCATCAGAAACACGTTTTCATGGGAAGGTTTTGTGGGAATATCTGCTCAGCGTGGAGGAAAGGGCTTGGGCTCCCTTCCCGTTAATCTAATAAAGAAGTCTAAGTGGATTGGCGATTTTCAAGGCATTTTCCGTGGGATTAATCACGGGATTAATCTGGCATTAATGAAGGGCCCCAGCCTTTCTAGGGAGCTGCTGGGGCCAGATTATTTGTTGTTTTCTCCCGCTGTGTCGTGYGGCGCCGTGGGGTGCAGGAACACGCATTGACTTGACCCTGCTTGAGTCCCTGGTGGAGGAGACATCTCCCATGGCCGTCAGGACATTTACTAGACAAGCCCCAAGAGCCACGCGTGGTTACACGTCCCTCCTCCGCCTCCTCTTCCTCGGCGGCTCTGCCTTCCTCCTCGGGGCTGGCCCGAGCCGGCGCAAGGTTCCCCATGGCTGATGGGCAGCACCAGCTATTAGCACCGCTCCGCTTTGTATTCTCCGTGGAATTATTCCCTCCAGCGCTGCTGTTAGTGGCTCTCYGCTGTTACCTTTTGTTTTCCCTTCAATGGCTTGTCTAATAAATGTCATTATCTCGGGCACCAATCTGCTCCGCGTCTCGATTCCGCCTGGCGAGCGCGGGTGATAACGGCCCGACAAGGGCCCTTTTCAAAGGGGCTCTTCCAGCCGCGGCTGCTTCTTGTGCTGCCACTGGGTCCCTAGCGCCGAGGAAGAGGATGGGGAAGGACACCCGGCCGGTCAACTGGGTCCACGGAGCAGCTCTGGGTGGTGATTGGTGGTCGCGGAGGGGGCCTTGGTGGCGTCCGCTTGTGTTGGACGCCGTGCTCCTGATGGAGCATGGAGCCCTCCTGGAGCACCCTGGAGGCTCCAAGCCCTTCCCTGAGCATGCTGTGGTTCCTGTTGCTAGCTCACCTGGGCGCTCCAAGCTGTGCCCCTTCCCCGCGATATCAACATTTTTGTTCTCTTCGTGGCTGCTGCATCACTTTGTGTAAGGATGTTCTCCTTCCCCTCTCTTTATTTATTTATTTTGTGCTGAGTCCTTCCATTTTAAAACCCGCACGCCGCGTGCAGCGCTCGGACGCGCTCTCGGCTTCCCCCCAAAATGTAATTGCTTCGGAACGGCGGGTAGCTGGCGAAAGCAATTTTCTCCGTTATTAYGGAAAACCCCAGCTCGCCTCCTCCTTCACGTTCCCTTCTCCCTAGGACTCCCCGCTCGTGAGACGCTCGCGGCCTCGGTCTGCTCGGTCGCCCGCTTTGTGCCTGGTTGAGGTCCTTGCTCRAGGCAGAGCCTTGCAGGGGACGCGGTGATGGGCGTCTCTGTAAGCCGGGCGGGAGGACCAGTGATGCTGGAGGATGCACCATGRGCGGACGATGCTCAGCGCAACCCAGAGCCTCAGCTCCTAACTGCATTGACAGGAGGTGCCCGGCACCATCGCCTTGGCCCCTGGTGAGCTCGGTACGACACTCGAGCGCGCGGGGCCCGTGCTCTATTTTATATTTCTTCCCCCTTTTCAACTCGGAATTCTTAACATGCTCTTTTCATTTGCGGGACGTGTTGGGTTTTCAAAAGCATTAATGATGGAGAATAAATTGGAATCTGAGCGAAATAATCTTTAGGCATTCTCTGTAGGCCCTGCCTTGCCTTGCTTTCCTCAGCCATGTTGAAGGCTGCGCCTGGCCTGGAATACAAATGAGCGTGAGCCCTGGATCCCTCTAATCTGTCGCGGCRCCTTCCCCGTGCTCGGCGGGTCTCTCCGAAGGGGAGGTGTCGTGGGGAGGCTGTCTGCTTGCTGGTGCTCATAAAAACACCCAGAGGTTCGGCGCGGATCAGACGGGCAGGAGCAGCAGGAGCGGGCACAGGCGCTCTTACCCCGATCCGCAGCCCCCCAGGGCCGTAAGGAGAAGGTTTCTCCCTGCGTGACTGATGGGAAACAGGTCCTTGCAAGGTGCAAAGCTTCTATGGTAAAGCAAGAGGTTAGAGCTGGGGGTCTGCCGCATGAGGGGGTGTTCTGGAGGTCCCTTTGCAGCTCGGGTGGCTGGAGTGCGGTGAGAACTCTCCCAAATGTGGGAGTCTCCTTCCTGGCCCTCTGAGAGCTGCTGTGTGCAGAGGAGAGTAGAGGGAGATCCTTTGCCGAGGGGACCTGTGCCACCTCCATCCTATTTGGAGGTGGCAGGTTCGAGCACGGCGGATCGTTGTAGAGCGGTGGCTGCGGATGGGGCCCGTCCTGTGACGTGCTGGTCCCCAGTGCARATGGTCCTGGTCAGGGGCTGTGCCATCTTTATGGGCAGGGAGCGGGGCTGGACATGGAGAGCTTGAGGTCCCTCTGGGCAGCTGGTGGGGAAGGGGCATCCTTGCAAGGGGCAGGTCCCAAAACACAGTGCGGTGACCCTGCTTGTAAGGATGAGCTGATGATCTGCAGAATCGGAATCCGAGCCCGATAAGAGGCTGAAATCTGCCGCGCATCTTAACCAAAGCCAAGGCTTTGGCGGGAGCAGCCTGGGGCACAAGCACGGGAGCCGAAGGAGCGCCGAGCTCTGYCCCTTCCTCGCAAACGGTGCGTGCGTGTGGCTGCCTTAAACGTGACTTTCCGTGGCTGAATAATTAATAGCGCTGCGGGTTGTTCAGATGGGAAGGCGATAAAGGGAGCGATGCCATGTTCTCAGCGCTGACACCTCCACAGTGGCTCTCAGAGATTCCCTCTCCGCCTGGCTGCCCCCTCCACCCTTCCCGTATGCTCCTCACGCGTTRGAGGAAGAGCAGGGCCGGTCACCCCTCCCTCGAGACGTCCGTCTCAACGCCAGCAGCCTGTTGAGTCCTGCTTTGAGATACCTGCCAGGGCAGGATAGGGCGGTTCCGTCAACACCAAAGCCTGGGGGTCCTGCAGAGGAATGGATGTGCTGGTCCTGGCGYGCGTGGATGCTGGAGAGCCCTGTCCTCCTGCCTGGTACCCAGCCTGTCTCAGGCAGGTTTTCTTTGGCACGAGGGCTGTCTTTGATGGACACCCGATGTACGTGCTGCGTGGGCAGAAAGGCTCCCTGTCAGCTGGAGAACATGGCAGTACGTGCTATTAAAGCAAGAACGCGTTCTCCATCCTCCCTTTAGAGCAGCGTTGTGTTCAGCTTCTAAACAGCCTTGTACGTGGCTTTGGCTTTCAGCCTCCCTCGGGAGGTGGGAGGCTTCTATCTGTGTGTTTGGGATGGAGAAGGTGCTGTGACAAGGCCATGGGGTGACGGTCCATTCTCGGCTTGGGTGCCTGGGTCCGAGGAAGTCCTTGCAAAGCCTCTTTTGAGGCTATCTGAGCTTTTCTTCTGTATGGCCTTGGCTAAGGCTAATGTTTGCTGTAGAAGACAGTGCTGGGAAACCTCTTGTGCCCCTATCCTGGAAAAACAACACGTAGCTGGAGCGGTCCATGAGTCCACRGAGAGCCATATCTCGCATATGCCTTTGGCAGGAGGCTGTCGAGGCACCGTTTCCTACCTTAGTCTGGCCCCTGGGCTCTTTTTGGATGCAAACCAGCCTYGTAATGTAAGCCTTCTCTATGTCTATTTGCTTTCTGAGCGCCAGCTTACGTCTGGAAAAGCCTGTTCCGTTGGAGTCTGGAGTATGTGGATGGTGTCCGGGGAGAGCAGTGGGGCTCTGAGGGGACTCTGCCAGGCACAGGGCAAACCCACCCGCAGTGAGTGGCTGCCCCCATCCAGGAGCTCAAGGAGAACCCCCAAATCCCAACCCTTCCTTCCCTGGCCCTCTCTTCAGCCATCCCACTGGTCCCGCCAGGGCTTGGAGACGTGTTTAGTCTACCCTGTCTCGGGGTGAGCAAAACCTCTCCCTTGGCTACTAGATTGGACCTGGGCTGAGCTTGGCGAGTTTTACTTTTAAYGAAAGCTTTTTCATAGGCATTGCAGCAAACGCTGTTAAAACTTCTGSCCTGCTCTCCTATGAGTTCCTTGGAGCGGGGAGGCGCGCACGGGTTCCTCGGTATCGCTGCTCGCAGCTGTGCTGCGTGTTCCTGCTAGCAAAGGCAGATCTGAGCCCGTGCCTCACGCTCGTAGCGGGAAGGATTGAAGTCGGTGGTGGCTTGAAGATCTGACTGCTGTATTGTTCAAAGCTTTTCACTCGGAGCTTCGACAAAATGCAGCTTTTTGGTGTCTCTGGCTCTAGATGGTTCATGTGCATGCGGGTTCCTACTGCCTGCGTAGAGGGTGGCTTTCTTCTTACATCTCTTTTAGCAGGGGGAAACCCAGGTGTCCTCTGGCTTGCAAGCTACAGAGATGAAATTTTCTACCCCTTTCCAAGGGGTTGGACTTGGTGGGATGAGAGAAGTCATGCGGTTTGCTTCCATGGTGCAGCTGCTGTCGGTAGGGTTTGGTATGCCAAGCTGCACGTCTTCCCAGTCTTTTGAGTCTGCAGATCTCTTGATGAGGACCAGGGATATTGGGCAAGGAGGATTCCCAGGTCTGAAACCTGCTGTGATCCTTAGGTTTGACTTAGCCCCTTCCATGGTACTGGAGAATCCCTGACACTTTTCCCTTTGGGGACTCTTCTGAGCAGTGCTGAGCGAGGCAGACTGCTTTTGGGAGCCTCCCTTGAGGAGGGCCTTTCTTGCAGAGCCATCCCTCCGTTTGCATGCTCGTGTGTCGTCTTAATAGTGTCAAGCTCTGAACAAGCTCGGGCAATTTGCTTTATAAAGCAACGCACTAAATATGTCAACACTCGGTGCATGTTTTTAATATAATATTTCAGATTGTTTTGAAAGAAGCCAAGATCCTTCTTTCCCTCTTCATTAGGAATGTTTTATGTGAAGGAGATGAACAACAGAGAGAGTATGCCAGGGAGAGCTTACCCGAGTATTTGTTGCCACTGAGAAATGAGATGCTCTTTACAAAAAAAAAAAAAGAAGAAAAAAAGAAAACTGCAGTGCATAAGTATTAGGGCAATTGAACCAAGTAGAAGTTGCCAAGAAAGGCTGTGGACTAGCCACAGCTGGAGGTGTTGAAAGCTAGACTTGACCGCGTTCATTTGGAATGCCACAGGCACAAGGAGATTGCAGCCACCACAGGGTGAATGGGTTCAGGGACCTAAGAGCAGGTCCCCTCCCACCCGTGTTGTTGCAGGAACGTGTTATGAACTCGTCTGCCCTGAGCGTTTTGGGCTTGCGTGGTGGTGAAGCTGGTTTCAGCCCAGGAGCTGTGGCCTTCACCCTCCTTCTCGCCAGGACCATGGACAGGTTCTACTAGCGCTGGGCTCTCCAGCCCTTGGTGRACTCGGTTTCGTGCTCTGAAGAACATAAGACCTTTTCCCCGGCTGGTGGCAGTGCCTTGTTCTGACTGGAGGCAGCCAAAGAAAAGAAAAAGCAAAGCCCCTACTAAAATATTTCTGTTGGAAAATCTGGGCTGCTGGCTWCCCGAGCACTCCTCCTCCTCTGGAGGTATTTCTTCTTCAATGCAAGAGGGAGGGAGTTTGTGAGTGAGTCGATGCATTTCTGCACCGGCTGCTGGTGCTGTTTTCCCTGGAGGTCTTTCCACGGGGCKGGTCTCATCAGCTGGAGCGTTTCTAGTAGAAGTCACAGCGCTGATGGTCTCGGAAGAGGGATTTGAGCTTGGAGGGCAATCTCTTGGCACGATCAGAGCGGGAGGAGCGCTCCAGCCGCCCGGGAGAGCGTGCCGATGTTGGCATGACAACTAGATGCGGCGGGTGAGCCGCTTGCCGGAGGCCCAGCTGGGATGAGGAGGAGGACGGAGGGGAAGGAGGAGGCACGGGAGAGTCCGGCACGTCCCTCGCCTGGCCCGGCGGAGGGGTGGGAAACGCGGCGCCCCGCTCCGTTGCAGCAGGAGCCGTGTCCTGGTCTGGGTGCTGGCGTCCCCGCTGCTCCCTGTGCGGGGTGCGGGTCTGCTCTCGCCACTCCTGCTGCTCTGTGGGTTTGTTTATTTATTTATTTGCAGCTTCTGAACGGAGTGTTTAAGCTTATTCTTTTCTTTCCTGTGAAAGAAGCAGTAAATCCCTTATCCTGCCTGTCTATTTCCGGGCAGGTATTTTCTCGTTGGGCGCCAGCTTGTCAGCCGTGTCCAAGCCTGGAAGCCTCGGCCTCTGGTGTCCTCCAGGCTCTGCTCGGAATAGAGTTTCCTTGCCTCCCCTTGGTGTCCTGGTCTGGTTGGGGTGGGACATAATGGATGAGGAAAGATGTCCCGCTGCCCCTTGCTCTTGGTGCCTCTCCGTGTGCTGTGGATGCTCATATCCCTTGGAGTCATCCAAGGGATGATGATCAGACGCTCTCAGAGTGCAGCAGTCGCTCCCTAAGCAGGGTCCCTCTATTCCCCCCATCGCTTCAGCAAGCGAYTGCATCCCTTGTACCTAATTAGCTCACGATGCTCCAGTGCTTCAGGTGTTAATTACCGAGCCCTGGTTGGTGCCCAGCTCGTCCTCCCCAGGGAATGTCACCCGCTGTTTGCAGCCCACGCGTGCCACACCAAGTCTCGGTCCCTGTTCTGCATTTGCAAATCTGYGCGAGGACCGCGCTCGGCAAATACATTTGCAGCGAGCACGTCGCGGGCCTAGAGATTCGGATGAATCCTTGGCAAATATTTGCCAGGCTCTGTGCTGAACCTTGYGAATATTCCCCATGACTTAGACGCTGAGCGTAATTGGTGGTTYCAGGTAGGATGCCAGACCTTGGGCATTGCTGGGACGAGGCCGTGAGCAGCTGCTAGGGAAGAGCTAAGCGAGCAGCCCTGGCTTGGACCCCGCTCCCTCCCGCTCGCTTGGTATGCAGCTGTGTGAATATCTTAAGGTACGATACACTCGACTGCATCCATTGTAGGATCATCTCCTGCCCATTAAAAGGTGACTGTGGCTAAATACCATTTGCTCCGCTGGGTCTGCAGCAGTGCCCTTTAGCGTAATTGGGAGAGGCGGCCCCGTTCCCGAGGACAGGAGACTCTCTTTCAAGGCACAGTCGGTTTATTATTAATTTGTTAAGCRCTGACTGCTCCGAAGTGTTGGCGACACCGGGAAGGATGTGAGTGCTGCCTTGGGGACCTCAGCGCTAAATAAATCTATTAAATCAAGACTGCGCCAGCTACGATGCCGTTGTCGTAAAGGTGGAAGTGGGTAGAGGAAGGCCAGAGGTGCCTCCCTCTCCATCGGGAGAYGGATGCCGCGCGGACCGTGCTGGAGCGAGGCTGCCCTTGCCCATCCTACAGCGCCCTGGTCATTCCCTGTGCCTTCCAACCCTTCCCCATGGGATTCCCCATGGGATCATCCCACTACCATCCCTCTGAAGGAGGTCATTTGTCTCCACGCAGAAGACGCGAGCTCCGGGTCGCGCTTTCCCAGCCTGAGCTCCCTGTGCTCTCTCCTCCGCAGCCCCCCGCGAGCCATGAGCCRTTGGCCGTGCCCGGAGAGCCGCCGGAGCGTCCCCGCGTGCCCGCGGCTCTTCTAGGCGCCGTGGCGGGAGGAGAGCRCCGCCTCCCAAGGTAAGGGCCGCGTGCTTTGGGGCAGAACCAAGCCGCTTTGCTAGYGAAGGTCCCATTGCCGTGGGGTGCTCCCGGGGAGGCTGCCGGTGGGGGGTTCCCGGGAAGGCGGTGGCAGGAGTTGGGCTGCAGCAAGGCAGCTCCTGCGAGGAAGGGTCTCCCCGCATGGTTTGTGCTCGTTTCCAGGCTTTGTTGGGGTGACCTCCAGGCAGAGCTCGGTTTCTTGGTGAGGCGGTTTTAAATTAATGAGTATCTGCTGGATGTGCCTGGAAGAACCACTCACATGGAGTCACCTGTCAGGGCTGGGTTTTGTGTTGTTTTTTAGGGGAAGGAGGGATGTTCTTGGTTGTTTTTTGAGTCCCCTAGAGCCCTTGGATGTTTGCTCGCTTTGCCCAGCATCTGGTGCTGTGCAGGAAGCTAGGAAGGGTTGCGTCGGGCTTCGTCCTGCCAAGGGTCGGGCACTGACGCTGTGGGGTAGCCCAGGTTGTGGGGCAACGTGTGCTCGTGCTGTGCACAGGAGCAGTGTGTCCAAGGGCACGGGGTAAGCGGAGCTGTCACACCCCATCTGGTCTCTTCATCATGCTCCCTCTGGTGCCACCAGCAAACTCCCCGCAAACGGGACGTATTCCCACAGATTCCCGCACCCGTTTTTTCCTCCCCGGTGCCCTCTCTGCCGTGGTGCCCATCACGTATGCGTTGCAATGCCCCGTGCTTCCCGGAGCCCAATACACTGTGAATTACTGCTCATCTATTCCTCCTGACATCCTCGCGCTCGTAACGAGGGAGCCTGCATTACCCGCGCGCACATCTGTCAAGCTGCATGTTCCTCGGCCATTTCCAGGGATACATAAAATTGCCTGTGTTTATGACATTATTGACAACCCGCCCCAGCTCCTTCCCCCTCCCCGAGCCCGACTGGCTGCCTGGCTTTATGAGGATTGATATTTGGGCAGTAAATATTTGGGAAGCTCATCCGATGAGTGTGTCTGTGTGGGTGAGGGCGTCCCGGTCTGGGGACAGATGTTGGAGCCGTCTTCATGGGCCATGCTGGGCTTTGGTTTCCCATCTTCTCCACCTTTGCGATGGCTCTAGCATCTTGGCAACCCTCCTACCCCAACGCAACCCTTGGTGGGGGATAAGGATCTGAAGGAGGGAATCAGGATGAGCTAATGGGGAGGACTAAGGAAGGCTTGGCTGGAAGAGGAGCTCCGTAATGGGACAGCCCCCAATCTGTCTCTGTAGCTAATGGGCTCAAATCCCTTCAGGCGAGATGTTCACCCTTATTTAGGTTTGAAACCCCTGGGGCTTTGGGGGTTCTTGCTGGGTTGGACCAGTCCTTTCAGACCCTCCTGAAAAGATGCTGGTGTTTTCCAAGCAAAACGTTTTGCCTCTTCTGCTGGGAAATGCCACTTCATTCCCAAGGTCTGAAATAGGCAGTTTTTTAAACGTCCACGGGGAGGAGATGACGTGGGGCTCACATGGCCTGGGGCACCTAAGCTTTTTTTTTCCGCCTTTTTTTTCCCCTCTCCATCTTGCTGAGCCAAGCCGGGATGCTAAAATGTTCCTCCAAGATTCTCTCTCTTTCCTTCAATCAGCAAAACAGAACGCGGGCGGGTTCCTGGAGGGGAGAAAAAGCAGATGCAGCTCCCAAAGGCCGTGGCGGGGAGCCAGGGATGACCTAGTCCTTTGGCTGCCCTGTGCCGACGGTGACGGCCACGCTGCCGCATCGTCACGTCAGGGACACGGGGGACCTGCTTTAAATGCCCCTTGGGCCTCTGGAGCTCCGCTATGCTTGTGCAGGGGAGATGCCCTTGGAGCCAGCGCCGTGCCCAGGCTGGGTCTCCCGGCCTTTCCGTGCATCTCCCGATGCTCTCCGGCCTCGCTCGCGATGACGGATGTCAACCCGGCCCTGGACAGCCCCGCTCTTCTATGCCCATGGAGTATCTATTTATTTATGATTTCCGTGGGTGGTGTTTCGGGTGATCTATTGAGCCAGAGTGAGATATTTTGAGGCATAGTGCGATATTTTAAAAACATCTCATCACTCTGGAAATATCCGCTGTGCGAGAGCCTTGTATTAGTCATTCCGAAAGGGAGCGATTTCAATGAAGGAAAAAACATTTCATCTTGTCAGAGCATTTTCACTCACTGTCTGCCAGGCAGCTGCTGTCAGTCTCCCATCCCTGTTGCTGGTTTCGCTGTTCCCAGGCTCTGCCTTTTATTCTTTTTTTTTTTTTTAACAAGAAATAAAATAAACCCTATAATGGATGTCGGGAGATACTAACTCATCAATTGTCAGTAAGAAAATGCCCCTGAGAAGATGCAATAAAACCTCTTTGCCCTGGCTCATTTCCAGGGGGGTTATTTCTCCTGGGGACCGTCTCGGTTTGGAAGGAGAGGCTCCTCCTGCAGGTCCTGGGGCCAAAGGCTCTGCTTCTGATGSGATTTATCCTGGGTTTGTCCTGCTGTCCCGCACCCGCTGGAGATGGGAATTAGGCTTGGGGACCGGGTGTGGGGAGAGTTTTCTTGTGGGGGAGAGAAAAACCTGTGGGTGAGAAGCCAAATGAGAAGCCAAATGAGCTGTAGAAAACAGTAACAGGAGGTGAGGGCTTTTCCCATATCTGACATAAACCACCTCGTATTGGCCTTGGTGCTGCCATTGGAAGGGCTCATTGTGGGCAGCGCCTCCCTGCTCCGCTCGCCCCTTCCTTGGGCTTTCCGCGTGGCCAAAGACCCACGAGGCCCCTCTTGCTCTTTACCAACCTGAGCGGATCTCGGGCGAGCGGARGGGGCGTTTTTGGAGCCGTGGGGGCGGCGGCGGCCCCCGATAGCCTGAGTCAGCACTATTCTGCCGCCGTCGTGCTCCGTGAGCCCGAAAACCGGGGAAAAGCTTCGGTATTTAAAGCATGCCACCAGATGGGAAGCCGCAAAGCACAGTCAACGCGCGGCTCGTGTTCCATGACTAACAGAGTATGCTGGGTAGGCCGCTCGGCTCGGGGTATTTTGAGGAATGCTTTCCTTTTCCCACATGCTCGGGAGTTGGCCAAGGCGTTGGCTCGCTCTCCCGCACGGGCGGGCGAGGAGCTGCCGCTCGAGCGCTGTGCCCACCGCGTGCCCCACGCCGCGAAGGGCAACGGCGAAGGAGGTGCGATGGGAGACGCCAACCGCGCGCGGGTTTTCCAAGCCCGGGGCTGGGGTGCGCCTTGAGAAGGGCACCCCAAAGGCTGGATGCTGCAGCCTCCCCACCTGCCCTCGGGGCATCCTCAGTTGAACAGCTCCCGGCGCTGAATTCCTTTTGAGGGAATGACCTAGGAGGGAGTTTGCCTAGTGCCTTGGAGCACCAAAACTTCCCCGCGTGAGGGCTCCGCGCGCCCGGAGCGTACGGGTGCGGGGCCGGGCGGCGCGCGCTGCTCCGGGGCCGCGCGCGGCGCTCCGACACGCGGCGCCGGAGCCGGGGGCTGGAGGTGGATCGTTTTTAGCAGCACGCGCGCGCTGGGAGCAGACAGCTTGGGCGTGCTCCAAAACACCTCCCACGCCCCGAGGCTGAATTTTAAGGAGCTGGGGCATCTGCACATTCAAAACGCTCCGGGGGAAAAAGGGAAGAGAAGGAAAGATCCCCGAGGCAGAGCCCTGGTGCTGAGGAGGGCGCGCGGCGCCKGCGGGTTGATGCCTCGCCGCGGAGGGGAGCTTGTTTGGGGGGCTGAGCAGCATCGCCAAGACTCGCCGTGCAGGCCCAGGTGAGCAGAGGGGCGGGCTGTGCTCGCCCGGGGCTGATCCCGCTCTGGATTGAGCAGGAGGAAGAGGAGCTGGAGTTATCCGGGAGCTGTGTCTGAGGGAGTGCTGGTTCCTAGAGTGCGTCTAGGGGAGCCCCAAGGAGATGCAGATGCTTTGGGGCTGCTCTTGTCGCTGCAGGCTCCACGGCCTGGCAGGAGGAGGAGGAGGGTAGAGGGCAGATCTGGCCTCTGGGATAGAAGGACGYGGCACCTTGGTGGCGCTTCCCTGCTGCCTTCTCTGGCGCACGGCTCASGGCAGCCCTCCGAGGAAGAGCATCATCCCCACCCGCGTCCCCAGCGGGGAGCGTGGCTGGGAACGCGCCAGGCGGGCGCCTGCACCCGCTCTCCTGGGGCTCCTTCTGCCCTAGTGCTCCTTGGGCGGCTGGGGAGGCTCAGGCTAGCGAGGCAGAGCGGGAAATCTCTGGGGCGTGGAGGCGGTCGCCGCTTACGTGCACGGTCCAGCGAAGAAGACCCTAGAGCTGAGATGGGGCCTTCGCCCCGAGTCACGCTGGAACTTTGGATGTATCCCTGCAGGTTGCGTTACCCGCTTGGGAGGCTTCTGGTGCTGCATGTCCAGCGTCAAAACATTAAAAGTCGTGCTCAGAAGGGCTGACCATATCCCTCGGTTCTTGCTGCTCCTCTGTGCTTGAGATTGAGGGGTTTCTGGCAACGTACGGGACGGGGAATGTGTCTTGGACATGGTCCTGGTGGCTTTGGAGAATGCAATCTGCCCTCTCAATTCCTTGTTTTCCAAGAAAAGCAAATGGTGTTGGGTTGTGGTCTGCGTTTCGCGATGCAGGGATGGATGGACGGGACGTGCACGTGCCCGGCCGGTGGAGGAGCTGCCGCGGTCCTCTTAGAGCAGAGAGCAGCGTGAAGTGCTCGCGGCTCCTGGGGCGGTGCTCGGCTCCGGGAGCTCCCCTGCGCCAGCCCTCTGGGGGATCACGTGCAGCTGGGGGGCACGTCTTCCCCGGGTGCTCGGGAAGCTTTTCCTGCTGGTTTTCCTCCCATATCCTTCACCAGAGGGGCACCCTGGCATCTCTGTGACAGAACTCATGGGTCGTTKGAATGGGTTTTTCTTTTTTCCTTACCTCATGCGACTGCCCTTGCAGTGGGGACGGAGGTGAGGAGCCTTTGCCAAAGCCTTTTCCCTATAACCAGCACTTTTAACCCATAGAAAGATGCTCCCTGACGGAGCAACCTGCAGGGCCTCCATCCTATGTCCAAATGCTGGGGCTGGCACGAAGAGGATGGGAGCTCWCTGGAGCTGTGGGGCCGGAGCAGCTGCTGGGGAGCTTGCACGGAGCTCGCCGCCGCTGGGCACGGGATGGAGCCGCGAGCGGGATGCTCCGGGCTCCCTGCGGGAAGCCGCCGCTCCCGAGCCGGCTCCGTGCGCCGCCTTCCCCGCATCTCGGCCCGGCTTTTTATAGCGYGGGCTCCCTGCGGGCGGGCGGGCTGACCTGGATACGGCGGCGAGGCGCCGGGGCTCGCGCTCCAGCCTCGCTCCCCGTGCCTCAGCCGCAGCGGCCGCGGGACAACGCGCTGCGCGTTGCACCGCGGCGGGGCCCGGCACAGGGGGYACGGGGGGGTCTCCCACCTCCTCCCCTCCTCTGCAGATAGGTGGGAATGAGGGCTCTCTGCTCCGCGGGCGGGCGAGCAGCGTTCTCCCTGCTTGGCATCGATTAGAGCAAGTTGTGCCGCGTCCCCCCTGGGCACGGGTGCACCTGGGTTCCCGCGGGGGCCGTGGGAGGCAGCTCCCCCCTACGCGGAGCCCATTCCTCGGCCGGYCTTGCCTATCGCGCCGCCCTGGCTGGGATCAGGCACGGATGAAGGCGATCAATACACCCCGCTCCCATGGGCCGTGGCGTGCGGMGCATCCCCCAGYRCAGGAGGGGGGACGCGGGCGCRGGGGCAGCRCRCACCCCGTGCCACGGCGCCGGGCGYGTGGGGAGGAGCGCGGGCGAGCGGCCCCGCGCCGCCGAGCCCGCCACTCGTGGCTGGAGCACGGGGGAAAGTAGGTCAGGCAGCGCCGCAGAGCCCCGTGCCACCGCAGCGCCCGGCGCTCACCACCGCCGCACCCGCTTCCACGCGCGGTGCCGGCCCTGCGAGAGCCCCCGTTGCAATGAGAGCGTCCCGGGCTAAGCAAAACCGCCCAGTCCCCGTGCCCGAAAGGAAGAGGAGGAAAAACATCCCCCTCCCCTCCCCTAATTGCCATTGAGGGACTTATCTGCCAGGCCTGGTGGTGAAGATACAGCGAGCGAGGCAGGGAATAAATTGAGTGCGTATATCACAGGCAGGTCTGGGCTTTATTGATTTTCAATGAAAGGCTGTGTCATGAATTTTTCTCTCCCACTGTATTTGCGGCAAAGTTGCATCTTGACTCCGAGCGTTAAGCACTAACTAGAGAGCTCATTTTTTCCCYTTCAGGAGAAGGGGAGGCGGGAGAGAAAAGAGGGGGGGAAAAAAAAAAGCAGGCAAAGTTTGCGCACTTTCTTTTCAAGGGCGTGATGGATGCAGCGGCTTCGCTCATCCGACACCGGAGCAGGAAGCCAGTATTAACAGCGGCAAACACATGGAGGGCTCTGGAAAGCTGGAATTTCTCAGAAATGATTCTTATTCTTTTYGCCTGGCCACGAGAGCGGGAAGAGCTTCAAAAAGAGACGGGCTGGGATGTGCTTCCCTGGAAGCCTCCGTTGCGCTGGCATCTTGTTGCGCTGCCATGACGAGTGGCCCTGGGGCCTCGAGGGCTCCGTGGCAGCCGTCCAGTGTCCCAGGGATGCGGGAGGGCCCCGGGAGCCTCGCGGAGGCTGCGGGAGCTGCTGGCAGGGTTGACGTGGTGCCCGGGCAGAGCCCGATGCRGTACAGCTGAAGCGGAGCGCTAGGCAAATCTCGCCGCTTTCGTAAACTGCTTAATTAGGCGAATGTTAATGAGACGTTAATTACTGTTGTGCCGGCGAATCCCGCGGAACGGAGATTATGTTTCTCTTCAAACATCCAGTCTTAATTATAACTTGCGCTTAATTCTGGCGYGTGGCTCGGGCTGCGCCCGGGCGCGGAGGGCCGAGCAGGGGCTGCGCTCGCCRCCTCCCCGGGAACGTGGGGTTTTGGGGGGCACGTTTGGATGAGTGTCCCGCTCATCCCAAGCTTTGGGGAGCAGAGTGCAAGAGGCCAGGCTGCCAGCGCTCRGTGCCACTCCGATCTTCCATCAGTTCAATGTGACTTTTTTAATCTCCAAAATTAGCTTTTCGAGAAGAGGAAACCTGGGATGAAAGAGGAAACAATTGGGGGTTTCTGCTTTTTTTCATGTTCTTTTCCACTACCTTTTCCCTCTATGAATGCTTAAGCCCTTGTTAACTAATTAGGAATCCATTGGTTCTTGTTCCTTTTGTTAGAAAGAACCTCGGTCTGGGTAGGGCTCTATTTCAGGAGTGTTTTGCGTTTTCCTGCTATTCCTTAAAGGATTAGTCATTACACAAGGCACCCGGCCCGCGTTGCACCTTGCAACGCAGCAACGGCTGATGATCCCAGGGACTTTGCAAGGCAGGATGGGAATATCCATCGGGCGCCCTCTATCCTTCCCGAGGTGGGATGTTGGGGACCAAAAACGAGCGTTCTTCGTGTGTTATCATGGCCTGACAGCCACGAGGCAGAGGTGATGCAAAGGCGGTTAATGAGAACGTTTGAGTTAACGAAGTGCAGGACATTGAGCTCCCTTTGGCACCCGCCTTGCAAGGCTGGGACTCGCTCTCCCTTTTTGCCTGAGTGCCAGATAATTAATTTCCTATCCGCTGTCCCACGGCTCGCCAGCCCGGTGGCGGCGGGCCCCGTGGCTGACGGGGAGCCAGGCGGTGGCCAGCGAGGCCATCTGTGCTGGTGTGAAAACCCGCAGGTTGTTCTTCCGAGCGAAGGCTACGTCGCGTCCTTCAGCACCGTTGAGCGGCGTCTCCTGGGAGAAGGGGCGGATCCCGGGACTCGGCTGCTCAACGGGAGGAATTTTCAGGCTCCCGTGCGGAGCAGTTGACTTCCCCGGCGTGTCCGGCCTTCCTCAGCCCGCTCCGGGAGCTGAGCCTTGGTTCCCTTCCACGCTCTTGCCGCTCTTCTTCCCGGCGCTCCTGCTCGACGTGGGAAGCATCCTTTGGACCCGGCGCGGAGCACGCGCATCCCCATGGAGACGCGCTCTGCAGGGGCTCCGTACGCCAGCTGCGTTGGCACCGCCAGCGCTCCCGCTGCCTCCGCGCGGCCCTGGGTCCCACTCTGCGCTGCTGCCGCTCGCACAAAGCCMCAAGTCCCTTCCGTGTCGGACGTGAAGAGCTTGCTTTGCAGTGAATGCGATCCAGAATCCAAGAGAGGAGGAAAGCTGGGAGGCCTCCCTTCCACGTTTGCTCCCGCTCAGAGCCGGGGCTTCCTCCCAGCGGGAAGGAGGTGGGAAGGTGCTCAAAACCCTTTGGGCCCCTTCTAGCAACCTTAGCAATAACCACAGAGCTCCCCAAGGCCAGACGCGGCAGTCGTGAGACAGGGCCCTCTCTGCAGGAAATATTTTGGGGTAGATATTGACTGAAACCTCCTCCTGGGGCAGGTTGCTGAGTGCTCCGGGCCAAGTGCCCTTGTGCGGGGTTGCAGCGTGAGGCTGGGTGGCCTCTGCTTTGCCTTGGACCTCGCTGCTGGATCCCTGTGCTCGGGAATCTCTGGGAGGAGCCTCCCCGAGCTGTTTCTTCCCTCTGCCGTGTCCGTGCGGGGTGGGACGCACGTGCCGGCACGAACACCCCTTCCCAGCAGCGCGTTACCTACCGAGAGGCGAGATGCCCGGAGCGTCACCACGCTCGCAAGAGCAGCTGGTCAGGGGGAGGACGGGCCAGGCTTCCACAGCCTGGGCTTTGCTCCCTGCTGGAATCGCGCGTGCCCTGAACGGGACGGCGGGTCTGAGCAGAGCCGAGGCTCATTGGAAGCGGCATCGGGGGAACAGGGCAGGGTCCAGCTGAGTTTGTGCAACACGGAGCCTCGCTTGCCCCCGTCCACCACGTGGCCTCCTGCGCTTTCACCAGGGCCCTCCTAGGCCATCGCCTGCCCGGACTGAGCCGTCGCTGGAGCTGCTCACAGAGCTTCAAAACCACCCGGGAGGTGGTTTGGCACCTCTCGGCCCCGATGCTGGGGAGAAGGATGAGGATGGCCCTGCTGTAAAGCGAGGATTAGCCGACGTTGGTGGACCCCGGATGCGGACAGGGCTGGACGCGCTGGGAGAGCAGCGGTGTCTTCGCACGAAGCTTCGTGCTTGCTCGGTGGCAGGAGGCACTGAGGTGTCCCGTGTTAGCAAACACGGCTGAAAGCAGCGGCGATAACGCTCGCCGGGAGCGAGGCGTTTCGGCTGGGGAGGAACGCGCGAGCTGACAGCTCGTTCCTGTATTGGCTTGTTCTCCCGTTTAGCTGAGGGATGAAACAAACGAACGCAGCCGCTTTGGCCCGATCCGAAGCACTCCTCCAACGTGGTTAGCGTGGTTCACTGGCCACGCTGCGAACCGCGGGCGCCCGTTTGCTGGGAAGCAGCGCGCGGGAAGCGGGAAGCAGCAGTGGCGGTGGCCGGGCGGAGCGGCGCGTGCCGGAGCCGGGATGGGAGGGATCGGCTCCGCGATGGTTTTCCCCTCGCCACGGCCCTTCGGCAGCCCCCGGCTGCCCGCGTTAGCCTCGCCGTGTCCCCGCGCCGGCGCGGTGCCCGCTCCGGAGCCCAGGCTCTTGGAGCCGCCTGGCATTTCACACGTTGGGGAGGATGACATTTTCTGTGCGGCATTTACACATTAGAAAGCTGGCATTTCACCCCAAGAGGAAGCTGGTATTTATGAGGCAGGGCACTGGCATTTCGCTCACTATTACCATCCAGCGATTCAGACAAGGCCGTTTTGCCCGAAAGGTCAGCGAGGGCTTTTTTTCCCTTTGCCGCTTTTCCTTGCCTTTTCCCGGGGAAAGATGGCAAAAGCAAAGCAAAACAAAAATAAGGGCACCCCGGAAGTGCCGAGCGGACTTTGCTCGCCTTGCGGGCTTGCCAGGGTCCGGCTTGCCAGGCTCTCGCTCCYTTGGAAATGGGCCCTTGGAGCTCCCTGTCCCTTGGTGGCATGAGCCTCCTCCGTGCCAACCGCCCGTGCCCATTTCCATGGACGGCTGAGCTGGTGCTGGGGCAATCCATAGCGTGTTCCCAAGCGGAGCGAAGGGGTGCGCTGGGAGCCGTCGGCCTCGCGCTCTTCCTCCCCGYGCCGGTGCTCCGGATGCCCCCGGCTGTCAGCCCCGGCGCGTGTCAGGGAGCTCCACGCGGCGCCTTGGGTTTTGCTGCTTCCTGTAATTTCTTCTGATGCTTTTAGGTATTTGCTTCCTTCCCCGTATCAGCCGGGAGCCCACGGTTTATCCCGTCGCGGCAGAATGAAGGCTTGTCAACCCTTCTTATGCACACGGTGAGATGAAAATAACTTCCCGGGCCCCTCAGAAAGCTTTATTTTCTGCTGCTTTTGCTACGTCTGAGTATAATTTGACTRACTAAAGAATCTCCGAGCTAAAAAAAATGAAAGAGAAAGCAGACTACTAGTAAGAGGAAAACCCTCTTCCTGCAGAGCGAAGGTGATAGGGGCCCCAGTGCAAACCCATCGGYGTTGCCTTGGTTTGCTGCGTTTGGGTGCAGCGAAACCGTGCTGCTCTCTACCAGTGTCTAGGCCGACTCTTCCCTTTGAGGCTTCTGGAGGCAGAAAATTCCTGCTGTTCTTGAGCGTTTTCCACAACTGGTGCTCATGACTGCCTAAAAATTGTGCCTTGTTTTAGCCTGGGCTTGTCTGGATCCAGCTTCTAGCCACTWGCTCTAGCGAGGGGCTTCTCTGCTGTGCTGAGGGATGCTCTGCTATGCAAAGGCCCTTCCCCGAGCAGGGAGCTCTGCGGCTTGGGGAAAAGGGCTTGGGACAAATTTCCAGCACAAACTGTTTTCGATGCAAAGGGAGCTTGGAGCCGAGCTCAACTTGTCACGTAAAATATGCGTTTTTGTGGCGAGGACGTGAACGTTCCCCTCTGCAGAACAAGAACTCTGAGCCTGGCTTTGGAGAGGACCGAGGCAGGGGACTCAGCGGTGGCTCTCGCGGCAGGTGACGGAGGGGACCTCAAGCGAGCAGGAGCTGATTCTTGCTGCTTTCACGCCCCGTCCATCAGGAGAGCTTTGGGAAGACCCTCACGGGCCGGGCCGGGTCCACAGGCACCGACCGGCCCCGTGGCCTCTGCCCAGCCCTGCTTTGGTGAAGCACCCRAGCGCTGATTTCACCGGGCGCTGATTCAAGCTCCTGCCTGGGCTCTGCAGGGCTCGGGGGTCACAGGCGCTGCCCGCTCGGGGGCTGGAAGCAAAGATATGGAGCCTCCCTCCTGTCTGTGTTTACGCCAGAGCTCCTGTTTGAGCCAGAGCCCTCGAGTCACACTGCTTGCCACGGCCCCCCTTCCCGCCCCACGTCAGATGTTGTTGTTCAGCTATTTTATTTTATCCCTCCGATTTTACAAGAAGTGACAGTAAATCTATCACGTATGCGCAGGACCATGTGGGGTGTTTAAGCTATCATTTGCATCCAGATGTGTTAATAGCTCTGGGGTATCTCCCGACAACGTGGGTTTGTGCYGCGCATGTTGTGCTGTGGAAGTTAATGTTCGGAGCCTGACGTTAAATGCGCGAGAGCTGTTGGCTCTGCAACCTGCTCCCCTGGGTGCTGTTCCCTTGGGGACAAGGTTCCCTTGGGGACATGGGTGCTGTAATGGTCACTTGAGGGCTGCCAGACCCGGTCAAAAGTTCCTTGGCTTAGGCAGGTGTTAAAGCATCCACAAAGCCCATTAGCTTGAGAAGGGAGGAAGAGGGAGCGAGAGGAAGTGGCGGAGGAAGATAAGGCCGGGGAGCAGCGGATTTGTGRGGAGTTAATTGGCAGCGAATTGCCATGAAGCTCCAGAAGGTTGGTTCATTCCTTCTGGGTCGGCGCTAGCTGCTCGCCTGCATCCCAACGTGGCGAGGGAAGCGGCAGGGACGGTGCGGACGCATGGCAGGAAGAGATAAGCGTTGGCGACGGGGCCATGGCCTGACCGGGACGGCTGCAGAGGGAACTCGTCTCGCAGCCGGAGCTGAGAACACGGAGGAGCAGGGACMCGGGCACGGGCAGCGCCATGGGCTGCTCCCAAAGCCGGTCAGGGAACGCAGGAGGAGGGATGAAGCGGAGGGAGTCCTGGGCCTCCGTGTGTCGTGCAGCAGACTGAGCTCGCCCGCTTGCTCGCTGGCTGCGGCGCCCTGGGGCCCTGCTCTCCGCAGGGCGCTGAGAGGCTCTCGCTTGAGCCCAAGCAGAAATTTTCCAGGGCTGTTATTAGCTCTCCAGCCTGGAGATAAAGGCTCTTCTCCCGGTGCCTGGAGAGCACTTGCGACGCCGTGACAGCTCAAAGTCCTTCACCGTTCCCACCGTGTCATCGCGGCAGCTGCCCACTCGAAGCCCGGCCACCACCGGGGCCAGCCCTGCTCCCCGCGCTGCACCCGCCGTGCCGCTGCCCTCCTCCCGCCTCCCTCGCTGGGTCTGTCTGCCGTCCTGGGGGTCAGCGGCTGCCGTTCCCCACGCCCTCCAGCTCCCTTCTCATGCAGATAATACTCCAATTGACCGTCCCCGCCGCCAGCTCTGCTCACCTTGGAGAGCATCAGCAGTCAGCAGCGAGCTGGCCGGGCGCGTGATGTGCCCGGGAATATTAACCCAGCGCTCGGCACGGGAGAGCCGAGGGGCTATTCGGTGCGTTCCCCTTGTGTGCCCAGGTCCCCGGAGGAGAAGGGGGCCCTGGATGGTTTCCTGGGGCTCAGCCATCCAACGGAGGAGCCCTYGGGTGCCTGGAGCACCGCGTGGGCCGGGAAAGCTGCTGAGAGCGGTGGGATGCCCCGCAGGGATGGTGACCAACACCAGGCCTCTGTGCTGGTCTCTCCCTGCACAAAAGCGGACCCCCCCGAGGGAGGGCACGTGTGTGACTGTCATCTGCAAGGCCAGACACTGCTCCCGAACGCCCTTTCCGCGAGGCCTGCTCTCTGCTCGTGTTCCTTTACACGGGGCTGGGCGGATGAAACGGACTTCACAGTCCAAAATCCCTTAATCTCCCGTATACTTAGCTGCATTAGCCAGATTACAGGAGTCGCAGACACAGTAATTGCACTCGGCGGAGGACATGCTCAGAATTCCGTGCTGCAAGAAGATGTATTACTCATTTTCTTCTGTCTCCCACCCATCTGCACAGAAATACATGGAAGTCATGATAAAGATACGTTGAACACGCAGAGAAATGTCATAGCTGAACTACAACATGGTCTCCTGGTAATTAGCCTGGGCAGCCTTGCAAAAGCTGCTGGGGATGGAATTTGCTGAATGTAGTGCCTAATAGTGAGGCTTTTCCTTTTTTATTTTTTTTCCCTCTCTCCTAATGGAACAACCTGACCCATTTCTGTATCACATGCGGTTTTAAGAAGTCTTTCTGGTTCGTCACATGAGGATCCAGGGAGGAAATGCCATGGACACTGCCCAGCGGGTCCTACTTGGCTGGCAGCACTGACTTATCTTAGCAAGGGGTGGTTATTGCTGCGGATGGGGGACAACCTCTGTCCCCTCTGTCCTCTGTCCAAGGCTTCAGTCGGTGGCCAAGAGGCTACTTTGCTGGAGAGGATGGTGGAGATGGCTGGGACCTTTCTCCTCATAYTCCTGGCTTGGGTTGCTGCACCCAAGCATTGGTTGGCTTGTGGAGCACCAAACAGGCTCTCCGGAGCCCATAGCAGCTGGACAGTCCAGTCCAATCAGCAAGTCCTTCTGCCTCATCCTTCAACCCCGCGTGAAACAGGACCGAGCAACCACAACCTGTTGCTTGTTGAGGSTGATTTAGAGTAACGCCCCTGAAGAGCAGGTGACGTGATGACCCAGTCTGTCATCTTTATGGCCGGCTGCTTGAATGCTCCATGCCTCACGCTGCTCCCGTTTGCAGAGCTGATAAGTGATTGCAGGGGATACTTTATTGTCTGAGGATTACTTATGCAAACTAACACAATGGCTTAATAGGGAACACCTGGAGAAGCCTCCCAAGCAAGCGCTGTAAATCCCCCTTCCCTTGTATTTATGGGAAGATTTTTCAATGATATTTATAGTTTCCCAGACACATTGTTGTGACTCCTTTGCATAGATTTGCATAGAGTGTTATATGACTTGAGGCCCGGGAAGAGGGAAGCGCTAATGGGACAGCCCTGCGTTTCCACCGGGATGGCAAAGAAGCTCCTGATGRGTTCCCAGCTTGCGGCGCTGGGAACTCGGTGGGGTCTGGGTTTGCAGGGAGGCTGGGGAGGAGAGGCCCGAGCGCACGCGGGGAGCCACGCGCGTATCCCCCTGCTCGGCGCTGATGCAGTGCCAACGCCCCCATGTTACGCGTTTAAAACGCTTGCTGCTGTCAACAGCCAACCCACTGAGGCACATCTCTCTCCTCCTTTTCAGGTTGCTTGCCTAGCCAGCAGGTCCTTGCAAGATTTCATCTCCGGTAAGTGCAAGAGCGTTTCCTCCTCTCTGAACGAGCAGCTGGTGCTAAAGCATCTGCTCCGCCGCTCTGTGCAAGGCACGTCCGCGCGTTTGATCTCCATACCCACAGGCTAACGGAGCCCTGGTCCGCAGAAGCCCTCGGGCGGGTTACAAATGGCTGAGAGGCCTTTGATGTGGAGGTGGAGCTGCATCTCAAAGCGGAGGCCGGTGCTCCTGCTGCGATGCATGCTACAGGGCCGCGCGTTAGGATGGAGAGGACCTGAAGCCATAGCCTTGCCCTTGCTCAAGGGTCCCACAAGCGTGTGGCAGTGCTGGGGGCGGGCRAGGGAGGAGGCAGCTCTGGCGCTTGCCCCGTTGCTGCTGTTGAGTTTGGCAAGGGAGATGTTGACACCTCCTACTCGAGCGGGGTTGCTCGAGAGGAGCGCGGAGGGAGCAGAACTGCCGTGATCGCTGGGGGATATTCTTAATTAGCCGGACTCTAGCACAGTGTCACCAACCCACCTCCCGTAGATCGCCTGGCGCTGGAGGAGCTGCAGCTCGGCGTGCAGCAGCTCCGCTCTCCAAATGCTCCTCGCCGGGTGGGTGGAAGAGCCGGCACACGAGCGGGCGCCTCTGCCAAGCCTGCAGTCCCCAGCACGCCTCAGCCGAGCGCGCGCGGAGGGTGCCATGGCTCCCCTCCTTCCCCTGTGGAAACTGGCCCAGGCATATTTACCCGTGCCACCCCGTGCCATGCGGGCCTCTCCCAGCCTCCCCAGGAAAACGCTGGTGGATGAGAGGCGGAACATTTAGCTGAGCAGCTGGCGTGACGGTTTAAAGGAAAGCAGGATGCCGCGGCGGCGGCGCGGTGGTGGGTGGGCTGCAGGAAGGACCTTTGGAAAGAGCAGAGGGGCACGGCGACGTGCAGCGGGAGGGCAAAAACCTCCCCCGGGGAGCCCGAGGGGAGCGAGGCCGGGACGAAGAGCGARGGGAGAAACGCGAGAGCGGGAAGAAACGTGAAAGTCAGAGGYTGCAGTCCTGGTTTTACCTGCGCCGGGCAAGCTGGTGTCGTCATCCGTAACCTTTCCGGCAACGGGCTCATTGCCGAGCGCGCGCGCGCTCCGCCCCGTCTGCTTTCCCTTCGCTGCATCGGGCCCGSCAGAGCCGCCCTTCCAGCGAGGCAGAAATCCCCCGCGAGGGATTAAAGGAAGGATCCACGTTCTTCAAGCTGGTGCTCTGTCGGAAAATACTTGTGCTCTGAGAAGAAATGTCATTGTCAAGATAAAACGGCCTCTAGAAGTTGACGTTTTAGCGTTGCATGGGAAGGCGGGGATAGGCAGTGTGGGTCTGGGTTTTAAGGGACACGAGCTCTCCAGGCTGTATTTTATGTGTCGTGTTGAGTGGCTGCCTTGTAAGGGTGAATTCCGGTTGGCATTTGGGGTTGCAGAGCAACTCAGTGAGGAGATGGGGCAAGACGTGGAGCTTTTGGAGCATTTGTGTGCAACTTCTCCCCAAAGGAAGGGAAAAGATGAGGGGGGAGCACCGTTGGAGTGGTAGGGGGCAAGAAAGAGGCATGTCTAGTTTTTGCTTCCTTTGATATGGCGAGGCCATCTCTGTTTTCTCAAGATGGACCCGAAACCACCTTTCGTGTTCTGTTTTTGCACTTTCAGAGGAACTGTGGGTTTCCTAACATACATTTAACCTGTCACAAAGGGCCCTGCTTCTCCGCCAAGGTGAATTATCTTGACGTCGCTGGGCCTGCCGCAAGCTGCATCCTCTTCCCGCCCGGCCCCTTGACACGTTTTCCTTAAGGAAAAAACCCTCTCCAGTGAAACAGCAGCCTCTCTGTTACCACATCCCACCGGGTTGGCACTTGAGGCCCACGGAGGGCACCGGTGCTGCCGGCACCTCGAGGCTTTGGGCACCATTGCTGGGCCCTGTCCCACCGCCCCGCTAGCCACGGGCGCTGCCAGGAAGCGGTGCCTCCTAATCCAGCCCCTGGACTCCTTCCACATTAGTGAGTAGACACAAGGTGCTAGGGCTTGGAAAGCTTTGCTGTTATTTCCTAAGTGGAGAGAAAGTACATCTGGCTTTGCTGAGCAACAGGCGGCCTTGGCTTCTCTCCGGCTTGCCGAGGGGTGCCTTGGGCGCGGGTGCGTGAGCAGCCCGCTGCCAGTTCCTGCCTACTCGCTTTGCTCAGCTCYGCTCGAACGTGGGCCAGGCCCCTTTCGGCTCAGCGTGTTCCTGATCTGCCTCGGCAACAGGCGGGAGGGAAGGATGCGGCCCGAGGAGGCGGAATCGCAGCAGCCGCAAAACGAGACGGGGGGAAGCTTCATTAGCAGGAGGCGTGAGGGTGTTGCTGTCCYGTTTTAGAGAGGGCTTTGTGGTGATCTCAAGGGTTTGGGCGCTGCTGGAGGGCTCTGAAGTCCGCAAGCCTTGGGGGTATGGGGAGATCCTTCGCTCTTGGAGATCCTGCCAGGGCCTCCTAATGGCCTTGGGCAATGAGCACGTCTCAGCAAGGCTCGAGTTGAACTGCATGTCCTTGATATGGGGGTTGGCACCCCGGAAATCTCTGTACTGGATAATCAAACCCGAGCGGGGTTGAAGTGGGGCTGTTGCCACCTCTTTGCTACGTTCTAGGTTGTGGCTTTCGTGAGGCCAAAGAAAGGCCAACATGAGGCGTGCTAGCAAGAAGGCGGCACTGTGGAGCATTGGGCTGCTGCATCTGACATCAGTTGTGTCAGAGACCGGACACGGGACAAACAATGGGAAACAAAGGTGTTTAGGGACTTTTATTTCTCTTTGCTGGTGATCCCCTATGATTTTTTCCCTGGGGGCCCAAAGCTCTCGTTAGGAACCAAAGACGAGGCAGGTGGGCAAGTCCTTCAGCTGAGAAGCTGTCGTCAGGACCGAGTCATCGGGTCTGCTCTGCGGATGGGGTGAGGAGGTGAGGGAGCCCACGCAGTCCCCGGGGGATTTATTAGCACGTGTTCAAGAGAAATAAATATATATGCAGTCACACCAGAGCAGCAGGCTCCTAAGGCACGATTGGCAAGTGAAGAGAGGCTGGTGACGGGGGAAAGCTGGGCTCAAGGGAAAATGCTTTGTGCGAAGCTCCTCTTCAGGAGGAAGGCTCTGCAGGAGGCTGGGTGCCCCACTCTGCGATGGGACAAGCCCTGCGAGGGAGAGGAGCTTGACCAGGTTGCCCTGTCACACATCTTCCTCTTTGGTTGTGTCCCTGCCCTAAGGAGCACATCCTCTGTGCGCGCCCGATGGCTTGGGATGGTGATTGTCACTGAGGACACGTGCAGCCTGAAGACAGCAGCTTGCCTCCGATGCCTAGTGATGCTCGGAAAGCGGCGTTTGCTCATGAACGGCATCGCCAGCAAGGGGACCCCGGAGAGCCGCCGAGGCCGGGCACCAACGTGGGGACTCACTGGTGCAGGAGGCCGCGGCGCAACAGGAGTTTTGAGAAAAAGCAAGGCCCAACTTGGCAGTGCCTCAGTGCTCACAAACCTCCTGCTTAAAGCTAAGACACCTTGGGAGTCGCGGGTCGTGTGCCAGGGCAGACCCTAAATTTCCTTCTACAGCAGCAGCTCGGAGCGCTGCGGCGCGGGGACTGGAGAGCTGGCCCTTGGCAGGGGAGCACTGAAGCCCTGTCTTGCCTTGCTGGAGGGTTTAGTGGGCTGAAGGTGTTTGTTTGATGAAGGAGGTCTGGGTGGGGATGGCTTGAGCCGCCCAAGGCAGAGGATGTGGAGTGCCAGGTGAGGTGAGAACCCAGAGGAGGAGCTCGCTGGCTTCGGAGATGAGCAGGATGTGTTGGGAGGAGCGCTCTGGGCTGTCAAAGGAAGCTGTGGTGACAAATACCATGCAGATAGCCCGTCACGGGATGGCTTGCAGCAAAGTTGGGTAATAAAACAGCTGTGTTGTTGTATCTTGTGCCAGCCTTTCCTCTGTGAGCGTTTCTGGTTGTTGGCTAACAAAAAGCCTTTCCCAAATTCCCACCACGCTGGAGACTTGGACATGGCAGGCTCTTGATCAGCCGCAGGTACACCACAGCTTAGCATGTTCTTCCTGCTCCTCTCCTGGCCATCTGGACGTGTCAAGGATTTTACTCCCACTAATGTCAGCGTGTGAGGATGCCTGTTAGATCTGTACAGCCAACTGCACCTTGGGAAGACATACAAGAAGCATCTTTGGGTGCTTCTGGTTTAAAGAGATGCCTTAAAGCCTTCATCCCAAGCTGGGTCAATGCCACACAGCAACGACAGGGCAGAACCCTCCATCCAGCTTACTCTGGCACCAGCGACTGCATCAGAAACACCCACAGCTTGTTCCGTTGCACAAGGTAAAGCCGGAGAATGTCACTCCAGGCTTCCAGCTAGGATCCAGCAACAACGTAGTAGAGTTGCCATCTTTGATGTCTGCCAAGGCATGTGGGTAGCAAGCGGTGAAACAAGAGCCGAACTAGCAGATCCTGATGCTGCCAAGCCCTGCACAGGATGGGGTTGTATTTCAGTTCTCTGAACAAAAGGTGGAGCCAGAAACCCCCGGAGCTAGAGTTTGCTTCCTGCTCGGAATCAGTACGTTTGATTGCTTCAGCCTTTGGGAGAGCTTCTCCATGCAGCACAGGCAGCCTTGCTGAGTCAGGTGCTCTCCAGCAAGAGGAGAAACCCCATTCATTGGGTGGATGCTCAGCCTGAATGATTTTTCCATGGCAGGACTGAATTATGCCAGGAAGCTAACGTAAAGATCTGTTTCCCGGGCAATTCCTCCAGGAGACGTAGGCTGGTATAGGGGGAAGTTCTTTTTGTGCTACCACGTAGCTGCTCGTGGAGCTCTGATGCGGCGTTCAATAAATGCATACCTTTCCTACGCCAGGGACCCGCTCACGCTAATTCAAGCCTCAACTCCATTAGCTTCAGCAAGGCAGGATATGGAGTAAGAGGAAGGCTCTGCGTTTTTCTTCTCTGCGAGCTGCTAAATAAGTGGAAGTGAAGGAGCCTGAGGTCCTGCAGCTCCTTGGGGTGCAGCAAACGCTGAGAAACGGCCCTGCTTCCATGCCTGGGGCTGGGAGAGCAGGTTTCGGAGCAGCGAGGAGAGACCGCGGCTGGATTTGAAAGGGGGAGACATGTAGCATGAGGCAGAGCAGGCTCCGGGAAAGATGAGAAGGCAAAAAAGAGGTTAAAAGAGGGGTGRTGGGGAGAGGAAGAGGGATAAGAGGAGGAAGAAGTAGCCGCGATGGTAGAATTGAGTCTCCTGAAGTGCAGTAATCGGCTCACAGCTTCCTTCCCCCAATCCTCTTACACTCCCCCCATTGCCCATCTCTCCCCAGATTGTGCCGTGTGTGTCAGCGGAGATAAAAGCTCCCTTCCCACACTGGGCCCTTCTCCCTTAGCGTGGTTAATCGCAACCTCATGCGGCAAACCGTCTTCCCGGGGAGATGCCCTGAGCCTGGCTCCTTTCCTTGGAGGGGCCTCCTGCCTTTTTGCTTTCTCTCCGTCACGCGTGCCCTCCTCGCGAGCGCGCACCGCGTGCCCCCGGCGGGCTGCACGGCCGTCACGTGCCTCTGATAAATGAGCTTCATCTGTGCTGAGAATTAATCACATTGTCATGCTGGCAGAGGATGAGGCAGCTGCATGAAATGCCCGAATCTYGGGCTAATTTATCACAATGGCCGGATGCGGAGCCGTGCCGCGGCGTAACCGCCTCTGCCGCCCGGGCCGCGCTCAGCAGAGCCGCTGCGAGCGCTGGGCCGGCAGGCTAACCTCTCGGGAGGCAGTTTTTCTCCTCAAAACGGGCCTCGAGGACTTTGGTGGCTCAGCAATTGATTTTCACCGAGGAGAATCCAGCAAGAGGTGTCCGAAGGCTGAAGGCTGAAGCTGCTGAGGGTGGCCTGGCGCCTGCATGGGTCTGCTGCCTGGAAGCCATTCCCTGATCCCATGGCCTGAACCTGCAAACTGCCCGTGACCTTCTAGGCTGGAAGGACATCGGGAAACCTGGATACGCTCTAAGCAKGGGAGCAAAGCTTCCCTGCTGCAGAAGGCAGCACCAAAGCCATTGCTGACCGCAAGGCTCTGCCACCACCACTCACACCCCTGGACCCGGGTTGCTGAGGGTGAGCACAGCTGGATGGCTGTGAGCACCCCCGGATCCTTGTGAGCACCCCTGGATCTTTGTGAGCACCCCCGGATCCTTGTGAGCACCCCCCAGCCCTGCCAACTCTGCTCCTCACCCCTGGCACGGGGCAGCCCCTTGGGATGCATGCTTTGGCCTAGGTTCTGTCTCGCAGCCGATGTTATTCCAAGGTGGTTGTGCAGGCACAACTATCAGGCAGGTTTTGTCTCCAGCAGAAGTACCAGTTGTGGGGTGAGTAGCAGGCTAATGATGAAAGCAGATTTTAAGAAATCGCTCCTGGACTTTGATAAACCCGGCGTCTGCTGATGGTGGAGCGCGATGCTGCCAGGCTACGCTGATCTGTCCTGTTCTCTTGGTTAATAACGTGCTGCTTCTCGGAAGAAATACTTACATCAGCAGTGCTGTCTGCAGCATACATACGTGCCCGTGATGTGCTGGGTATTGTACTTGTACAACCAGCTCCAGGGCTGATGCCGCTCGGCTGCTGCTCCATTTACCTAATGGATCTACGTCAGTTCCTAGTACAAAACATTAGGGATGGGAGCTCTGTGTTTTATTGGTCACTTCTGGTGTTGCGTGGAGSGATGTGCCTCTCTTTGGGATCCAGATCATCTCTCAGAAAATCCTGCTTTCTTAATGTTGRCTGTTCCTCTCCATTTCAAAATGGATTCCGTTGGAGATGCCATCTTTCCCTATCCTTGGAAATTTTGTACCCTGTCTTAGGAATGTGTGCAATTATAGGGATAATGTTTGGAAAGCTTATTTCTTGCTGGTGTCTCCAGTGACTTTAAGATTGCCCATTGCAAACTGATTAAAAGGATTTGCTTATCAGTGGATTTAGTAGTTTCTGCTGGCGTTGGGGCTGGACAGCGAGGTCAGCAGATACAGCTGCATGTTGTGTAGGAATAGGGGGAGCCCGTGCCCATCCATGCTGGTGATGGGCCGTCTAAGAGGGCTCTGTGATGGAGCTTGGTCCGGTCTTCCCGAACTCGGACATTTTTGGAGGTCTGGCAGTTGGCACAGGCTACCATGGAGCACGCTCAGGAGTCCAGAGAGGCCATTTACTTCTTAGGCAARAGCAAAACGGGCCTGTGGACCCTACTGGCTGTCCTCTCATGCTCAAAGTTGAGCTTGTCTCCCACCCTACCACCTCACCCCATGGCGAGGAGTTTCCCTCTCCAGCCTGGCCCCTGTTTGCCTGGGCTTGTGTCTAAGACAGATGCAGGTTCTTCAAATGTGTTCAGTGTTACTTGTCCTGCAGCAACCGATCAGTCTGTGGCACTTGGCAGTGAAATACGAGCAAGC
Organism: Eudromia elegans; assembly: GCA_003342815.1. Classification (NCBI taxonomy): domain Eukaryota; kingdom Metazoa; phylum Chordata; class Aves; order Tinamiformes; family Tinamidae; genus Eudromia; species Eudromia elegans. The sequence goes on along the minus strand of PTEX01000176.1, from coordinate 1,361,188 downwards.
TTCTGTAGACAGACACGTCGCTATCTACAGTAGTACCAGTGGGCACAAGTCCTGCTGGTTTGCGGATGTATTTTATATATCTTTCAGGTGTCTCCTTGAATTTGCTGTTCTCCTCTTTGCTGTCAACACCAAGTACAAATCTGCTCTGTTTCCTATACCTGAGGGGCTTTTTCCACATGCTTGGTCCCATTTATTTTGCCCGGTTTTCGCTTGGACATTATGGGAACATTCCTCCTATCGCTCCCCATTTGTGTGTGGTGAACTTGGAATAGCTTTATGTCCTGTCTCCTCCACATACATGCCTTCTGTCCAAACAGAGGTGCTCTCAGGTCACCAAAGCAGCATGTTTCTGCTCACTTATAGCTACCAAGAAGGTCTTACTCAGTGTTTCATGCTTTTATTGGTCTCCAAAGTCCATATCCTTTTTGATCCAAAGGAACAAGCCATCTCCCCATTTGTTGCTTAATTTTGACTTACAGTGGGAATATTCACATATTTCACAGAAGGTCAAGTGTGTTTGGCAGGGAGAGCTGATGGCAATACGAGAGGATGCTTGCTTTGGGATGCAAAATAACAGAGAATGAAGTAAGGCAACTTGCAGATGTGCTGTGTTGTAGCTGATGTATTTGTCAGCTTGGTGAGCCCGGAGATAGGTCTTTTGGAAGAGCCTGGAAGCAGTTGCTTTGACCACTGGTCTCTGAAGATTTCCGTTGCAGATGTTGTCAGATGCATTTTTTTTTTTCCCCTTGTGGTCCAGCAGAAAAATACTGAAACAGTCGTGCTTTGTGATCTGAAGTTCCACCCTGCCCACGTTTTCCTGCTGTAGGGAGAACTGGCCCCTTGTTTTCAGAGGAAAGAGGTTTTGTCAATAAGAATTGAACTGCTGGTGTTCCCAGTAGCTCCTCCAGACCAAAAAAAACCAACCAACAACAAAAAAGACAACAACAAAAAAGTGTTTTGTTGGGTTTTTTTTTCCCAAAACTTTAAACCTTTTCCTTGAGCTTAACTCGTAAGGACATGGGCTCCCTTAAGCCCCCAGTAAGCTGGTTTCCAGATAAATACAGCAGCTGTGGGAGGGAGCAGAGGGGCTCCCACTTGGATTCTCCTTTAGACCCGTGCCTGGGGCAATCCCYGGGCAAAGCGGGGCTTAGTTTTGAGCAGCAGGCCAAGAGGGAGCTACAAAGTCAAGYCTAAGCATCTCTGCGGCCACCCTCACCTCCTGCAGCCCCGTCGGATCGCCCGTCGTCCCTCCGCTGATAGGGTTTTCCTCCTGGTGTCCTTGTTGCGAAGCCGCTGAGCCGGGTYGGAGCCGGCGAGCCCAGGCACGGCTTCGTGCTGCTGCGGGGTCACGGGGCTTCCCAGGGACCAACCCACAAGCCTTTTTTTTTTAGCACCTGCTGGAACAAAAAGTGCTTCCTAATTGGGAATGCGTTTAAGACAAGTCTAGGTCACTCTTTGCTGGGAGAAACAAATCTGTGCACACCTCTGAGCAGAAAGCACCTCTTGACAGAAAGCTCCCTTTGCCCTTCCAGCAGGATGGGCCTCTGGAAGGCGCCTGGAYGAGAAGTGTCCCAACAAGGCAAGGAATGGAGGGGCTGAAGGTTTTCTGATGGGGCCAAGCTGGCCTGGGTCACTCTGGTGCCCTTCCTTGGGAATGGTTATCGTTTTGGTGCCTGTTTCGGAGCTCTTGGGTGGCTCTTTGCACTGCCCTGTGCATCGTGCCAGGTCGGAGAKGGAGAGCACGGCCGGTCTGATGCTGATCGTGGCGCCTCCCGGGACAGGAGGCACTTTACTAGTTGACCTCTGGTGTCTGCTMTCCAGACGTTCATTCATATTTGGAACCCCCTGGGATCTTGTCTGGCTTTAGCCCTTCCTTAATGCAGCAGCGGAATTGATGTAGTCTTTGCTCAGGCCCGTGCTCGGAGCAAAGCTTCTTCTGCAGACAGAAGTGCTCCCCGAGGTGCCACTGCTCACCCGGGTAATGTCCTTAATGGGTCCTGGTGGTCAGTGGTGCTCGTACTCTCCAGTGTTGGCTACTTTATCAGACCTCTTTATTTTATTAAGTTTCCTCTTTATTTTTCAAGTCAGGACTAGAGGCAAGGTGTTCGTTATTCCTCAGTCTCCCCTCCTCCTCTTCCAGAAAATGCTGGTGGAAAAGCTAGTTTGGGATCAGTTGCAGGTCTAGCCAAAGTGTCGAGGTGGTTTCACCCATCGAGGAAGGCTGGGGGCAGCAGCGTTGTGCCCAGAGTCACCGTGCGCCTGCTCAAAACGAGGTTTAACCCTTGGGCTTTCCCATCACCRAAGCAGGGGATCCCACCCATGATCCCAGTTGCGTCTCCAGGCACTTTGCCAGGTCCAGCTGGTCTCCCTTTTTACTCACACAGAGGTACCACACAGACCTTTCCCCACTCCCATCACCAGCAACGCCCAGCACGGAGCATCACGCTGCAGCCTTGCRGAAACGTCACCCCTGCGCTCCAGAAATTAATTTATTTGAAGCATCTCTTTGCTTCCCTGCGCAGATCCCTCCATCCCAACAGCTGGGCAGCATGGCGGCGTGTGAAAAGCACCACGACTGCAGCCCCGACACCTTTTAATTGGCTGCCTGTCTTTTCCTAGGTGCAAATAATCGTGCCATAAATTACAGCACGGTTAACTATCCATTTTCACCGAGGAATCGGTCGGGTATCCTAATAATATCAGCAGCTCCTGTAGTTATTCAGGCTGACAAAGCCAGAAGCCAGTGTGATGTCCTTCGGGTACGGACACGGCACTGGGTTTAACCGCTTCCCTTGGCGAACGCCAGAGTTTCAGGCACCCCAGTTTGGGATGAACTGGAAACTTGTGCAGATATCCGGAGACGCGTTGCTCTGGGAAGGGGGATCCCTGAGCAAGCGGCACCAGGCTGCTTTGGAGGTAGGAGAAGCCTTGRTGGATCTGTGAGCCCTGCAGCTCTGCGGATGGAAGAAGGATGTTCCCACCGGCTGCAGCGGGAGAGTTGGGAGGAGGCGTCGGGATAGTTCGTGTCTCGCCATGTGATTTTGATGCTCTCCGCTCACGGGTGCACAGGAMCAGTAGGCAACGCCGACCCTCGAGTTTTCTGCTTTCAGCTCCTTCGGTTTGCTTTGGCACTGCCAAAGAACCAGCGGTTTTCTTTGGTTCCCCGCCTCTCCGCTAGCAAGGAAGCTCATTTCGTGTGACGTCAGCTGTGTTGCTGGTGGGGACTGCAACCCTTTTGCTCCCTGCCTCCGGGCGGGCCCCAYGTCGCCCCGTATCTGTGGGCAGGGAGGGCTCCAGGGGCCCAAGCCACGGTCCCTGTGCCCTGGGGCTCAACGTGCTGCAGACAGCGGCGACCCCTCGGGATTTTCGGCTAATCCACCCGTGTTTGGAGCCAGGCCTTGGCTGCCACGTGCCCAGGAACTTGACTCCGAACCGCTGGCCAAGCGCAAAGCGGCCCCTCCGTCGCCACCGCCGATGCGTCGCCCTTTGGGTTCATTTTGTGCTTTTTTTGGGCTTGGTGCTTTGAGCGGGAGCTGGAAGTGCCGGGCCCCGCCGGGGGCGGCTGTTTTTGGCATGCTCTAAAGCCAGCGAGAGGGAGCTGGAATAACCTGATACGGCTCTGTGGAGCCTGATTTCTAGTCCCTGTAATTAAACACCCAGCTGTTGAGATCTTTTATGTGCATTCGAATTGAAACTTGGCAGGCTCGTGGCTAGCAGGAAGCTGGATTCAATGACCGAGATCTATTGCACTCTTAAAGCAAACTCCATTATACGGAGGCCAGGGTGGGCAGGAATCTAAGCCTGCCAGAAATGCTTTTATGGCCCGAGCTGATTGGATTGGGTGAGAAGTGTTGCCATGTTATTACTGATACCTAATTCACAGGTGGAGATGAGTTTTGGGTTCCCTAAGCCCTCAATCCCYTGCTTATCTCAGCCGCGTTATGGCACAACAAGCGCTAGAGATGGAGTTTCTAGAAAGCAAAAAGAAAGCTCAGGCCCCACTAAGRCATGTAGGGGCGGTCGGAGAACAGAGTATGTGGTCCCGGAGGCAGAAGAGGGCCCAGCTCTTCAAGATCTGCTGTGCTGAGACTGAGTAAAACCCTTCCCATCTTGGCTGAGTGGGCAGGATCAGGTGGCTGCTTCCCTGAACCGAGGCCCTGGGCTTGGGCTTTGTCCATCGCTAGCTGTGACACGCAGGGAGGTAAATGCCACGTACAAAATTTATGAAGGAGAAGCCTCACCGATCTCCTTTTTAAGGCTGTGCTAAAAGTTAAACCGCGTTCCCCGCCGGGGGAACCACAGGCTGTCGCTGTAAAACGTCCCCGAGCGGCGTGCGCGGCACAGCGGGACGGCAGGGCAGGGCACGGCTGCGTAGCCGAGCAAAAGCTTTATTGACACGCGTATATATTTTATACCACAGTGTCCAGTGCGTGGATGGGGAGCCGCCGTCAGCTCTGTCCTCGGTGTCACCGGCCCCACGCGCGCCCCTCTTGGGTGGCAGCAGCGCCCCGTGCTGGGATCCGCTTCCTAGGGCTGCGGTGGCAGGGGGCATTAACAGCACCTTTATTTCCCATCCTGGGCTCGTCTGCCCTCTTCTCTACATGTCCCCTTGTGCCACCGCCGGAGACTTAACTCTTCCACCGAGAAAAATGGAGTTTCCCGTGAGAATTGCCTTTCCTGTTTGGTAAGGGGTTGTCACAAGCCTATCGGCGCTGCAGACGGCTCGTGTTTTAGGTTGAAGATCTGCTCCCTGTCCGAAAGGGGCATCCTCTGCCTGCGCCGCTTCCCTGGATTGGGCTCTTGGGCTTCCCCTTGGGCGCACGCGGGTCCYCTCCCCGCCCGCTCATCTCCACCCTGTTTCCACGGATCCTCCAGGAATTGAGCCTTGCTGAGCCGCCTGTTCAAAYGGAGGCGCTCTTAAGCAAATCCCCAATGGTTCAGTCTATTATACTGTACATTGTGGTGGTTATTAGCAAAACAGCGCAACAGTCATAAAAATACCCATTACGATCCTGACGTTGGCTTCCCTTGGTGCTCCTGGACATTAAAGTAACCTTGGGCGTGCGTTGCCCCCAGCTCTGTCACAGCCCTTTGGCTGCTGGCCCGGAGCCGGGGGCGTTATGGGGTTTTTTTTTGGTTGGTTTGTTTTCCTTCCAAAAAAAACCGGTTTTGGGCAAGGATAAATCTTGTCATGCTGCGAACGCTGCRAATCTTGGGCATTTTACGGCCGCCCCGTCGCTGGGCACGTGCCCTGGGTCTGCTCCGATGGCCATGGCACACCTGATCCAGGGGAGCCGGGCCACCGATGAGGGAAGGACGGGATATTCCCTGGAGCGGAGCTGGAGGAACCCTGCTTACGGGGGGAAAGGGGTGGCCAGGAAGGGCAAACGCCCTCGTTTCGCTCAATTACGGCTGACGGTCGCGGCGCGCTCCTTTAGCTGGAGAAGCACCCGAGCGGCGCGGGCTGCTTCTCTCCAACGGGATAATTATGCTAATTAAAGCGCTTGCTTTATCGCCGCTCTGATTAATAAAAGGCGTTCCGGCACGCTCTCGACGCGCGCGGACCTTCTGCTGTGCGGGAAAAACGGGCTTTCCGCAGCCATTTGGTGCCTTTGCAAACGGCTCCGAGCGGGAGAACCGGCTGCTTCGGCGCCCTGACGCCTCCCGTGCGGCTCGGGGGGTGACGGAACCCCCCGCATCCCACGGGAGCAGCCGGAGGAGCCGCGGACGGGAGCCGGGCAGCGACCGCGTTGCGGCTGCCAGCGAGCGGAGCTGCYGCTTGTTTCTCTAATTGCTGTTTATTTCCTCGGCAGAGTAGGGGGATAATTAACGAGCTCCCAATTAAGRAAAATTATATGGAGTGGGGAGGGGGCGGGGGTGGAGAAGTGGGTGACGGTGCCAAAAGAGACRGGTTTGGTGCCAACACGCGGGGAGGGAATGGGCCTGATGTTGGTATCACCTGTGGGCTGCCCACGTCCCTCGTCCCCGTGTCCCTCCCCTCACCCGCCTGTGTGCCTTCCTCCCTCCTCCTCCTCCTCTGCACCTCCCCGGTGACGCTGCTGTGCCCTGCGCCCATGGTGCCCTGGGAGAGGTGACGTTGTCGGATGCAGGTGGCTGGGGGGCTCCGGGGACCTGGACTCCGGTGGGTGACCCGGGTGAGAGGAGCCTCGTCTCCCGCTCCGTAAAACGTCACCCGCTGCCTGCCCATCACCTCCGACRTGCCTGGGGCCGCCGGTGGCCCCAGGGGCTTCGCTTGACCCGCTGGGCATCCCTGGGGGAGCCACCAGGACGTGCCAGGACAGGGGCTACCGGAGTCCCCCCGGCTCTGCCGCYGGTGCGATCATGAGCGCTGAGCCCCCGCAGCCTCCTCTTACATTAATTAATCCCGTGGATATTCGGAGGCTTGGCAGGCTCGGCCCATGCTGCAAAGGCTTTGCCAGCCCCATGCTCTCTCCCTCCGTGGTCCCCTGAGCCCTCGTGCTCTTGTCTCCCCTGCTGTCCCTGTCCCCTTCCTGCCTTTCTCCTTCCTTCCCAACCCTCCTGCTGTGTCTGAAGTCCCTTGGGACGGGAAGCTCACGGAAACACGTTGAAATTGGGGGAAAATGTCCCCCTCTGGAGCCCCCTCCAGGCTGTGCATGCAGGACAGGGTGACAGGAGGGTCCCCAGAGCTTYGCAGGGACCTTGTCCCCCTGCCCGGGGCCACCAGCCCTTTGCACGGCCTGCGTGCCCAGGTGAGCTCGGCTCSGCTCCTGCCCTCGCTGCCCCGTTTACCTCTGCTATATTTACATGTCTCTTTTACGGTTTCAATTTTTAATGCTTCTGCTCTTTGAAGACGCTTAATGCTCTGGAGTGGAACATTTTCTTCCGAGTCCTGAGCGCCGGCTGAGGACGGACCAATAAATCACCCGATAACTGGGACCTCATTTTCTGCTCCCGCGGCTGCGCGTTAACCCCCSCCGGCGCTGCCGGGCCCCTCCGGGGCCTCCGCACGAGCCCCCGCAGCGGGGGGCTCCCCCGCTGGAYGCCCCACTTGGCTCCAGTGCTATTGGACTTGTGTGCCTTGTGCTTTTAGTGTTTATATATTCAGGTTGTTTTTAACCTTTTCTTATGGCTGYGCGCTCGTGCGCACGTGCCAGCACAAAGGCAATTCCCAGGGATATATTTTGTGGGTTTTTTTTTTTTTTAAATAAGCAGATGAGGGCTTATTTGCTGCTAGGATTGCAGGGCTCCAGGACTTTGCTTGGCAGATGCAGCCTGCAAAGAGCCAAATGAGCCATTTGTACGGCATCAAGGCCCAGCCAGCGCCAGCCTCCACCTCTGTCAGGTGCACGAAGCTCCGCTCCCTGATATATGTGTTTCAGCCCAAATTAGCCAAGCCTCATTTGCGCTACGCTCGCCAGACCACGTCCCATGACATCTATTAATTGCATTAAGCCCCCTCATTATCCTAAATCTCCGTGCCGCAGAGCCGGAGCCGTCGAGGGCCGGGTTCCTGGAGGGCACGCGCGCTCGGAGCRGGCCCGGGCGGCGCCATCCGATCGCGCACGCGCGGCGGCCTCGGCCCCTTGGAGGCTGCCGGCAGCCGTGGGTCCCTCCTGCACGCCTGCCCTCCACCGTGGCTCTCCACCACCGTCACCAGCGCCGCCGCAGCGTCCTCCCCGCTGCAATCCAGCAGCCCGTGCAGGTGCRGATGGACTTCCCTAGCTCCGTGTGTCCCGCCTCGGTGGCACCGCGTGGCTCCCGGGTGGCAGCGGGACGCTCGCAGCCCTCGCCCCCAGGCGCGCGCCGGTTGCCGCCTCCTTGCCAAATACTTGTTGTTCCTGCTCTTTTGCAAAGAGGGCTTTGCCAAAGCGTGAATCATTAATTAATTCCTGCCTTCTTTTTTTGTTTTTTTTTCCCCCTTTGTTTTACTTTAACAAGTAAAAAATAGGCAGGCTGGAGAGGCTCCCGTGGGGAGCAGCCCCGGGGAGGGAGCGCGGGGAGGTCGGGGCCCTGCGCCCCTCCAGGAGCTCTTGCCATTTCCACCCTCATGCTGCTTTAATAACTTGTTCCTTATTGACATTTTTCTTCGGAACCCAGGGAAAATGCCAGCGTGGGAATTGCAGCCCGTGTAGAGCCAGGTAGCGCGCTGCCTCCCCCCATCCCTCCCAAAGTTTGCAGCGAGCGCAAAGCAGAGGAGATTTGCAATTTTGCAAAACCTTTTCCCAAGCGATAAGCCAGGGACTGTTTACGAGGCAAAAGCAGAAGCTGCAGCGCTGCAGGACGGGAGTGCTTGGGAGACCATCTGCTTACGGGCTGGAGCCCGCGTTTTGTGCTACGTCTATATTGCATTGGTGCGTGCGTGCGCGCCGGGGACACGTGCTGCGTGCTCTTAGAGCCTCATCGCTCGTGCACGGCGTGCTGGGGATGCTGCTGAGGGAGCAGCAGGGAAGTTATCCTTGCGTCCTGCTGCCTGGCATTGCCGGTGGCTACAACACTGCGCCGTGCCCTCGGTCCCTTGCTGCATGCGTGTCCCCTGCATCGCTC
>PTEX01000176.1:1336864-1351702 GCA_003342815.1 Eudromia elegans | reverse complement strand
GCTCCCGGTGCAGCATCCCCAGCGTCGGGGCGAGCGAGGAGCAGGGCCTGCACGCGCGCCCGGGCACCATCGGTGTCACAGGCGCCGCTGTGGAGGAGTCGCTTTGTTAGCCTCGGCCGCGGTGCATTTGGTCTGTAGTGCTGCACGCTTTTGTTTTGATGACAGGAGTGGGGAAATAACACCCATGGGATAGAAATGATACCAAAATTATGATATTGCCCTTTGGAATTATCTCACAGTCGATGTAGCTCTCCCGTCCTCCCGGTGATATTTTACCCAGACGTTGCTCAGAGGATCGCTGTCTTATATTAATCCATTTCTGTTGATGCACCGAATAAAACGCTATATTCCCCCTAGCGCTCCCACTGTCCATTTTGTTTCCAAGCAGCAAGCTGCCACTGCTCCTGGACAGCAAGGTTTATCTGCTGCTGAGAATTATGATCTGGGAGCGCAGAACGGCGATGGGCGAGAGGCCGCCCGAATCTCCTGCCCTCTCACAAGCCGCTCKTGCCTCGCTCATAACCCAGACCTGGGTGATTATTGTGTGTGTACATTAATTTCTTGTGATTGCTGCTGTGATTAAAYTGCATGCCACGCTGGGCTTATCTGGGCAGCAATTAGCCCCTGTGAGCCGTGGCAGAGTCTGTGGGCCTGGCTGGGCTCCGGGAAAGGGGGATCTTTTCCTGGGAAGGGCTTTCCTGCAGGCTCATGGAGGGTTCGGGGTCGTCCTTTGATCTCTACCATCATGGATGTCCGTGTGCTCGTGCTGGCCGTTAGGTGAGAGCAATTGCAATTGCGTTTGGYTCCTCCTAATTTCCCATCGCGGGCTCCAGAAAGGGACTTTCTTGGCTTCATTCCCCTTTGCAACCCCTCTGGAAATCCTACAAGTCCCAAGAGTTTCCGCCTTGCAGCACCCCCAGCTTCCTCCAAGGCGCCCGGCRGGAGTCCTGGAGCAGGGAGGGATCCTTTGGAAAGGCCGGGTGCCGAAGGGCAGATGTTCTTCACGTGCTGCAGAACCAAGTGCAGGCCGCGGCATCGCTCTGTCCTTTCCATCTATCTGATTTCCTCTACAATTATCATCTCAGGGCCGGAGTTTTAACAATATTAGGCACCCGAAGACTTGGAGAGAAAGCGGGTAAGATAGCGCGTTTACACCCTTTTAATTATCCTAGGAGACACTTATCTGCATTTTAAATGTCTTTCGATATCTGACTATTAGGGCCAGGTAATGCTAATTGTATGAGTGATTCTGTTGACTTACTTAATCCCGTAAACATTGACAGAAGCAACCCCCCCCTTCCGTCGATATAAAACACTTCCCAGAAGAAAATACAAACAAATTGCTCTTCATATCATAACATTTTAACACAAAAATATCAATAAGGAGCCAAGTCAAGACTCCATTTTAGATTAAACAGATTATTCGGCAGAAAAAGCCCAAACAATGAAGCTAAGTATGATAATAAGCAAACACAGACGTATTTYTTCTTCAGATCACAAAATCTCTATGCCCAGTATCAGTAGAGAGCTAAGTAGGAAATGSTTTTTATAGGATTCAAATTCCAATTAAATTAGAGCAGATTATTCAACAAGAAAGCCTGTGAAATGAAGTCTCAGCTTATGTATTGGAAAGCAAAATGCAAATACGTTGCTTTCCGGCTCGCAGGTTTTCAAACCAAAAGACAAACTTACTTYAAGTAGAAATTATTTCATTCAAATTCTGAGGGAATCGACTGAAGTAACTGATCCTCGACTGAATTATTCAGCTTTTTTTTTTTTTTTTTTATCAACGGACTTATTTCTTCCCTCTTTATTCTTAATTTGCCTATTCATAAATTCCACTGCTTTGTCAGTCATAAGAAATACTTCCCAGTACCTTTGACAAAGCAAAAAATTAGCGGGGGAGAGAACAGGCACACGAATGCGGARTGCTGCAACGTAAGACATTTCCCTGCTCTCGGAGCTCGAGTGCCACAAGAAATCAATGCGAGGAGCTAATCCGCCCTTCCTGCAGTCCCCTTTTTGGTTTGCCTACAGGGATGCAACCAGCAACCGGGATTTGGTACCTGCTGGGGGTGGCTGGCTCCAGGCACAGCCTTGGGCATCGCCACRGGAAAAGCTTTTCCTGCAGAAATCCGGCTCCCGAGTGGAAGGTCCCACGGGGTGGAGCAGCTTATTCTTTGCTAGACGGTTCTGTCGCCCGGCGTTGACTTCAAGCCATTGGCTCTCGTTACGTTGGCTTGTGTAGGTCGCGGGTGTTTCCAGGGGAAATTCCAGCCGTCATAAATCTTTCCTTTTCATCTGGAGACATCCATCGCTGCTGATCTAAAGAAGATTCGGAGGTTACAGTAAGAGTTTGAGTCAGAGGGTTAGAACTAGATAAAAACCCTCGTACGGTAATTTTATTAGGAATCAGGAGATATTTTAACAGGGGGACTAAATGTATCTTTAAATATAGATCTTAAAAAGAAGGGGGGGGRATTCGTTCCGCTGACACATCAGAGGGATCATAAGACCTTAGAAACAGTTTGTAAAGCCTCATTAAAGGGCTTTTCCAGCCGGCTTTCCCTAAACTTCTTTCTTGGCTCCAGCATTTGCTCTTGGAGCTGCTCATGGGCAGTGATGGATCCCAGGAGTCCTCCTGGAGCTGCTCATGGACTCCACGCACCGCAGGAGACGAGACACGACAATAAAAGCAGTCAGGTTTGGGTTCCCTCCCAATGTATGCACTGGAGAGCACGTGCGTTGGAGGTGGGACTTCTAGGGGCTGAGATGCAACYGTTCTCCTCCCCTGCAGATGCTCCTTCGTGGTATCTCCACCATAAAGTGCCTCGCKGCCTTCATCCTTTGGAGGCATCACAGGAGAGAACCCAGCGGGGCCGTTGCTGGTTTTGCTCCTCTGGGGAGCAGCCTGGGAGAGCACGCGGAGGGAGCAGCAGGGATCCGAGGGAGCTGCCAAAGGGAAGCTCAAGCGTGGAGAYGGGGTGGGATGGCCACGATATGTGGGGTCAAGCTGCTTTCGGGGACACCGAGCGGCCCGTGTGCTGGGTGCCGTCGTCGGCTACGTTTGGACCTTGCCATGGGTCTGGGTGTGGTGGCTCAAGGCTGCTCTCCTTCAGCCTCCCCTTCCTGGCTGGGTGGCCCTTGGGGGACAGTTTGCCACAGAGGCATCGATGTCCCCAGACCGGCCTCTCTTTCCTCCTGCCCCACGGATGTTCCTGCCGTCCGATGCGCTTGCTCCAGTGACTGGCCAGCCCCATCGGAGAAGGAGCATCCCCAAAGCGCTTCCTATCCTTTCCCCCTCATCCTACCCATACCCACCTCCCACCCCACTGTCTCCGATCACAGAGGAGGCTAAATCCTCACAAGGGACCTACTGGAGACAGCTCTTTTACCCCTCAGTCGCATTGCAGGAGCCCCTCAACCATCAACCCTCCGGAAACTCATTTCCCGGAGGAGACCACGCACCACGCAGCCCTTCGGAGCCCCCGTCCGTGCTACCCGCTTGCTCTGTGGCACCAACCTGCCCAGGGTGGACAGGAGAGCGCCCGGTTCCACCTCCCACTCGCGGCAGGGTCACCTGGAGCGGGTGGCCCCGGGGCCCTCGTGTCACCCCGCCTCCAATCACGGCCTCGCCCGCTGCCTCAATTACAGCAAGGTCAGACCCTCTCGGCGTATTTATAGCCCCAGCAGCGCCAGCGCGGGGCAGAGCTGGTGCCCCGCGCCCGAGGGCTGATCCTGGCACTGATATTCCATCCGTTCCTCTCCAGCTGGCCGCGAGTGCTCCGCGTGCCGCAGATTTTTGCCTCCCGGGACACGACGGGGACACTTGGGGTGTTGGCAGCCGTGCGGAGAGCAGCTGGGCGTGCTGGCACCCGTGAGGCTCTTGAGGATGGTCCACGTGTTTGCAGCTGAAGCCCCTGGTGCCTGGGGAAGGGCCGCATCTCGGCTGTTCTGCTGCCTTTTTCCTCCCACGACATGGGGGTTTCCCATCCCTAGCGCTCCGCGTGCGAGTGGAGGAGACCTCGGAGCAGCTTCCCGTCCCATGCTGGCACTTGGCCAGAGCCATTTTGGCCACCTGGAGCCAGYGGTGACATCAGGATGTGCCGTTGGGACAGAGCTGGCCTGGAGATGCTCKTCTGAGAGCGGGAAAGCCGCACGACCTCCAGCATCACCCGTATTTCCCTTCATGCTTCCAGTCCCCGTTGTGTCCTCCCTGTGCAATGCCCCTTGGCGCAGACACGTCCCTTAACTCGGGCAGGAAGGCTCCATCCCAGCCCTGGCATCTGCCGCAACGTCCGTGGCGGCGATAATCGATGCGGGGGTCATGTCAGCAGGACGGGAACCCGCTGAGGAAACATCTCCCCGGCCCCAGGCACCTCGGAGAGCGAATGGAAATGAGCTCCCACYGGCAGCGGGAGCGGGGAGGTAAAATCTCAGCAGCGCTGAGAAGCAAAAGCGAGAGGAAAAAAACCTGAAAAAACACCCTTTTGATTCTCTTGAATAGGGTTTTTAAAATAATTTCAAAACATTTTGATAGTTGCTTTTCATTTCTAGTCTTTTTTTTTTGCAAAACTATAAATTACCTCGGGTTTATTAACCTAAAAAATAGATTTTCTTTCACTTCGAGCGCGTCAAAAATGGGACATTTTGACCCCTTGGCGCCTTTCCCCAGAAGTTTTTGCGGAATGGGTAATTTGTCACAATTGATCCTTTCTCGGAAGGCTTTGGGTTTCAACAAACCGGGTATTTTTCTGATGCGAACGCACTCGTTGACGGTGCCCGAGGCGGCTCTGATTTGAGGTTTCCCAGCGAAGCGGAGCCGCAATGGGGTCCGTGCTTGGGCTCTCGGTGCGGGGATGCGGAACACTGGTCCTCGAGGGACGTGGCTTGGGCGTCGGTGCCGCCCAGCCCCTGTGCAGCGGGTGAGGGCCGTGGATTTGGGGCCGCTCCGATGCGGCGATGGAGCCTCCTTCTGCCGTGCCTCCCTCCACGAGCTTTAAATCACGGCCCGAACGCTTTCAGGGCAGCGGTGACCCCGAGTGCCTCCCGTGGCGCGGCGCCATCGCGGTCGTCGCCGCTGCAGCGCCGAGCCTCGGCGGACGCCCTTAATATTGAATTGGTCTTTAAGAAGCCTGAGTGGGCAGGAGGGTAAATGCGACTCCTCAGGCAGAAGGGCGGCAGGAATATAGTTGACCCAGAGGTGTCTTGCGAAGTGCGCTCGGAGCGTTTGGAAATCCGGGAGCTCGGAGAGGCCCTCGTCCCCCGGGAAAGCCCGTTYCCTTCCAAGCTGCACAGCTCGGCCGGGGCCTTCCTCCTGCAACGGAGGAACCTCCTGTTCCTCCGCTGCCCCGCTGAGACGCTGCCACGACAGCCCAGCCCAACGCTCGCACCGCGGCCGCCGCTGCAAAGAGCAAAWTGCAGAGCCGAAGCAGCTTTAAAAGCTCCCAAAGCCCTCAGGAAGCCCCGGGACAGGCAGCTGTGCCGGCCGCAGAGGTGGCAGGGAGGCGGCTGCCCCTTGCCCTGCGCTTGCAGCAGTGTCAGCTGAGCCTCCCTGCGTCTAGAGGCTGGTTTTTCAATCGGAGAGGCCCTTGAGCATCGCGAGGTTCAGGGCTTGTCTCCTGCTGCCGCTCCTGCCTCTGCGGCGGGAATGAGGGGCTGGGGATCCTGTGGGAAGCAGCTCTCCGGGGACRGGGCTGGCGCCGGGTGCCGCGTGGGAGCAGCCGCCGCGCTCGGACCTCGGCCCCGGCCGGCGTTTTCTCCCCCGTCAGCGCTTGCTAAAAGCAGAGACGTGCTCAGGCCTCCCCAGACAGCACAGGGACATGGACCGCGTGCTCCGGACTGAGCGGAGGTGGGAACTCCAGGAAAGCAGCGCCCAGCGCGGAGCGCTCCCGGCCTGGGAAAGGCCGGCAGGGAAGGCCGGGGGACACCGTTCCCTGGAAGGAGGGAGCGGTTTGCACCCAACGCTCCTCCCAGGGAGCCTTGGTGCTGGCGGGGAGAGGAGGCGCCTGCGCGTCCCGATCCCTCCTCGTGCCAAACCTGCCCCCTTCCCTCCCGTCTTATCCCCCCGCTCCACAGGACCCGAACGCTTTGGAGGCTCCACCAGCCGGTTTTCCATGAAAGCTCCTATCTCCCCGCTTCAGGATGCTGCCTGGATCCGACCAATTACCAGCTCCCTTGATGTATAACACCATAAAACCCTTAACCTCATTATAGAAAATTTCTTTTGAATGGCCTTTAAAAACCATCTCATTACACAGGAAGAACTGTAATTACCTTTAACAAGACAGAGATATTGTGCGAGCGGGTGCGTTCGGGCTGTCAAAACAGCAGCGGTGGGAGTTCGTCTTGAGCGGGTTCTACCGCAAGGGCAAACGCTTTGTAGCTCCTTCCTCCCGTCCCGCTCTTCCTCACAACCTTCCCAACGGAGGCTCTTTGCAGGGCGCTTCCAGCCCTCTCGTGCTGGCTCCGGGTTTGGCCCCTGGATCAGTCCGTATATTTTTGGCATGCCTCAGCAATTGCCCCTTTGCTGGCRCGTTAAAACATGTACCTGGGCTGCAGGAAGTGAAGGGGTTAAGTTGTTTTCATTTCTGCACGCGTGTGACTCAAAAGAAGAATTTTTTTTCCCCAAACAAAATTTTTCCATCCCATCTGTCACTAATGTCAATGCACTCCTTTGCCCAGATCCATTTTTTAAAAAAAAAAAAAATCCTAAAATCTAACATTATTTTAGAAGAAGAAAAAAAAAAAAAAAAAGAATATATGTGTTGCCAGAGCTGTGATATTTTCCATTCCTCGGAAAGGAACTGTTGCAGCTTTTAACCCTTGGTGTTCATCGCCAGGCTCTGCACCGCCTTGGCTCCGCACACGCGGTTCCGCCTCTCGATGCCGTCTCTTTCTTGCGGGTTTTCTGCCTGTCCGTCTCTCTCGCTACCCTTTGGCTTCTCTGCCCCTAGGCTGTATTTTTCCCTTGTTTTTTTTTTTTCGCTCCCATTAGCGAAGGAGAGGCCGGTTGGGTGCTGCTTACCCGTTCCCACCATCTCCATCTGGAGCAGCCCTGGCGCTATTCGTACCAGCCTCACATTTGGATGAGGCTTTTGCCGTGTCTTTCCGCCACCGAGCTGTGAGCATTTATGAACAAAGGCGGAGTCCCAAGCCTGGTTCTTTCTTCCAATCGGACCCATCACACGCGTGATTGATAACCCCCTCTTTGCCCTGGCCCACACCGACGGGGCTCGAAACGCCCGTGCACCTTGCAGACCCCTACACGAAGGGGCTGGGATGTGTTCTGGGTGCTCCACCTATTCGTCCTGTACCRTAGAGCTGCATCCTTGTTTAATGACATAATGCAAGCACACTAATTTGCACAGCACAAGGGTGTGCAGGCTCTGGGTCGCGGCCTTGGAGCTGTGTTGAGTGGSACAGGACCACGTAATGTGTTTTCCCACTTGTGCTTTTGCTGGGGCTGAACCTCTCTTGCACCAGCTGGGTTCCACATCAGAACCCMATTTAAGCTCAGYTTGGGGCCTTCCTTCCTTTCCTGAGCTTTGAGGAGGGCTCAAAGACTTGGCTCCGGCACCATCTTCCTTTGCTCCTGCATGGGTTCCTGGTCCTGGTTCACTGCCCCTGTGTGTGGGGTGGCCTCTGCCCTGGGTGTTCAAATCCCGTGGGAGTTTGTCCTGCGGCAAAGGGTACCCGTAGGATGCACCAGGGTGCTTCCAGAAGCACCTTTCCCATGGGAAGCTGGCCTGGAGAGCGGAGTCCTGGAAATGCCGGTGGGTTCTGGAGCACCTGCAGAGTCAATAGCTGCACTCTGGGGCTTTCCTGAGCTCCTGGCCTAGGAGACTGATCCAGTTCMGCTCCCCTTGGTTAAACGGGATGGTCTGAGCATCCCCATCGGTTCTCTGCCCCAGCTGTGGGCACCGCAGGGCTCTGCTGCGTCTGCTGCTCTCCCTGGGCTGCAGTTGCTCTGCTGTAGGTCCCCGTGTGGCRTTCGGAGACAGCCCTTTCCTGATGGGTAGCCCTGTAAATACGTAATGTGCAGGCTTAGGGCTTTATGGCTTCTCCACAGCGGCGCTCKGAGAGCTCCAGCACTCCCATTAGCAGCTGGAGTGGCGCGCGGGAAGGATGCTCTTCCTCTCCGAGCCCATCGTCTTCCCCTCGCGGTGCTCTCAGCTGTGATGTAGTGGCCTAAAGGAGGCAACTTGTCTCTGTTAGCCTGCAGCACTGAGCGGTCGATTGGATCATTACAAGTGGCTATGGGCTGGCCTTGTTTTTGAAAGCGAGCTAAAACATTTGGCCGAAACCCAGTTGGAGCGATTTCAACTCTTGTAAAACCCTCTGCTGAACGACTTGGCTTCCTTGCCTCTATTGGCACCACGGTCTCGGGTTCACGGTAACCTCCGTGGGGGAATGGGGATGCACCCAAGGGTAGTGCGGGCCCATGGGTGACTCTATGAGCACCCAAGAAGGGGCATGGGTTGCATAGGATGCGCACGGTGAAGCCGTAAGCAGCGTTGGCCGGGGTGCATTTCAATGGCCATGGAGGCGCCATGCTTGGTGCCGCGCTCCAGCTGCTCTCCAGCTGTGCACAGCCCCGGCACCTACCCCGGGGGGCCCTGAGCTTGCTCACTGGTGTGCACGGGTGCCCCTGCCCRCCGGGGAGCTGCTCGCTGGCGCTTTGCAGAATCGGCCTCTAGCAGATAATAATTCTGACGCCTAATTTTAGTCTAATGGCGCTCGCTCAATCTGCGCTTCCCAGAACGTGTTGCAAGTGGCACAGATTAATATTGCATAGATAAAGTCAGTCTTCTGGTGCGAGATCAATAGATCAGAGCTTGGCGACATCCAAAAACACATCTTATTAGCAGCTCTTATTTTGGCGTCTTGCCTGTATTTCCCTGCGCCTCCCCGTGCCCCCACAGCCCACTGGTGGCTTTTATCTTGCCGAAGCTGCATACACCCGTGGGGAGAGGGGTTTCTGTAGGGGGGGGATGAGGGTGTTGGTGTGCGGTTCTTCTGCATCCGTGGAATACGCCGGGAGAGCTGCCCTTCCCCTGCTCCCCGGAGCCGKCGGGAGCGGCGCTGGGGTCTGCTCAGGTGGAAGATGCTCGTGTGCACTCCTGTAAGCAATAAGCTCACTCCAGTCACCCGCTTAGCCTTCGCTCCCTGCAGCTTGTTTCCGGATTCCCTCTGGATGAGTTTGGAGCATCCTAAATAAGAGCTGCGTGCTGGGCTCCGAGCTGGAGGCTGGGCTCGGCTTCCCGGGGAAAAAAATAGGGCAGCGCTTTTCACATGCGGAGAGACGCTGCAAGAGACTGCGCGGGAGGAGTGTGGGCATGGAGCTAAATCAGACCCGGGGAGCCAGTCCTTCCTCTGGCATTTCACCTGGAAACGGGGACGAGGAGGAGCCGGGATGGCTTTTTTGGTCCTTTTCCRGGTGGCTTCCTGCAGTGCTCCAGCTTCTTGGCAGGAATTGCAAGGGAGAAACCGTTTCCTTGTTTTGCCTTGCTGGTTGGCGTTTCCCAGGCCGTGCTACTTGTACCGCTGCCCCCGGGAAAGTCAATGGCAAAACTTGCTGCCCTGAAATGGGATTAAGCAGCAGCCCTACAGGGATCCCCACCTCGCCTGCCCTGTTTGCTTCTGYAGCCAGGTGCCCAGGCAAAATCCGGCTTTGTTTTCCAACTCCAGACACCCTTTTTCTGCTAATTGAGAAATATCATCTCTTTCCTTTTCTGTCAGCAGATTTCAAATTGAAAGGGGGCCTATAGGAGCAAAATAACCTTAYTCTCCCTGTGGGGGTTGCCTGCCTCTGTATTTAAGGTTTTTTTGCAGCTGAATAATTCCATCTGAAGGTCTCCCGCGATGTTGCGGTAACCCTTGGATGCTATTCAAGTGCATCCCGGCCCCTGGCGTGCGTTCATTGCCTCCTAATTGCTCTAAATAAGTTGGGAATGATGAAATTAAAGCRCCATTGATACCAGTCAGGCCTGGCATGCTGCAGATGCAGGCGTGTGAGGGAAGTGGACAGATGGGGAGATGTTAGGATAATAGGTATTAAATGTACATTTTACCCTGTTTGGGCTCCCAGGCTAAGCACGGTTCAGCTTCTGTGCACAGAGTTTGGCAGCTTCTGCTCCGGGCCCTCATTGAGCGGCTGGTGCTGGTGGGACACAGTTGTACCTGGATGACCTCTCCTGGTTCCTGCTGGACTTCGGGATATTKGGGTCTTGGGCCCAATGTCCTTGGGCCCAATACCCTCAGGCCAGCACCATCCTCCATGTCCAAGCGTGCTCTGGAGAGCCTTGGGAGTCCAAAAAGCCTCCCAGGAGGCTGCGGGTGCCAAGGTTGTGCACTTGCTGTGCCTCTTCTCCATGAGTCTGTCGCTTCCCAGCAGAGCCCGTGTTTGCTCTCCTGCCACCGTGTGTCCTCTGAGGACAACCGAGGGCATTAGGAGCTTGACCGTCCTGTGAGCTGCCCACGGTGCCCGCTGGAGAGGCAGCGTCTTCCCCAGCGTCTGAGCCTCCGTGGACATGACAAAACTAGCCTAATACACCAAGCGGCGAGCGGGGAAGGGACAATGTGGGTTCTGTCCTTGAGCGCCTCGTGGATGAAGCGTGTGAAGCAGTGAGGAGAGCAGGGGTAAGACCTGTGGAGCTGTTTGTTCGCATGGGCACYGTTGGCAGCTGGGTTTGGGGTGATGCTCCCCGTGCAACCTGATTTTTTCCGAGCATTTGTAGTCAAAAGGAAAGAGTTCTCTGTTGGCAGCAGTGTTGTGTCCCAAAGGAGCGAGGGGGTGTGGATGATGGGTCTGAATACTACCTAGATCCAGATCCCGAGGGAGGACAGTGGGTCTCTGCTCCCACACCGGGAGCAGTGCAACCATTATGGAGCAACCTAGCCAAGCCAGGGGTCTGAAGTTGGGCAGACTCATCCCTGTTGCTGTGTGTTCTCCCATCCCTGCAATATGATGCACCCCAAGGGCTACGTTGGCTCGAGCGCCCAGTTCTCCAAGCCTGTGAGGGCAGCAAGGGAAGGCAGGAAGGGTGGTCGGCCCAGGGAGCTGCAGGTACCAGGCAGCGTGAGCTTCCTTGCTCTGCAAGCCCTCGTGCACTCGAGCAGGCCTAAAGGTGTATCTGCTTTTATGGTCACGTAGGCGGTGGTTTTCCGAGGGGGGATGGCAGGCACAGCGCAGCAGTTCTGCTTCCAAAAATATGCCAATCATTTTAATCACTTGCCTAAGGTTTGGGCCAGGTCCAGCCCCCTGCATTCGGATAACAGCTCTCCCAAGACTTCTTGAGCCAGCCTTGCAAAACCCTGGTGTTATCAGCACCCTGGAARCGAATGGGAAGCAGGCTGATGTGGCTGCTAGCCGGCCCACACAAGGCATGTTCCCTACAGAGCCATGGAAAGCCGCTTTGGTTCCACCTGAGCCAAGTCCATCCCTGTGACTCTGATTACAGGAGCCCAACCCACTTTCCCCACGAGCCCATTGCTGGGGGAGCCCGGGGCGCTTAGGGGGCTCTTCATCCCTCCCTTTCTTCCTCCGGAGGAGGCAGCCCCTTCCCGGGCTCCGCTCGCTGACCCAGCGYGCTGAATTATTGACGAGAGCTAATGCGCACGCCGCGACCTTGAGCTGCCGTCTCGCCGCACCGCGGCTCCCCGCGCTAGCCGGGGCCGCGRTAACCCGCTCCTCCTCTTCCTCGTGCGCAGGTGCCGTCCGCTGCTMCGCTGGCTGGGGCAAAATCCAGCGTCCCGGGGGCTTTGCATCCCCGTCTGCATCTGCGGGGCCCATCCCGGCTCCTTTGACAAGCCAATTCCCCCTGAAACAGGGGAGGCGGCTGGAGGCASGGGAGGCAGCCGTGCATTCCTCTCCCGAATGTCTCATTCCCTTTGGACGGACTTCCTAGCAAAAGCGTTTTTTTTCTCCATCCTTCACAGAAGAGAATAACAGCTCTGACCTTGACAGAAACAGTGTGGGTTCAGAGTTTCCTTTTTCCTTTGTTGCTATTTTTCTTCCCAAATATTCAAGGGAGAGGGGTTTTTTTGCTTAAACAATTTATGCCCAGTGGATAGATTTATTCCGTTCAGCAGCCAGCCACAAGAAAGCCCTCTTATTCCCTCTGGCATGGGGTTTTTTTTCGGTGCTCATAAATACCCGATGCTAAATCTGATGAGTTTTGCTCCTTATAAACCCCCCGTGCTGGTTTGCGGTGCCCGGATGCCAGGTCCCGGGCTTGGTGCGTGGGACCCRTCGCGATCCTGCCCATCCTGGGCAGCACTCCCAGATCTTCCTCGTTTTCCCTGCACGCTCGCTAAGGAGTCATATGCCCCATCCCTGCAGGAGCTCCTCATTGCTCCACTTCTGCTTCCGTATTGCTCTCCCTGAGAGGTAAAGGCTGTGTCAAAATTGGTTTCTTAATGTCCTGGCATGGGGAGGTGCTTTAGAGGCAGCACTTCCAGATCCCACCTGGCTGCTCCCTCCCACGCTTCCCTTCCCCGGCTGACCCTGCCAATGCTCCGCTGGCCTCACTTTAAGCAGGAACCAGGCAAAAAGATGGATTTCCAGGCTGGCTGGGCTCTATAACATTGTTCCTTCGTGGGAAAATAAAAATGTGAACGTTTGGGTTCGGAATGATTCATTTTAATGAATGTGTCAAATTCGGAGAATCTGAATTCTSCAAAGCTCAGGTCGTTTTGTGCCTGCCCGGGCTGGCTAATGCTAAGGCAGTCAGATGGGGGGGTTCACGTGCTGGGGCTCCCTTGCCTAAGACCTTCCCTTTTTGCCCCCCTGGTGGCAGGGGAGGTCTGCGCTGAGACCTCCAAGCTCGCTACAGCAGTGAGCTGCAGATCTGCACCCCTTCCGTGATGGACAGCTCGCGCTGAGTGCTCTGCTTTCCTTTACAGCTTAGTTTTCCAGCCTTGTCACCTCGCTGATAGCACAATATTTTGGGAACAGATGGGCTTAATTTCCGATTCCCACCCCCTGAACTTTGGGGGAGGCTGGAGTTGAGATCGAGTCTGTCTCCTATTCCATGTGACTGGATTTGATAGACGGCTTCTGCAGGCAGCTGAGCCTCCCGCCCGCCCCGTGGGTGCTGGGACCTGGTGAACAACCATCTCTGCACCGAGGAGGGCTTCTCCAAGCAAACRTTTCCCCCTTCAAGCAGATAAATCGGTGTCTGTGTTACCTAAGCAGTCGTAGCGCCTGGGCATCATCGCGTGGCTTGATACTGTTGAGATGCTTAGTCTAAGCTTCACCTAATCCTCTTTCATCTCAAAATCGGGCTAATGATCCCCCAAGAACAGGTTTTCCGACACCAGGCGCCGTGTTTGGTGGTGGTTGTGCAGGGAGGGTGATGCTGCCTGYAGGGCTCGGTGCCGGACAGGAGGGACAGGGTGACCCAAGAGCTCTCACCTCAGTTCTGGATGTGAATCCTGSGTCTCACGTTTAGGAATCTGCTTATTCTTTTAATATGGCTTTATGACATCTAGTTTTCCTGGCGGGCCTCTTGTGTGGTATAAACCTGGGTTTTATAGCCGTGGCTTCCGGTTGGATTCCGATTTTTTTGGAACATTCTCCTCAATCTGAGATTTTGCCCATCCATATCCTGCTGGTGTCCCCTGTGTTCCCACTGTGAGCGACTTGGGGAGTCCTTCGTCTCTTTTGGGGTCCAGCTGGAGCAGAGAGCAGTGGCAATGCCAGRTCTCTGAGGTCAGCACGCGGGAATAGTTTAGRATGGAGAGAAGAAAGATCTTTGGKTTTTTTTTWAAATAAAAATATTTCCGTTCTGCCCTTGAGGCCTGAAAGCCCAAATTTGAGGAAGAATGTGGGGCTGCCAGACTTCATTTGGCGTTCGCTCACGCCTGAAAGCTCCCGGGCTGTGACCTCCGCAATCCGAGCAGGCTCCGTGCCCGTCGGGAGCTGCGGGCAGGCGTGGGCACATGGTTCAGCGGGCTTGCCACCCTCCCGCGATACCCCCTGGACACCCAGCTGGAGTCGAGGCCTTGGGGCACGGGGACAGAGCGATTGCCGAGGCCCTGTTACAAGTCGGGGTGTAGCACAAGGGGCACTCGTCTGCCTCGGTCCTCCTCGGTCATGTGTGAACGGGGCCGTGATGTTGGGTTGGCTGCGGTGGCCGTGGGCAGGGCGGCTGGTGGAGGGATGGAGCTCCCGTGCGTGCCCTGCAGCGGTGCAGAGCCTCTGCTCGGGCTTCTTTCCGCCCTGGCGCTCAGAGAGGGCCGTGCTGGATGGAGAGCAGATGGCCGAGCACACCTTGAGAGCAGCGCGAGGAGGCGCCGAGCTCCTTGGCACGGAGAACGCGGTGTCAAGCAGGCCGAGCAGGTGCCAGCCCCGTGCTTGGCATGCCCTGGACGCCGAGCTCCTTGCTCTCCAACCAGCACCGGAGCCACGGGCTCTGCGTGTCGCACTGGCTTTTCACCATCGTGGTTGGGCTCTTCCTCCTGCTACGTCCCTCCTCTGGGGCCAAACCGCCTCCTCAGCACCTCCTCATCCTCCCCCCGTCCTCCTCTCTTGCAGGGAAGCGTCTCCAGGACCAAGGGAGCTGCTCCACGCCGGGTCCCATGAGACGGGCAGGCCGCCCCTGTCCTCCCTGCCTGCGGACGCGGCGCCGTCCCCTTCCTCTGCCTCGGGAAACGAAGCCGTGAAGCTCTGCTGCAACGGTAGGTCTGGGGCTGGGCCCTCCTCGGAGCTCTGCGCAGGGGAGGGTTGGGCCAAGGGCTTTGCGTGAGCGGCTTCTGCGCCAAATAATTTGGGTTTCAGTCAACAGCAACGGGCTCACGAATTCAGGTCATATTTAGCAAGTGGTTTTGGCTGGG
>PTEX01000176.1:1320602-1336848 GCA_003342815.1 Eudromia elegans | reverse complement strand
TAAGTGTGGGGGGGATGCCACCTACAAACAAAATTCAGGTCATATTTAGCAAGTGGTTTTGGCTGGGGAAAAAAAAAAAAAAAAGTGAAACATTGAAAAGTTTCATTTTGACATTTTCAAAATGAAACCTTTCAACCATCTGTTTCAAAATGACATTTCATTTTGAAATTTTTCTAGCTTTTTTTTTTTCCTTAAGTGTGGGGGGGATGCCACCTACAAACAAAATGAAAGCTTCATTTCAGACCAAACAAAATGTTTCATTGAGTCCCAGATTATTATTGGGGTATGTGGGGGGGGTGAGTATTTTTTTCCCATTTGTCCTCTGGCCAAGAAAAATAATCTGATTTCAGTCAAGCTGAGTTGCTTTCTTTTTCCACTTTGGCCACCAAAGTGAAGTCAACCAAGTAAAACCTGCTTTGGCAGCCTAGGCTCTCAAAGATATATTGCTTTTGGGGTTGAAAGCTGAAGAAACGGGTTTCTAGGGCAGGTTTTCTGGACTGGTGGCTCCCTGAGATGCTGTGGAGGGCTCCAGGAAACGTGGCCCTGGAGTGAGACCTGCTTGTGGGTTGTTCCTGGCTGGGAAAGGGCCCAGGTGTCCTGAGGAACAGGTTAGAGGGGTAGGAGGCAGCGTCGCCATCAGTAATGCAGCATGGCAAGCGTTTTGGGTGGAGAACCGAGGTTATCGGCTCTGTGTGTGTGTGATGGTGTCAGATCTGAGGCATGCACTRTGGACTGGTGAATTTTCTACAGATTTAAGAGGAGTTGGGAAGAGCCGGTGGTGGCAGAACATGTTGTACCAGTGACTTTATGGACGCTAAATTTAGATGATGTTGGAGTCTACGGGGGTTAGGATGGTTTTGATTGCTGCTGGTGCAAGCRAAAGAGTTGGTGGTCAAGGAAGCCGTGGGGAGACATCTTGCCCTGCATGACCCCACCACGCGCAGAGGCTGGATATGTGCTATGGGCTGCCTAGCWGGTCCTGCTGCACACGTGGGTGTGGGACCTACCATCTTTGGGCCAAAGCAGGGGTTGAGCCAGGTAGGTGGAGATCAGCATGATGCTGAAGGGATTTGTCTGCCTAGAGGGGTTTGTGTGGTTGGATCCAGCTGGGAATAAACCTCCTGGTCCTGAGCAGAGAGAGGAGAAAAGGGTTATGAAGCTGCAGGGAAGAAGGGACAGGAGGACTCGAGAGTGGTGAAGAGAAACAAAGGGTTGGTTTCTACTGCATGCGTGGCAGGAAAGGTATAACTTGGGGTCCRCGTATGTGTGGGCTTGGCTTGGGATCAGGAGATCTAGCAAAGTCTCAGGAATGAGGGAGAAGCGTCTTGGGGAGCAGTGCTCAGACACTGATGGCCACAGGCTGTTGGTGTGAGGAATGTCAATGGTAGCGTGTCTCCCAAAYGGTGTCCAAGGGGCTTGGATGGTCTCCTCATTAATGACAAGGGGGATGGTCCGGTGGTACCTGCCAGATCCCCACACTGTTAAYACCTGCATAGTCCTTCCAACCACGTTCTCTGCTCAGCCGAGCATCTGAAGCCTCTTCATCAGCGGCAGAAGCTGCATCCTTCATTGAGGAYGCCCCTTCCACCCCTGGCCCTTCCCAAGCGTGACCGTGTCAGCAGCGGCCCCCAGGCCACCCCGGCACGCGGCCGCGTGTGCCCCACGTTGGCCAACGCCTTCCACTGGGGAGGAGGAGCGCGGGGCCGCGCCGCAGCACGGCCAGGAGGAGACCCGACGTCGTGGCATGAACAAAACATGGGGAGGAAGCGGGATGACGGTCCCTGCCGCGCGCCGGCACGTCCCCCGGCTCCCGTCCCCCGGCTCACGTCCCGGAGCTCGCAGGACTCCCACTCCGGCAGAAAGGCTTAAAATACAAAGAGGCTGGGCAGGTGTCTTGGTCTTGGGGATACGTGGTGGGACCGTGGGCGTTTGGCATCTGTTCGCGTGTGCGCCTTGTGCTTCTCTCAGCATTAGCTTCTCTCTGAAGCGTTTGAGGGTGCTGCCGCTGCCCCCAAGGCAAACCATGGAGGTGCTGGAGGTTGGAAGGGCAAGAGCTGCAGCTCGGAGATCAATGTCTGCCCTTCAGAAGGGTGTCGGTTCTGCCTGAACCTCTGTCACTWCGCAGGTGGGCTTGGACCCAAGCACCTTGTGTCCTTGAGGCCGTTTCTTGCCCACCGGGCTGTCGGGCCCCAGGGAAGCTCTGACCTGGTTTTCATRGTAACGTGAAACGGGGAGAGGGAGCAAGTCTTCTAGGAAGGGGACTGAGTGGCCATACTGGGCAAGGCAGTAGAAAGTGACATTCGATAAGGGACCTCAATCCCGTGTCCTCCAGCCATCGGTGTGCGCTCAGCATTAGAGGGCAGCGTTCGTGTCTGGCTGCTCAGAGGAGGAGAAACAGACCTGAGAGATCCATCAGACACGCAGGAGCAGAGGCTGGAGGGGCTGAAAGACCTGAGCGATGACATGGAGCTGCAAGACTCTCTTCTCCCCTGAGAAGCACAGGAGTTCAGGGAAAGGGACCTTTCCACAAGGAAATCATCCACGCTGCTGTGAGATGGAGTGGAAGGGTCTTTCCAAAACCGCTTTGCCCAGCCCAATGCTAGAAGCCTTCTGAAATTTGTTGAATCCTCTACCTCTGTTTGCATTATTCCTATCTCCCCTTCTCTTTTTTTCTTTTTTTACCTCCCTTCATCTTTATCAGTAGCTAATGAAACAGGCAGGGAGAAACCCAATTCGTGCAGTAATTAAATTTACTTAGTGGGTATTCAGCTGGAGTAATGAGAAGTTTAATTCAATGATTAGTTTTTTCTTTCATTAATTAAAAATGGAACAACAGTGCAGTTACAGTGGGCTGCGCTGATCCTCCTCGTGGAAGGCTGCTGGTGGAGGAGGAGGAAGGGCTGATTTCGTGCATGTGCTTTTTTCTCATCCTCCCTTGGAAGAAGCATCCTCTATTCTTAGATCCTCGCGCAGCCGCTCGGCGTTGGCTCCGCTGCCCCTGCAGCCCCGGAGAGCGGGATGAGCGGAGCAGCCTTGCCAGGGCGCAGGTCTGAAAAGCTGGAGAAATGCTTTCCAAGGGGCATTTCCAAAAGGAACATTTCCAAGGCCCCTTGGAAAGCATTTCTCCAGCTTTTCCTTCCCTGTGAGTAGCAAAGACCCTGCTCACAACAGCTCTGATTTCCTCTGGAGCACTGTTCTGCTGGTCCTCTGATGCAGGGACATTGGCTTGCTCCTCTCTTGTATTTTAGGGTGATTCTGGTCGCTTTGGRGATTGTCGTGTGATCTGCCCCAAAGCCTCCTTGTCTTCTGGGCTGCTCTCCAACACTGCAAATTCCCACATCYCTTTTGAAAAATGAAGCTCAGAAACGGCCTGTTGAGTGAATAATCTGAGGTTTAAAATGTCTCCTGGAACTGGCTTTTAAATCTCTGCTAAGTATATATGAGCTCGCAAAGAATTGTCGTCAATAATGTGCCTCAAAAAACAACCAAGCAAAAACCCATTAACTTGCACCATAAATCCCGTGCGTGCAGGAGATACTTCGGTGCCAAAGATTCCTGAAGCTCATGTCCTAGTGTGTCCCCATGAGCATCTTGGCTTCTCCAGAGGACAGAGGCAAAACCTCCCATGGTGTCATTTCACAGGGGGAACTTTTAAGAGGGCTTTTCCATGCACGTATTCCGTGAGGCTGCTGCAAATGATTCCCGAGTGTCCTGGCCCAGATCTGTCCCAGATCCAGCCTGTAGCTGTCAGTGGATCAATGCCCTGCCAGGAACAATCCTGCTCTGTTTCTATTAGAAAATGGCTTCTATTAAGCACTTCATTTTGGTCCTTTCAGCAGCTACTTAGGAGAGATTTAGCTGTAATATAGTTGTCCTAGGCCTGCTGAATTTTGGTAGTCATGTTGTTTTGTCCTTTGCAGCCTGATTTATGGCTTTTTAAATATCAGCCTGGATGAAGATGATGCTCGGAAGAGCTCCTGTTTTGGGAGGCAGAGGGGAAAAGCGTTCAGAGCTTTATAATTTCTCCACGGCTTGCCTCTGTTAAATGCCAGGCTTAAGGCTCCAAGCGTGATTTCGTTTCCTCCACAGTGCATGAGCGGGAAGCAGAGGAGAGACCGAAGCCCACCAAGGCTCTGGGATCCAATCCCCCAGCATCCTGCCTCCATCTGACCTGGGTAGGTGATGCACGAGCTCGGTTGCGTGGGGCGACCCGATGCGTGATGCTCGCGGCYCTCGGTTGTGCCAAACCCAAGTCTGGATGGGTTCTGTTGCAATAGGGTTGAAGTGCCCTTCTCTAGGGTCTGCCCAGCCTTTCTGGGCCGTTAGGTGGTGCGGGTTTTGACCAAAGGCCAAGCTCAACGCTGCGGTGACGAGGGGCRGACTGCGCAACGTCTCCGTCACCGTGCGCGGCGCCGCGCGCGTGCCGGGACAGCCGGAGACAGGAGCAGGTTTCAGCTTGTACTGTGCATAGAAAAAAAGGGCTCGCTTGAAATACGTGACCTGTCAGCTCGATGCKGGTGGCGTGTGAGACGGCAAACATGAGAGCTGGCTGGGCGCACGCAGCTTCCCAGGACGGCAGTCCTCGGCAGTGGCATCCTGGCGATGAATGGGGGTTTAGTTTCCTAATGAGGGAAATAAYAAGAGGAGGAGGGGAAATAACATGATGATTCCGGCTTCTTTTATAGGCAGGGCAGTTATTCCAATGGACTCTTCTCTCTAAGCTGSTGTGTGATGGTGCTCGGGTCTGTGCTCTGCAGGGGGAGAGTGGCCATCAGCTCTGGTGCAGAGGTGCTAACCCAGGGCCTGCACTGGCCTCGGAAGAGCACGAGTGAAGACAGCGAGCCTGAACTGGCTTCCATGCACACGCATGTGCACATACGGGTGTATAATTTCCCCTTTACATCATTTTTTTTTGCTCAARGCTGGGTGGCCTGCATGGGTTCTACCTGAGGCATGCAAAGAAGAGRCCCGTGTCCTTATCTTGCCCCGTGCTCTTGTGCACAAGGGGCGAGTCGTTTCTAGCTGCTTGCTGCTGTGTGATGTGTGAGCACAGGAGGAGACTCCGAAACGGCTCCTGGGCAAGGGGACGTTCACAGCAGTGGGGCTGCTCTGGGGGCAGAGGGGCATCCGCGCCTGGTCTGCAGAGCAGGATGGGTCTGCTCGCCCCACGGTGCCAGGGCTGAAGTCAGTAGATGTTGGCAGGACGAGGTGGAGGGAACCATAGGCATAGTCAGCAATTTGCTATCAAAGCGCTTTCTCAGCAGTAAGCCCAGAAACGTGCTTATTTTCAGTGATCTTTTATCAAAACGGAATTCCAGGGGGAAATCGTCGGGCTGGTTGAAGTCCTCGCTGAATAAACAAGCACTGAAAGTCATTTGATTGTTTAGGGTTTTGATATT
Source organism: Eudromia elegans (assembly GCA_003342815.1). Classification (NCBI taxonomy): domain Eukaryota; kingdom Metazoa; phylum Chordata; class Aves; order Tinamiformes; family Tinamidae; genus Eudromia; species Eudromia elegans. The sequence goes on along the minus strand of PTEX01000176.1, from coordinate 1,331,449 downwards.
TTCTTCCAGAGTCCCAATTGCAAAAGCTGAAGAAGGTTCTCTTTTCTTTTTAAACAAGAAATTGCGTTCAGACGCCCAGGTGGCTTGAGTTTTGTTGCATTTTTCCCTTTATTTAAAAGAAATTTAGGGCAATGGAGAGGGATGTGATCTGCGTTTTGGAGCCAGATTGGTCCAGGTGGATCCGTTTCCCTCCAGAGGCTCTGAGCGCTGGGCAGAGGGAATTACTGCCCTTCCTGGGTTAGGATGGGTGACAGGGAGCTGGTGGCACCTGGCCAAGTGTCCCCAGGAACCAGGGCTGCCAGAAGGGATCTAAATTTGAACCTTCTTCTACTCCTATGAGTAAACCCTGTCCCCAAGGAGGCTGCGAAACACAGGGCTGGATGATGTGGTTGGAGGTTTTATTTAACTCTGAGATAGGGCTGGACCTGAGTGGGTTTTTAATGCATGAATTTTTAGCGTTCAGACTGAACAAATCTCTGAACCTCTGTGGTTTGGGAGGGATGTGTCTCTTCCTCTGACCGCGTGTGCCATAAATGCTTCAAAAACCTCCTCCCTGTCCTCTCCAGCACTGCTGGCCCTCGCGATGGAGCTGCAGACTCACAAGAGGCTGCGTTTTCCATTAAACCCCTGTGTCACGGGAGCAGCTCCGACTTTCCTTGAGTTTCCAGCACGGGAACGTGCCAAAAAAAAAAACCCCTGTGGAAGGGGCTGYCCAGCACTCAGCAGGCCCCAAGGCAGGCGTTTCTGCATGTTTTTGAAAGCCCTGCGATGAGCCGATTCCACCCACGTTGCACCGGCGCCCACCCTGAGCGCTCCCTCGCCCGGTGCCGCGGAGGCAGCGCTGGCTTCGTGAATGCCGCGGACGGTGCCGGCGACGGGGGGGACCCTTGCAGGAGGGCACGACGCGCTTGCTCAGAGCCGGGCTCCGTCCSAGGCACCGCGAGGAGCCGCCCCAGCGCCCGCCGCGTCCTGGGGAGACGCGCCGAGCGCTCCTTTCATCTGCAAATAAAACAAACAGGAACAAAGGCGGCGATAATGTTGACTTTCATCACTGATATTCCCATTTATCTCGGTAATAATTAGCAGCGCTGTTGCTGCGGGGMGCTGGCTCACAATGCCGCTCTGCCAGGGAGCTGGTTAGTGTCGGCGGCAGGAGCGGAGCTGCGGCGAGCCCGGGGCGAGGGCAGCGCGCGAGCAAGGCGGCAGTCTGGGGAAGAACCTGCCTGCGTGCAGGTGAGGGCGTGCGAGTGCGGGTGGTGTGACGGAGAGGCCGGGTTGCTCCGCGGGGGCTGCTGCCACCCCCTTGCTCGTGGGGAAAGCAGGGCAAGCGCGTGCGTCCTGTCCCCGCGCTCCTGTTCCAGTTCCGCCTCCGAGCTGCCCACGGCGCAGACGGTGCGTGCCGCGCCTCGGCTCTTCCCGTTAGTCATTCCCTGTCCTCCTTTAGAAATCCTTGTGTTCTTGGAGCAGTCGCTGCCGCGTGCCTGGCTTGCTCTGCCTGAGCCAGTGGGTCCGGGAAGGAATAGGGACCTGGGGGACCCAGCCTGGAGGAGGTGACACAGGTCGGTGTCATTGGTGCTGCGTGTTGCCCAGGCACCCGCCTGCTCCGTGCATCGTCCTGCATTGCTCTGGAGGTCCTTTTCCTGCAACTATTTTTCATCATCCCGTTAAGCCAAGTCCCCACCTTGCCAGTTAGAGCCAGTTTCCGGCGTGCGAAGTCCCCAATATTATCAATTCCACAGGAACCGCTGTCACAGCAGCCGCGGGGACCAGCGAGCTGMGCATGCAAATGCAGGGCAGTGTTTTTATTAGGATTTAAATGAGTTTAGGGCTGTTTAGAATTACAATGCGATTGGAGCCAAGAGGGCCTTATAAARACTGCGATGAGTTCATATATTATTCAGTAAATGTGCCAAATCCCCCGGCTCCGCCTGGAGCACATCCCCAAGCCCCTGCACGGGATGAGAGCCATTGCAGGCGGTGGCAGCGTGGACGGGGCGTGTGCGGTGCCTTGGGTGTCTTGGCTCTTGGAATCTCATCCACACGCCCTCGGGCAGCAGCCAAGCTTGCTTGGATTGCTCATTCCCGTGTGCATGGGACCCACGTTGTCCGTCTCGCAGCGCCCAGAGCGATGCCGCCTGTTGCACCGGCATCGCTCGGCGTGCGCAGAGCGCGTGGCTCTGGTGGCCCTCATTGCAATATATCCCGCTGCAGGGGATGCAGGAGGAGGCACAAGCTGGGACAGAGCTGTAATTCTGTCCTCCGCATCCCAGGGCGTGCGACACCCAGGAATCAGGGCCGTGTGATGAACGCCAGCACGGGAGCCCACTTCGAGGTATGGGCTAGGGGTGGAGGTACCAGGCCCCGTGGCGGCGCGCTGGCAGCGTGCTTTTGCTCCCTGAAGGATGTAGCTGGGAAAGGAATGAGAATTCCGTGCCTCCCTGGGCACTTCTATGCATTACAGGAGGTTTTGCCACCGAGGCGAAGGCAGCAGGGCAAGCACAGGGCCCTTCCACGCTGCACACTGTCAGCGGGGACACAGCGACATCAGAGGTGGCCCAATCGTCCAGGGCAAATTGCCTCTTTGCATGCGCTTGTCGCTACCATGCTCGTTAAATCCCTGGCAACAAGAGTGGTATAGGAAGCACAGGAAAAACCCTAGGAGCGTACATGCGGTATGTATGCACGCACGCATTCACACGCCTGTGCGCACGCGTGTAGTTCTCTCTCGTGGACGACCTTGCCCACACACCGTRGCGTCGTCTCTCCGCACGGCTCGCTGGGTGCTGCTCCGCGGGCACCTGCTGGGCACGAGCGCGTGCAAGGGGCTCTCGCGGTGCTCCGAGGTCTCCGCGCGCTGCCCGCGYCCTTCGGGAACGATGCTCGCCGCGTGCGGCAGCAGCCCCATCAAAGGGCCTTTAATGCCATGCCCTGGAGCAGGGCGCAGGGGGCTCGTTGCCTTCCCTGCTCAGCCCTTTCAGAAGGAATTGTGTCCATTTGACATCCAGGAAACTTTTATTTTAGTATCTTTTTGTTCGTTTAACTCATTGCGGTGCCTTTCAGGGTATTTATGTGTGTTTTCTGATTCCTGCCACCTCTGTCCTTGCCTGCGCTTTGTCCTCTCTGGTTGGTGCGTTGTGGTTATTTATTATGGAAGGAGAAGTGCAGGCGACCCACGAGCTGGGTCCCAGGGTCTCACTTTGGGACTGGCTAGATGGAGTAATTGTCATTTGCCTGTAGAAAATGATGCCGTTTGGAAACTTCCTTGTCTTTTGTCTGAAAGAAATGGGTAAATCCTTATAAATGTTTAAAGCAAATCTGTAAATCTGAAGCCCAGCACTACCACGCTTCTGTATGGTTTGGATTCTCTAGATTTGGAAAGATGAGGCGTTTCCCACCTAGCCAAGCTAATCCCTACTAAAATGTCAGAAAATAGAGAAATAATAATAATAATTGCACTAATGGTAATGCACTTTCACAGCCTTGGCCTTTACCACAACTAGTTGCGCTCTCTCCTTTCTCCTGCTCCTTCTCATCTGTCCCTCCTCAAACCTTTCCATGTGGGCAGCAGATCCGGACAGTTCCCCATCACCATGAGTAATCCTTGGGGTCCTTGTCCCTCTACCATGGGCATGAGCGGTGGCCCTGGCCTGTTGGAGGCTGGAGGAGGTCGTTTATCCAGGAGACGTGCACCAGGCACCTCCCGTCCCTCCCTCTGCGGTGCTTTTAATACTTGCTTTTAAATACACCGGYGGTTTAAAATAAGCATAACCTGCTGCAGGGCTCCTTAAACTGTGGGATTAAACACGTTCTGGTCTCCAGGCAGAGCCAGCCTCCTCCGTCCTCAATCTGCTCAGCCAGGCGGAATACTGCAGCGGGGAGGGAAATGGGAAATGGGAAATGGGAAAGTGGGCGCTTGCCACGGGGGTGCCCCGCGTTGCAAGCGCGCAGGTTGAGCCCAGACCCTGTCGATGGGAGGATGAGGAGGCTCCAGGTGGCGGGTGGGGTGTTTCTGCTGCCTGGGGCGCTCCTCTGTCTCTCGGTGGGTGTTTCTGGGCTGTGTCCTGCCCCAAGGAGCGCTCTGGAGGCGCCTTGGGCAGAGCCATCCTTTCTCCAAGGGGTGCTGGGGGCCAGTGGCTGCTTCGGGATTGGGAATACACAAGGATCTCCATCTACAGGCAGCAGAGAGGGCAAGGACAGGTCTTATTGACCTGCTCTGGCAAGTGACCAGGCCAYGGACACTCACCCTGCCCCAAAAGCTTCTCTGATAGCTCAATTGCCTAATGGCCACCTGCGACCGGGATGTCAGCCCTGGCCCTGCTCCAAGGTACGTCGCTTCCAGCAGCCCCAGGCTTGCTAGCACCTTGCTTGGCTGCTGCCATCCGGGGAACGTCCCGTCTCYGGCCAGCCACCAGCTCGCTATGGACGTTGCTCCCAAGCAAGGGCAGTGAGGAGGTCTAGCGGTGCCGGTGCAGGGTCTCCATCCCAAGTGCATGCCGTGCTTTGGCGTGTCGGAGTCAAGGGATGGAGCCTGGCCGTGTGCCCACACGTCCCAGCTGGAAGCCCCAGTGCCTGGAGAAGCCCCAATCCGATACCCGCTGGTGGGCACGGGATAATCTGGCCGCTGGGAAGCATGCGGAGTGTGGGTGCTGGAGATGGAGGCCGGGGAAGGGGTCCAAGGAGCAGAGCATTCCTGGGATTGTGCCGCTGGAAACCCCTCCCGAGAGAGCRCCTGCCCTCCGTGTGCGGCAGCCGGGCTGTCAGGCAGCGATGCTCTACATCTCAATAAGCAGCACTCGGAGGCAGACCTGAAAATAAATATTTGAAGAGGAAATAGCGCTCTGTCTTCTGTTGTCTCTTCCTGCTGCCTCGCTCTTCCTCTCCCCCTTCTCTCCTGTCTWTTACGTTCGACTGAACACGAGAGCTGGATGTTAAAGGGGGTTCTGCTGTGCTTGTTCTTCCCTTTGCTCCGCTGCCGAGGAGGGAGCGGCGGGAGCCGCGCTGCTCACCACGCGGAGCCGTAGGACTGCCTCGGTGCCGGGCTGGTCCGTGGCCAGGTTGCTGGGTGCTTGTTTCCCTTCCCTGTTGCTTCGTTTGTTTGCCGCGATAAAACACAAGYAGACACGGATGTTTCCTCGGCGGGGAGCAGAGCAGCGGGGGGATGAAGGAGCGGCGGAGCGGGGGGATGAAGCCGGATGGAGAGGCCGTGTCTCAGGCTCCATGGTGGCGCTCCTCACTCTTAGCAGCTCTGGCTTTGCGCAAGGGGCAGCGAGCAGGGCACCGGTGCCCCAGGCGAGCCTGTTCCCGGTCTCTCCGGAGATGCTCTCTTGGTGTCTCCTGTACAGGCCAGGAGACATTGTCATCCCTAGGTGAGAAAGGGTAAAAGTGGATCAGGAACATGGGAAATACGTTGCTGAGGCCATGGGTTTTGACCAARGGGTGCAAACAGCAGCCTCTCCTGAACTGCCAGCTACTAAGTGGGTACCTGGAGAAAAGGGAGCTCCATGCGGAGCTGGGAGAAACCCCGTGTTTCCCAAGTGGGATGGGGATGCCCGGGAAGCCCTCCATGGACACGAGCTGGAAGCAGGCATGATGTGCAGAGGCTGCTCGGTCGCAAGTGGCTGCAGATTGATTAAGGATGCCCGAGGGCCACAGTTACCTCTGGTCATTGCYTGGGACCTGTGTGCGGCCTTGGGCTGTGCTGCTTGCCCAAAGTTGGGACTCATGGCTGGGAGAAGGGAGGCCAGTGAAGAGCAAGGGTGGAAAACTCCATGTGGACAGAGGCAACTGAGTCTTCCATTGACATTACAGAGGTTTGGGGGCCTCTTTCAGAGGAGGCCAGGAGATGACAGCATGGAAGGGCCTTAGGCACGGAGGGGAGGCAGTAGCCTACAGGAGGCACGTGGCTCACGCGAGCTCGTGGGCTGGCCCTGCACGCTTGAGCATCCGTGGGCAAGGAGAAGCGCAGAGGGAGGAGAGAGGCGAGGTGGTGAGAAGGGAATGGGRGAGAGAGCGGGGAATGACTCCGGAGAGGAACCAGAAAATGCAGCAGTGCTTGAGGACAGCCGAGAYTTCACGGGCAAGGCAGGAACTCCAGGGAATGGGCAGCGTTGGGAGAAGTCTTCTCCGCGAGGCTGCGGGTGCTTGCTGAGCTCCTCGGCTATATTTAGCAGCCTCGGCGCCCTTCGGAGAGCTCTCCAGGCAGACGGCAAAGGGACCGGGTGCCCAGCGGTGCACGCCATGTCGGGCCGGGCGGGGGTGCCCGGTGTTTGGGGGGAGAAGTTTGATGTTGCCTTCGCCCGCTCCGTGGCGATGCCAAGTGGTTTGCTTCGCTGCCCAGTGCACGGGGCTGCCAGATGGCTAAATAGTTGCTTGTAAATTAGCAATGGGAAACATTAGACATAAAGCCCTAAAYTGAAGAAACGCGGGGCCTGGCTTGGGCTGCTTCTCCTGCCGAAGACGGTCTCYGCAGACCGAGCTTGGGCAAGTCCATTACCGGAGCAGCACAAGACCTCCGAGCAGACGAGGGTGAACGCCGCTCTGCCATCCCCCTCCTGCATGTTGGCACGGTCGCAGGCCATTACTCAAGCACGCTCAGCCTCTGGCTGTGTTTCCTTTAGACCAATCTGCAGAGAAACATAGCTCTTCTCTCGAGGAAAAAAAAAAAAAAAAAGAACGCCGCTTGTTACATGGCTGCGTAGTCTCCAGCTGGATGGGATATGACTGCAATGAAATTTGCAGGCACTAATGCAATATAAGGGCTCCTAATTTGCGGCTGTGCATGCGTAGGGCTGGGCGATGCCTGCGCCACTGTTGTCTTCCAGGGTCCCGAGCATGGGAAACGCGGAGCCCCGTCTGCCTTCCCGCTCCCTCCCCGGCGTATTTATAGGCGGCAGCGACGTCCTCGGTGCGGATGCAGCCTGTGCGCCGCGGATTTCTATAAATACAGACGCTCCGTAATTATCCTTAGAGCCATTTAGCCCGATCCGAAGGTAGATTAAATAATGAGCGTGTGCACGATACGCCCGTCGGCACCGGCGAGAGGCGCCTCTGCACGAGTGCCCTCCTCTCCCTGGTTGGGAGGAGGCCGGGAAGGGGATGAGCGGGTGGGATTTAATCATTCTGGGTGCGCTCTGCTCCCCGACGGGGTCTCACAGGGTGTCTGGGGACACCCTTGGTAAGGGAAGAGCAGGGAGACCCATCCCAGGAGCTCCATGTCCCCCCATGGCATGCTGCTGCTCTGACCCTTCTGCAGGCAGCCGTCCCAAACATCCCTCTCTTAAACCCACTCCTGAGCTCGTTCCCTGGGCTGACAGGTAGAAAAAACACTGAAAAAGGCCACATGGATGGATGGATGGATGGATGGATGGATGGATGGATGGATGGATGGATGGATGGACGGACGGGGGTGTTTCCTCCAGGTCCCGTCAGGGTGCAGCCAGGGGCAGCTGGATCGCACCAGGAGGTCCCCGTCCCCGTGCCACGCTCCTCCCGGGGCTGCGGGCTGGGAGGAAGGGCCGCATCACGGTAACTAATAACCGCGCGCTGACAAATTGAATTATACCTTTTCCAGTTGCCTGCACTATTGATCAGAGGAAAGGTTTGTGTTTTTTTTTTCTTGGGGGTTTTCTTTTTTTTGTTTTGTTTTTCTTTTTCCTCTTTTTAAGTTACAGTTGCAATGTCTTGGGGGCTTGTAATGAACTAAATAAGGTCAGGTTAGCCGAGGAATCAAATGCGCTCTGGCAGCAGGAGCGTGGGCTTTTCCTCGGAGCGGAGCGGGAAGCGGAGCGGGAGCCTCGTGCCCCGTGTGCCTGGCGCCCTGGGACCTCTCACGGGGCCGACGTGGGGGCTGCGGCATTCCCGAAACCGGGGTGCGTTTGCTGGATCCCAGGGCTGCGTTTCGAGGACGGGATGGCGCCGCTGGAGCGGAGGAGCCTGGGGACGCGCTCCGTTGCCCAGCGCCGTGCCGGCCCGGAGCCCTGCGAGGGGTGATCTGAGGGCGAGGCGGGAGGAGCGGGGACGGTGCCGTCTCCCTTTGGCGCGAGCCTCTTTACGGRGATCTGGATGGAAACCTCGGCTGCCCCGGGGTGGCCTTGGAGCGTCTCCAGTGCCACGTGTACGCGAGCAGAGCTGACGTGCTCCAGACGGGCACGTTTCCCCGCTCCGTGCGCGAGTCCTCGTCTCCGCTGAGCGGGGACGTGGRGACTTGGCAGGGCTGGCCAAGCTCCTCCGCTTTCCTCCGCACGTCTCCTAAACATTCCCGGATTGCAAATCCTCTTGGGCTTCCTCAGTGAAGACTCAGGATGGGTGCTGAGACCATGAGCTCGGTGACCTACCAGGCCCCCAAGTGACCAGKGCCTCCCTCTGGCACCCAGACCACAGGTAGCCCGGGCAGGAGATGGGGATGGATGGCGCTCTCCATCAAGCAGGGGCTTCTCTCCCAAGGCCTGGGTGAGCTCCACACCGAGACCTGAGCCATGAGCTGGACGCACAGATGGGTCCCGTCTTGCTCAGCACGTGCAGGTCCTGCCAAGGGCTGCCCGAGGGACCTGGCGCCCCTAGGTGCAACCCTCCTCCTCCTCCGGCACTGCCCTGCTTGAGAGTCCAGCCGCATCGGGTGCCAGCTTAACATTCCCRGCACAGAGCCGCTCCATCACCATTTCCATTAAACTCATTTGCTACCTAAAGGAATTCATTTTCCACTTTGTTTGCCCCCAATAAAAAAAAAAAAATAATAAAAAGGCAGCCCTCGTCGCTGAGGTGCTTGAAGGAGGAGAGGAGGGAGGAGAGGGACGAAGCAGGAGCTGGACGGTGGAGCTGCCTCCGCAGGGACCGGTCTCCGTGATTAGASCTCGTTCTGACGTCTGGGCGCTGCTTGCAGTGTGGGCAGGTGCTATATATGTATATATATTTATATATACGTGTGCACACATGCTGCTTCTCTCCCAGGAAGGGACACGCAGGACACTGTGGCTGCATCTACRTGGCCCCCCCAAGCGCCGGGCTGCTCCGCCGTGGGCGCATCCGCCGCTTCCCGGGACTCGCCATCCCTCCGTCCATCCCGAGCCACGCGCTTCCCAGGGCCCATTCCCAGACGCCGGTGCCGCCGCGCGGCCGCCGGGATGCGCCCCGCGGTTACCATGGCAACGCTGCCATTCCTTACACCTCACCGAGGGGGAGGGAAAAAAACCCCTCCAAACATTTAATTCTGCAGCCCACCTGGGAGCCTTTTCAACTCCCCRCTCGGCGTTTGACATGTAATAATTTCTCCGCTTTTAAGATTATCCTAAAGCGCTCGCGCGCTTCCTCGCTCCCCAGATCTCCGCGGCGGCGCCGCGGAAGGGAATCAGCATAAAAAATGCCGACATGCGTCGCAAATAACAGGTTGTCCCCGGCGGCGGGGACGGGTGTTTAGACACGCGGCGGGACCCGGAGGCGCGTGCCGGGGTGGGGACCGGCGGCGGTGGCACGAGGAGGGCGCTGGGAAGCACCGGCTCCCGTCGGGAGGCCGCGTGGAGCCGCCGCCTGCTCCCTGCTGCTTGGCTGGCTCCATCCCCAGGGATTTTCCCCAACCGTGCAGGAGCGGGAGGAGATAGAGGGGCTCGTGGGGAAGGTGACGGGACCCGGGACGCCGTCACCCGGCTGCTTGCTCCTCGCGCACCCTGCACCAAGCAGATGGTCTGCTCCGGAGCATGCGGATCCAGCGAGCAATTTAATCTCCAGGAATAATTTAATATGGTTTCCTCCAGAGCTCGGCTGGGTGGGCTATTTTATATAGTTTTTTTTTCCTCCCGGTCAGCCCTGGAATAATTTAATCCTGCCTTCTGCGTGAGGGGCTATTTTGAGCCCGCCACCTGCGGAGCGTTTTAATCCCGCGTCGCGCTAAGTAATTCAATCCTCTCCCTTGGCGAGTAATTTAATCCTCTATTTCCAGGGTAATTTAATCCCTTCCCTGGGGAATAASGGAATAATTTGATCTGGAGCGATGTGATCTTCCACCTGTGAGGCTTTAGCCGGCCGCCCGTTGGGCAGCCCCTTTGCACCCGTTTCGGCCATTCCGCTATCCGGGGAGCAGAGCCCCGGGCACATCCCRCACCAATCCCAGCACGGAAACCGCCCCGGAGCAGCGAGGGCTCCCGGGGGGCTGCGTAAAAGAGGGATTTGCAGCAGGAATGGGGCTGTTTTACACCCGTTTCTCTCCTCCTTGCTTTTGCTGCAGCACTTTTATTAGGAGAAAGAGGGTTTCCTTGGCTGCGTGAGATGGTAAAGGAAGAAATACCGCTAATGATAGTGTCCGTTTCCAGACAGAGGAGGATCCGTGGAGTACTGAGGGAAGAAATCCTGCATGCCCCGGCAAGGGCTGCGGTTGTTTGCATTCAGGAGAGCCATTAAAGTGCCGGAAAGGCAATAAAATACTCAAAAAACAGCTGAGGGGAAGCAGAGGTGGGAGGTGAGACCGCCGGGGCCGCTGGCCTTGGTCCGCACTGCCCAAGGGCTCKTAGGGCCCGCAGTGCCTCCTTCCCTAAGGGAGAGTCAGGACTCCTGTGACCTTTATCTCTGGATTGATCCCCCTGCACAAGCTGGTCCCTCCTGAGACCCTTAAACTTCTGCATTCGCGTCTCCCCTCCATTCGAACGCCTGTCCCGGATGCACCATGTCCCATTGCGACGTGAGGTATTGGACGAATAAACCCACAYGTGTGAAGCATCCCAGGCACCTGCAGGCAGCAGGGATGGAGTGCTCCCTCAGCAAGTTTGCTGATGACACCAAACTGGGAGGAGCAGCTGAGAGCCCTGAGGGCTGTGGACAACTGGGCGATGAGGAACCTCATGAAGTTCAACAAGGGCAAG